>VYXH01006137.1:193800-228687 GCA_013397275.1 Burhinus bistriatus | reverse complement strand
CCCCCCCGGGGTTTGCTGCTGATGGGCTGCAGCGTGGACATCCCCGGACGAGCTTCTCGGTGCGGAAAGCTGTCAGCAAGGCTGTTCAGCAGGGATCTCAGGAGCCCTTCTAGGCCACCACACTTCCCAAATTTGTTATTTTGCTGCCTGACAAACCTCTAACTGAGGGGGGGTGGGGTGCCTACGCATTGTTATTCTGTACCTTATCTTGGTAGCCACACTTGAGCTCTGCGGACTGCTCACTGTTGGATGCAATGATCTTAAAGGTCTTTTCCAACTTAGATGATTCGATGATTAGAGAGAACCGAACTGGAGAGCAGGACTTAGAATCATAGAATCATGGAATGGTTAGAGTTGGAAGGGACCTTAAAGACCATCGAGTTCCACCCGCTCCTGCCATGGGCAGGGACACCTCCCGCTAGACCAGGTTGCTCCAAGCCCCGTCCAACCTGGCCTTGAACACCTCCAGGGATGGGGCAGCCACAGCTTCTCTGGGCAACCTGGGCCAGGGTCTCACCACCCTCACAGTCAGGAATTTCTTCCCAATATCTCATCTAAATCTCCCCTCTTTCAGTGTAAACCCGTTCCCCCTCATCCTCTGGCTCCCCTCCCTGATCCAGAGTCCCTCCCCAGCTTTCCTGGAGCCCCTGGAGGCACTGGCAGGGGCTCCAAGTTCTCCCCGCAGCCTTCTCTTCTCCAGGCTGAACCCCCCCAACTCTCCCAGCCTGGCCTCCCAGCAGAGGGGCTCCATGAAGTCCCACCTGTGCTTGGTGCTGTACGTAGCCAGAGAGCAAGACACAACCTCTGTCCTCCACCCTACAGCCCAAGGATGGGGAACAGAGACTTACCCGAATGATTTTGTGACAGGCAGGGAGAGGCAGGGAGAGGCAGGGATGCCTGCTCATTCCAGTTCCTCCCCCAGATTTGGTCTGTGGACCAAAGCAGAGAATGGTATTTCTGAGGAAGGAAAAGAAAAACCCAGGACCTGGCTGTGTCCGGGAGCAGAGCTCTGCTGGGGTTTCAGGAGGTGCTTCCAGACTTCTTTAAACTCCCAGACCATGTCAGATGTGTGTGAGCAGAAAAGAGCCTGTGCCTGCACCATGGTTTATTCTTCCATGGAGATAGCAGAAGGGGTTGGGTTTGCCTTGTACTGGCCAAGGCTTTGGACAGAGGGATCAAAGCTGAGGCTTTGTTGAGTTGGTGAGGATGCATAGATGTCGGGTATCAGGAAGGACCAGGAGGATCCTTTGGATACCTAAAGGGAGCTTAAATGGGGCTTATAAGAAAGCTGGGGACAGGCTTTTTACTAGGGCTTGTTGTGATAGGACAAGGGGTGATGGCTTTAAACTAAAAGAGGGGAGATTTCAACTAGATCTCAGGAAGAAATGTTTTACACTGAGGGTGGTGTGATGCTGGCCCAGGTTGCCCAGAGAGATGGTGGATGCTCCATCCCTAGAAACATTCTAGGCCAGGTTGGACGGGGCTCTGAGCAACCTGGTCTAGTTGAAGATGTCCCTGCCCATGGCGGGGGAGTTGGACTGGATGGTCTTTAAAGGTCCCTTCCCACCCAAACCATTCTGTGATTCTCTGATTCTATGATTCAGGCAGAAATCATCCCCTGCACTTGGGCTTTCTGGCTCCGTCTCAGAAGCAACCAGAAGTCCTGATCTTGGCTGAGCAGNCCCTGGAGGTGTTCAAGGCCAGGTTGGACGGGGCTCTGAGCAACCTGGTCTAGTTGAAGATGTCCCTGCCCATGGTGGGGGAGTTGGACTGGATGGTCTTTAAAGGTCCCTTCCCACCCAAACCATTCTGTGATTCTCTGATTCTATGATTCAGGCAGAAATCATCCCCTGCACTTGGGCTTTCTGGCTCCGTCTCAGAAGCAACCAGAAGTCCTGATCTTGGCTGAGCAGCTTATCCCATAGTGAACTACCACCGCTGTTGAAAGTGATGAGTTTCCCTTGAGAATGTCTAAGTTCTGGTCCCTTTGGCCATCTCTGGGCAGACCCTGGGAACATCACCTCCCTCTGCGAGGCAGGATGGGGACTCCTCTGCCCAGCTGAAGCTGCAGATAATAGATGGGACTGGTTTAACACCCAGAACATTATGGGAAGTTGACGGGCTGCTGCTGTGCTCATGACATGGTGGGCTCTGTCCCCCTCACCAGCAAGTCTGAGGGCTGTGGTGGAGAGGAGAGGCTGGGGGCAGGAGCACCAGGCTGAGGAACATCCTCCTGCACGTGTTGAGGACCCCTGAACAGTCAGGGTAGGACAACTTCCCAGGTCAGAGAGGCATGGTGACAGCAGGAGGGAACAGACAGCTCGTAATTAATGTCGGGATTGCCGGTTGTGTTTATCAACCTGGCTAGCGGTGTCTGATGGAGCAGCAAAGCGGTGGGAAGGAGGGAGCAGAGAGCAGTGCACATGCTGTAAGGGGAAGGGTCCCATCCCCACGGTGGAGAGCCCCCAGTAAATCCTGCAGAATGCTGAGTCAGGCTGGACCATAAGCAAAATTATATCACTGTTGTAAGGCCGTTTCTAGTTTTCTTATGTATTTCATGATTTATTTTTTTTTTCATTTGCTTCCTTGATTTGCTGCAGAAAACATAAAAGGGGGAAAAAATAGCTTAAAAATGAGTGTTGGCATATTTCTGAAGAGTCACTGATTTCTTCCTGTGAAGTTGCTTGATAAGCACTTTCCTTTCAAGACTTTGAATGCGGTCCTGCCGCTCCTGTAAGCGATGCAGGGCTCAACCCCGCTGCCTCCTGCATCTGGGCCATCACATTCCCACCCAGCGACGCACCGAGAGCTGCTTGGCAATGGGGTGGGCTGGGCTTCGGGAGACCACAAGAGACCCGTGACTTGGAAACCTGAGGCCAGCTCAGGTGGTTTAGCCTGGCAGACTGACTTCTTGCCTTGGGAAGCAAAGAAAAAACCCAAATGAAAGTGGTTTTTATATATATATACACATATGTATTTTTTTGTATATGTATAAATGTATAGAGGTATAAATGTAAACGTGTATATATATATAAAATATATATATACATTTATACAATACCTATGGGTATTCATACTATATATGTAAAATATGTGGCACCGAGGCACATTCTTTGTGAGTCCTGTGTGTAACAGCCCTGCCTGCATTTTTGCTGGGAGAAAGTTAGGCTAGTTAGCCTTTTTCCATGGTCACCTCAGCTCCATCCCCACCACCTCTGCAGCAGATCCCTGAAACAAGCCTGACATCTCCCTCCCGTCCTTTCTCCGCAGACCTTCCGCTGGCCTGTGGCAAGCAATATCGATGGGAATGAGATCCTGGAGATCCAGGTGTTCAACTACAGCAAAGTCTTCACCAACAGGTGAGAGCGTGGTGTGTCCTTCCTTCCCACCAACCCACCTGGTCCTCTCTGGTGGGAAGAGGCAGCTCCTGCTTGAGCTGGAGCCACATCCCTGATTGGTGTGGAGGCTGGAGAGTGAGGAAGACGTTGGTGATGTCTCCTGAGAAGGGCAAGGAAGCTGAGGTGCAACAGCTCAGCGAGTGAGGTTGCTAGCCACCAACAACTAGATGGTGGTCGGTGGCCATGTCTATGCCATGGTTCTCCCAAGGTGCTGCCGTTTGGTTCAATACAGTTTGCATGTGTTTTAGAGAAACTGAAATCTTTTAGTTAATTATCAAGGTGGAAGTTGATGCCTAAATGTAGTTCCCCAATTTTTGCAAATTTTGCAAGTATTTATTTATCTTATTCTTATTTTTCCTCACCTAGATACTGTGGTGGTTGCCAGGACTTACGTAGTATGTGCAAAGTTATGAATATTTTTAAGGTTTCTTGTAGTCTAAGTTTTGCCCCCACATTAATAATGAACACGAGAGAAGGAAAGTTTGTCTGTCCCTTCTGTCAGCCTGAGTGCATTTCCTACATTTGTCCATGCTGTCATTGCAAAAATATGGGAGCACTTCACAAAAACATGAAGTGCCACATGTGAATTGTCCTATAGAACGTATACACTGACATTAAAGAGGGGAAAGGAAAAAAAGAGCCGAGGAAGGGCTCTTGCTTGTGGTTGCACTAATATTTTTGCCCTGAAACCCAGTGTCTTCCCCAGCTGGAGCTCAGCAGTGTCTCCTCAACATCTCCCAGGTACATGTTCATGCAAAAGCTTCTTTCAGAGCTGAAAAAATGAGGAGACAGACGGATGGCATGCAGGGCAGGCATGCTAAATATACATGATTTAAAAAAAAAAAAAAAAAAAAAGCAAAAAAAAAACCAAAAAAAAAAAAAAAAAACCAAAAAAAAACACAAAAAAAAAAAAAAAAAAACCAAAACAAACTGAGAAAAAATAATTACCTACCTTTGTTTTGCTTTTAATTAGGAGCTTGAGTAGCAGAAGGAAAGTTGAAAAAAATTGTTTTATTCAGTCGCTGTCTGGGAGGAGAAAGGCAAGGGGCTCCCAGAGGGTCCCAGCCCAGGAGGATGCGTTGGGTGGGGGATGGATGGCGGACACAGGAAGAAGAGTGGCCCAGGGCTTGTGGGGAGGTCTCAGCTCCGCCACAGGAGCCGTACACACTACAAGTCACTTTGAGTTGTGTTCAGACCACCTCCTATAGGCACTCGCATTGAGATAGTGCGGTGGTGGTGGTCAATAGGTTCATGACTGATGGGCACATGGAATAGGAGATCTGACTCGTTTCTGCAGCCCCCAACTGTCCCAGGGTCCATGTGAGAAGGGACTCCTTGGGGGCTGTGGGCAGCAGAATGGTGGTGGGAGCCCGAAATGGACAGACGCAGATCTGGAGATCCACCTCCTTCCCCCGCCATCATCAGCTCCAGCCTCTGGAACCCGCTCTTCAGGTTGCATCCAGGACAGCAGTATTTTTTCTTTGACTGGGTGCTCCTTCAATGCCTCCCTTCACATTCCGGTGTGAGCGTGCTGCCTGGATACTGCCATGCATTTGCACAGGCTTAATGCAGCCAGCAACTGGATGACGGGAAGGGACACACCATCCCTTCATCCATGATGGCTGGGAGACTCATATCGTCATTACTCAGCAGAAGGGAATGAAAACACACCAACTGAATCAGATGCTTTTGCCCTAATAAACTGCACGTCAGGATGTACCCAATTTACCTCCTGGTCAGCAATTCTGCATGCTCTGCACACAAAAAAGCAGTCCCTTCTCTATCTGTCTTAAAACCTGGGGAAAAAAAATCCACTTGAAAGATGTAATAAAAAGCAAAAAGTGGTGTTTCTGGGTCTGGAAATGGAGAACCATCATGGTTCTTCCATGGAACTGGGAACTGGAAAGGCCAGGGCGTATCAGCAGGTTGCACTGATTAGAGGCTGAGAAAGTGATCACTTTGGGTAGTTCCTTCCAGTTTCAAGGTGACCAAAGTCTCTTAGAAATTTCCACATACCCAACACAAAATAAATACCCAGTTAGTTCAGCCAAATTGCTTCAAGTGCCTTTTTTCCATTGGTGAGCTGCAGATGCAAGGAGGTTGGCTGTATCAGCTAGCCAAGAGCCACTTCTGCTTCCAGGATGGCCTTCTCTTTTATCATTTTCATCACTTTGGGCAGTTTTCTCCGTTTGTCTTTGACTCTTGAGGGCCTGGGCTGCCACAGAGGAGCAGCCTTACCTCTGAGCAGCAATTGCTGATGCTGCAGCCTGGCATGAAGCTGCATCTCTTTATTTTCCACTGTGATCTTAGCCAACTCAACGGATGGTTGCGTGCTGCAAGCCCATCTTCAACATGAACTGAGCAGTGCCATTAACTTCATTTATTTCTCACCATTAAGGGATGGCCAGATCTCCAGTGAGCAGGAATCTGGTTCCAACGCCCCGTAAGAATTGGCTTCTTCCATCAATTTAGTCTCCCGTTGGCACAAAGAAACCCCCACGTGCTGTGGGTCTTGTCCCAGGGACGCCAGAGTCTGAGCTGAGGGAGCTGGGCTCCCCGATCGTGGTGTCTACAGCACACGAAACCAGGAGCAGCTCTGCCCGTTGCTCGGCAGGTATTTTCTGCTCTCAAAACCTCTTGCGCATTTGTAGTCAAAGCACCTCTCAGTCTTGGTTTTGAGAAGGTCGTTCTTGGCACCTCTCGTTGCACCGTGGGTTTTAGCATCTCAAATCATCTCTGCAGCTCTTCATCCCACTAACGCTCGACTTTCGGCATCCTCCCTCTAAAGCACAAGGTGCAGGCTGGAGGCACCCACTTCTGCCCTGCGTCTCCCCAGCCCTGCAAAGTGAGGATGAAACACTTCTCTCTTCTCCCCCATCCCTCCTCCCTTCCTGCCGTCTGGGATTAATTGGTTGTTTATTCACCACGCCGGGCTGCCGGTGCACTGCGCTCTTCGGAGCTGTTGCGTTCATGGAAGTCAGGTCCATTTTCTGCCAGCCTGAGGTGCGGATGCTGCTTCTTGGCAGTGTTTTTGGCACGTGAATGCCCTTTTTGTCTGGCTCAAGCACATCCTGAGGTCTTCGCTGCTCTGCGTGGCTGCCTCCGCGCTCTCCTGGTTGACTGCTCTGTCCGTCTTCACATTATTTGAAAATCTGATTCTAAGACATTTGCGTGTCCCAGTCACCGAGGTAGGAGTCATGGGCTTAATAGCAAAATTGCACTGTAGCACTGTCATTCAAAGATGATTCTCAGCTGGTGTCCTATTTTTAGAGCTTCTCCATTAAGCTGCTCCTGTTAGTGTGTGGCACTGGTAGCAGGCAGCATTAAACCAAACATTTTGTAAGAACCTGCTCTTTTTATGCCGTTACCAAACAAACCAACTCCAAAGAAGCAAACCCAGCTTGTTTTGACAGGGTCTATCTCCTCATAAACCTACCTTGAATGTCACTGATTACACTCCGGTTTTTAATTGCTCATTCATTGAATCCCGTACAAGCTTCCCTATTCTTTTCCCAGGACAGCTGCCGGGTTAGCCCGGCTCTCCCCGTTCACCCTGTGTGAACTCTTTGCTGTGCTGGGATTTCTCTATCATTCCAACCTCATTAAAAATCGGTATCAGTGGATCAGAGGCTGCTGGCTCGTTTATGATGATTACCCACAAGCTACGCCTGGCCTGCAACAACCAACAGAAATATTTATCCAGCATATTCGCCTGCTTTGCGTCATTGCGAGCTGGAACAGGAGCTGCTGCTGCTGTTTCTGGGATACATTTGCCTTGAAATTACAGAATCAGAGAATGGTTCGAGTGGGAAGGGACCTCTAAAGGCCATCTAGTCCAAGCCCCTGCCATGAGCAGGGACATCTTTAACTAGACCAGGTTGCTCCAAGCCCCGTCCAACCTGGCCTTGAACACCTCCAGGGATGGGGCAGCCACCACCTCTTGGGGCAACCTGGGCAAGGGTTTGACCACCCTCAGCATAAACAATTTCTTCCTCAAATCTAGTCTGAATCTCCCCTCTTTCAGTTTAAAGCCGTCACCCCTTGTCCTATCACTACAGTCCCTCCTGAAAAGTCTGTCCCCATCTTTCTTATCAGTCCCCTTTAAGTACTGAAATGCAGAGCTCGTCCTGCCCAGCGTCTCCTGGTGCCCCACTGTGGGACACAGCTGGACCAGCCCTGCTTCAGAGCAGCCTTGGAGCAGCTGCCCAGGGCAGCGGTGGAGTGGCCAGCACAGTGGTGGAGTGGCCAGCACAGCAGTGGAGTGGCCAGCACAGCAGTGGAGTGGCCAGCACAGCGGTGGAGTGGCCAGCACCTCTCTGCAGAGTTTTGCCAAGAGTTCAATTACCTGCTCTGTCTCTCTCTACTAAATTAAAAAGCCCTTCAGGTTAGAAACAGTTTCCTCATGCTGGCATTTACAGACAGTGGCAAAATGAACCCCAAAGCCTGGCCGTGGCAGTGTGCGTTCGGTCTGTCCCTCGGCAATCAAGAGACCCAGCACAGCATGCTCGCCTTGCTCCCCGTCTTTGCTTTGGGCCACCAGAGCAGCTCATCCCCGCAGCCCAGCGCAGGAAAGGAGCTGGGATTAGAGATCCCCTTCAGCAAACACCAAACAAGACATCTTCCCTGGGAAGCAGGATCCCAAAAAGGGGCTTCATCTCCTCTCACTGCATTGTAGGTGTCCATGGGGAGTTAGGGCTCAGCTCAGGTGCCCGCATGGATCTCCAACGCCCTTTGAGTGTCCAGCTTCTGGAAGGACCCGTGTCTCCTGTAGATCCAAAGTTGTATCTGCCAGTTCTGTGTTTGTCTCAGACACCTCAGGACATCTGCGTGGCAACAGGTACTCATGTTTTGGTGATGGAGCTGAACCCGCAATGGCTGGAGAGGGGTCTGGGAGATCCAGGAGCAGCAAGGCATGTACTGTGTCAGGGCGACGTGCTTTGGGCACAAGGAACTGAGAACTGGGTGGGTGAAGGATGAGCTGAAAAGGCTGAAGTTCCCTGAAGCAGAAGACAACCAGGACCCCAAAGGAGGCAATGACAGGAGAGCCTTACGCCAACCCTGTAAGCTGCCTACTGAGAGAGGAAGGAACATGTTTCAGATCTGAGCATCCACAGCAGGAATCGACCTGCAGAATAGACTACTCCAAGTCATAAATATAAAGGGATTAGCCAGGAGTTTATGTTCGGACTCACAGCATTTCTTCTGCTGGCTAAGAAATGTCTACACCAGGATAATCATGCCAAGGCACAGCCAAGGAACCTGGCCCCATCCCATCCCTGGCAGCTGATCCTGCCTCAAGGGAGTGCAGGGAATGTGGTACACAAAAAAAACTTAAAGCCCAGGGTCACAAGCCAGCACTGTAGCTACAGCCCATCCTCCTTGCACAGAAACGGGTTGGAAGAGGAGGACGGACAGACATAAATCTTGGAGAGGAGGGAGAGGAGTGGGGAGAAGCAGAGCCCTGGCGCTGGGGTTGGGAAAGGTGAGCTGTGGTCTCTGAATAATTCACATGCCGCTGATCGGTGCTATTTATCAAAGCCCCAGATAAAGGCATGACACCTGATGCAGGTCCACCCTGAATAATGGAGAGGACCAGTGCCCAGACGTGGCTGCCTGTCTCATTGAGTTGCTTTTGTTTCCTGCCTCAGTGGGCATCAGCATGCAGCTAATTAACTGGTAAAATAATCCTTTCTTGGCCCGGCCAGGTGCCTCAGCCTCCTTAGAGCAGCTGATTGCGTGCTGGCTCCTCGGAGGGGCTGTGGGTTCTGGTGGGTCTCGGCTCTGGGATGGTGGCTGTCCAAGGGAGCCGTGCCCGAAGAAAGGGGCAGAGCATGGAGGTGGGGACATAGTTCATAAGGACAACTCAAATGGGCTAGACCAGTGGTGCCACCAGCCCAGAAACCTGTCTCCAGCCCCTGACCAGGTAGGGAATCCCCAGGCTGGGTCTCTCCCCTCCAGCCAAGACCCATCCGAACCACCCCAGGGATGCCCTGTCCCAATGCAGGTGGATGAGGGACAGTGCCACATCCTGCCCATGGTTAATTTACTCACTGAAAATGCTCCACACAAGAGAGGACCAATAATCATGGGTCCTACACACCCATCCTGCAGACATGAGATGCTTCATCTGATGCCACGTATCCCATTCTGGAAAGCAGGTGGTGAAGCCAAGTAACTGCCGCATGGTGGGATGACCTGGGTAGAAATACCGAGTTCCAACTGGAACTCAGTTTATCTCTGTCCTTTCTCTTCTGGTCCCCTGGGGACACCTGCAAAATACCTTCAAGATGGGTGAAAATTCGTAGCATGTGGTCCCACAGTGAAGGGCCCTGGGAGAAGGCATGAACAGGAGGCAGATCCATGATGTGAGGTCCCAGATGTGGATTTGAGTGTGTCTGAGCAAGAGAAGACACTGTGGGACATGTATGAGTTATGCATGGAGGTGGAGGACCATATGCACAGGAGAGGCAGAGACGCAAGAAGCAAGTGGAGGCGAGACATCAGTGAGGATGGCTGTGTGGTCCAGCAGCCACGGAGCATCATCCCTGAGGCAGGAGGTCTGGTCCCTGCTGCTGCTCCCAGTCCTGACCTGCTGGGACAGCCTGGGCAAGCCTCTTCTGGGCCACATGTTTTCCCCGTGCACAAAACAAGGACGATACCGGTCAACGACCCCGTCCCTTAAAGATGAGGAAGGCTGCACAGAAACTAAGAGCTTTTGCTTTGAGGTGGTTCGTTTTCCTCTATGTCACTGCTTTCCTCCCCGGGGCGAGCAGCAGTAACTGGATCTGGCCAGAGACCAGAAGCCACGTTACAAACCCGTCGGGTCCCCGCCGGCCTGATGGACCATGCAGGGGTGGGGGCACAGATAACATCCCCCCGCAGAAAACCGATACCCACCGGGAAGAGGCGGGAGCTGGCTCTCCTTACCTGACAGAGAGACAAAGAGACTAATACCAAAGGCTTTTAATACAGCGCTGTGCTCTCCGGGATAAAAATAGAGCTTTGTTTTGTCCTTTGTTCTCCGGCAATTAAGATCTTTGCAGGATTCAAGTCTTCTGTATGAAACTACCTCCAGCTTGCAGAAACCAGGGCGCTCACCACTTCATCTGCAGGAAATAATCCGCTGCAGAATCACCGTAGGAAGAATATACTGGAAAAATTACTAATTCTGGTGCAGTAGGTTTCCCCCCCTCCTCTGAGTGCCCTCCCCGCGCAGAGCAGTGCTTGGAGGGCAGGTCTGGGCAGGTAGGACCTTGCAAGAGTTGCGTTTTGCAACCCAGAAGGTGCCACGGTTTCCTTGAGAGGGTGCTTGGACCGCAGTTGGGCAAGCCTTTCTGCTGCCCAGCTCGCTTAGACATTGCGGAGGTCTGAGCTGCAGCCCTTGGAGCATCGTCAGGGATGCAGGAGATTCGGTTCTCCCTATTTTTTTCCCTCTCAGTGAGGAAGGTCCCAGGGATACCCTGAGGTCACATCCAGGGGTCTGCGTCTGACTCAGCAGACCACGGGGTGAGTGATGCCTCCGGTGCACACATCCCCATGTTATTTTTGTCTGGAGAATTGCTAAAAGGCAGAAAACGATTAAATGTCTTCGAATGAAACTGAGCATGCTTGTAACCCCGACAAAATGTTTACACGGGATCACAGCACGCCGGCCTCATGCTTTTGTCTGGGTCCAAAACAATTTTTGAGAGTCTCTTCCTAATTTCACCAGTAAGACAAAAAAAAAAATAATCATATGGGAAGATCTTACGGGATTTGGGAGCCACCTGCACAACTCAGGGTTTATGTTTGTCATTTTCGTATGTGATTTGGATCCCCAAACTTTATCACAGGAACACCAGACCAGGCAGGGCTGCTCTAGGGAATCTTATGCCTGTCTTAGTAGTTGGGAGCAATCCAGTAACCTTGATTATCCAAGCATCATTAAAACAACTTTTCCCACTAATCCTTTCAGCACTGGAAACACAGAAAGTTGCTCTCCGATCCTGTTACAGGCTGTCTTTGCAAGAAGTTATTGGTTCTGAGAGTCCCCTGGTTTTGCGTTATTAACTGTGCAGGAGCAAAAAGGATCCAATAGAACAGACAAAAGCTCTGGCGCAGCTCTTATATGAGGAACTAAGAATTAAGTTACTCCAATTCAAAAGAGGGCACAATGAATAGCCACAAGGTTAAACTGGGGAGGAAGCAGTTATTCATCATCTGTTTCAGTAGAAGAACTTGGAAGACATGAAAACGAAGACAGCGGGAGGGAGGCTCAGGACGAAGTGGGTCTTCGGGAGATGCTGGGTGGGCTGTGGAGAGCCCCACCCTGAGATCTGGTGGATACTGAAAGTTTACAGTTTCAAAGCTGAATTTGACATCTTCACGGAAGAAAAACCTGCGTGAGTTTATTGAACACAAAGATATCCCCTCTGGCCCCAGGACTCCTAAGGTGGACATCTTATGTAGGCCGGGAGACTCATACTTGAGATGACAAGGTTTGATGAACTGTGGTCCTTCCTGATGTGTCTGGGTTATCATTACAAATGGATTTGTCCTCCTGAGAGCCCAGGCTCCCCAATCCTCCTGATCCATGGGCTACACTCTTTCTTTTCATGTTTTTTCTTAAACCAGCACTTTTTTTCGTCTCCATTGTCCATTGCACTTCTTGAGCTGTGGGATTATTCATCTCAGAAGATCCAGTCCAACTTCTTTTCCAGGTGATGCAAAATAGGTACGGTGGGGATCAGTCCAGAGAGCAGGGTCTCCTCTCATATACCCCTCCACAAAGTAGGGTGGGTGGCAAGTGCTCCAGAGCCTGAGGTTCATAAAGCCCAGCTTAGCTTCCCAGCCCTAAGGACTGGTGCCTGTGGTACATCTACAGCTGCCTGGTCCCCAAGAAGATGTACCATCTACCTGAAATCTTCCTCCTGCATAGAATCATAGAATCATAGAATCGTTTAGGTTGGAAAAGACCTTTAAGATCATCCAGTCCAACCATTGACCCTACTCTACCAGGTCTTCCACTAAACCATGTCTCCAAGCACCACATCTACACTACTTTTAAACACATCCAGGGATGGTGACTCAACCACCTNTCCTTTTCTGCCAGGCAGCTTTCCAGCCACTCCTCCCCAAGCCTGGAGCGTTGCCTGGGGTTGTTGTGACCCAAGAGCAGGACCCGGCACTTGGCCTTGTTAAACCTCATGCAGTTGGCTTCAGCCCATCGATCCAGCCTGTCCAGATCTCTCTGCAGAGCCTTCCTACCCTCAAGCAGACCAACACTCCCACTTAATTTGGTGTCATCTGCAAATTTACTGAGGGTGCACTCAATCCCCTCGTCCAGATCATCAATAAAGATGTTAAACAAGGCTAGCCCCAAGACTGAGCCCCTTGCATGGAGCCCCTTGCATGAAGCCCCTTGCAATGGGATGGCTGCAGCAAGCAAGTCTGAAGTCTCATTAACACTTCCTAGCATCAACTTCCACGGAAGATAAAAGATAGATGGACAGGGTGTACTTGGTTATGACCTGAGAGGACTGATGTCACCAGGGGCAGGAACCTGGAAAGGCAGAAGTTTCCATACCATGTCAGAGATGCAAGCTAATCAGCTGAGATGTCTACAGAGGTATCAGCTCAGCCTTCTTGTGAGTGATACCATGTCATACAACTTGTCCAGTTCTGCAGGCAAGGCTGCCACGTGAACAAAGAGCTGCAACGCTGAGCCCCGTGGAGGACATGAGCAGAGTCCAGACTTCCCAGGAGGAGCTGCAGATCATCTTGGCTCACCAAGAGCCAGAGTAACTTGAGCAGGGGAGAAGGCAGCTGGAACAGTTGGCTCAGCTCAAGTTGGACATGGCCAGCAAGTGATGATGAGGCTTGCATAGTGCAGGCTGTGCAGACGAAGAGGCTTGAGATCTTTCTTTCATTTTTTATTACCTCCTGAGGCAGGCTGGATGCTTGGCTCTTAAGTTAAATGACACTTCGCTGGCTTTCAAACTGCTTGCTTTTTGTAATGCTAGAAATTCAGATCCTCTGCCTGGAGGCCTGGAGGGGTTTGTGTTTGGGCGCTTTCAAGAGGAGACCTTCCTTCTTGGGACTGGTCCCCACCAAACTCATTTTGCATCACCAGAAAAACACATTGCTTTGAGATCTCCTGCAGCGACAGGACAATTCCCACCAGCCAGCTTTGTCTGCCTGTAACCTGGTCATGGGATTTAAGTCCAGCAGTCAGCAGAGAAAGACCAGAAACTCCCATGAGCATTTTCTCCCCAACATCTAAGGCATCTGGGATGGATTTCCCTCAAGCTGGGACAGTCCCTCCATTTGAGCAGAGAGAGCTCAGGGATTAAGGGCGGGCTCCAGGAGAGCTACGAGTAGGTGGGATGGACCCTTCTCCAGCGACAGAGGACAATGAGCAACCATCAGTGCATTTTAAACCCTGGTGATTTGGAGCTGCATCAGGGCTTTTTGCCTTTGGAGGGTTTGTTTGGCTTTATTTTACACATCTCTGGTCATTGAGCCGTGTCTATTTTGGAGAAAGGAAGTCTTTGATGATTCCTCAGCTTTATATTTAAGTTTTAAAAGTGCACAGAGCATAGGTGGGCTTCCCACAAACAACAACAAAGGCCAGATCTGATATCGTTGGGCAACTTGGGTGTCTGGAAAAGTGGAAAAAGGAAAAGAAGAGAGCACTTCTGTTGTTCTTCATGCAGAGACACAAATACACCTGACGTGACACCATGTTTTTTACATCTAGGGTAGCTTTAAAATGATCTCTAGGTGGGATCATGAACCCAAAGTCCTCCTTGGAGGCAGCCTGTGACATTCAGAGATAGTCACCTTGGCAGGTCTGCCTCCAGGTTGGAGCAAAGCCCCACCAGGCAGGAGGTGGACATGGAGAAGGCTTGTGCAACAGGGCCATGCAAAGCAGATCACTGAGCCTCCACCCTGGACTTACCATGGTCCAACCCCAGTCACAGCTCAGTGGCGATGTGCCAAACATGACTTGGTTTGGCACGCGGAGGTCGGCTGTGTGTTTCCTCTTTGTCCCGGCATGTCCCGTCCCTCTCACCTTGCAGAGTTCAGATGTGCTGAGCATTTTGCCTCAAAACCTTCCCTGCTTCTTCAGACCTGGGTTGATAAAATGACCCTTCATGGGTTACAGCCATTTCCATATAACTTCTACATCCATACAACTGAAAAACCAAGCCTTCCTTCGGGTTGAAAAAATGAAAAAAAAAAGTGATATTTTTCTAACCACTGTAGCATTTTCAAGCGTTTTAATTTCTCTGTTTCCCAGCACATGAGGATGCACGTCTTGGGACGTGCACCAGGGGTTAAGCTGTGGGCAGCTTGCACCCAAGAAAGGTTTCTTTGCCCTTGGATCTTCTTACTTCACACCGGCAACCCACCGCCACGGCTGTCCTTTGGGTCTATGGTGCCTTGCAGCCAGGCAGGACTGGCTGAGAGACCAAAGATGTGTGAGGGGTCCAAAAATGGGTGATGAGAAACCACTGACGAGTGGCTGGGTGGGTCTGTTTGGTCTGTGAAGCTCCTTGGGGTACCTGGGGGTACAGGCAATGGCTCTCTGGGAGCTCAGGCTGGAAAAACATGCAGTAAATGAGCTGAAAGGGAGTTGCTGTTGGATACCGGGGCAGCTGACGGTACGTTTGGAAGCTGCAGCGCTTGCATTTATGTACAAACCCATGTTTGGGCAACACTGATAAATGCAAACTGTTTCCTCCTGCGGCTCACGTGATGAGCGCCCTGGAGTTTGGACCAAAATGAAGAGCCTTTTTCCCTGTCTAGCCAAATTGCAGCTTCATCTGTAATTATCTGCTCTTTAAGTTAAAGCTTCCTAAATCACTTCCCTCCTAATTACCCTCTTTGCACCAAGCCTGTGCGGTAGGCAAGTCAGAGCAAATGTAATTACTATTGTTTTGTTAACATTTGGATAACCTGATGAAACGTAGAACACAGCAGCTGTTCTGGCTCAGCAGCCTCCAGGTATTAAAAGTTCTTCAGTGAATTAACTTTTTTTCTGCAAACTCTTGCAAAAAAATTCTCATTAAATATAAATGGATTTTCTTTTCACCCTGGAAGACAAGTGGAATAGCATAATGAGTGCCATTCAGCCCTGTCATATTGAAATATATCCTGTCAGGTAACTAATTTGGGGTGAGATTACTGATCTGGTTGCTAAAGTGGTAATTTGGGTATACTTAGACTTTTGCACGGTGTTTGACTTGGTGTGACGCAATATTTTGATCAAGAAATGAAAAATCCTGGGGAAATTTGACATGGCGGGTGCTGAAGGCGTTGCGCACGTGAGCAGTGCTCGGGAGTGACTGCAGGCAGGGGTTCCTCACCGAGGACGCTGGCAGCCGGCGAAGCCCTGCGGGGACCAGACCCTCTCGTGCAGCAGTTGTTTGCACTTCCCCGCCTGCCAGGACCGGTTATGGTTAGCAGCACCGGCAAGGATGCCGAGCGTGGGAAACCTGGTACGGAGCTGCTGCAATCGCTTGGCAGCCCGGGAATAACAGCGTTATGTGCTTCAGTGCGGTCTGAAAAAAAAAAAATGTGTCTAGTTTCAGAGCCCACCGCATCAGAAAGGTGCTGGAAAAGTGGGGTTGGTTAGAGAGGAGCAGCCAGAGCCATTAAAACCTACCTTGAAGCCATCAGCAGCTCTATCCGTTTGGCTTATGGATAAGGAAAGGAAGAGGTGGCCTGGTCATGGACCAAGAAGTGGGGATTTGGTGGCCATAGCTCTTGGAGCTGACAAATCCATGGAGGTTCATCATCTCAGCAGATTTTAGCCGAATAGGGCTGAGCCATGGAGTCATCTAAGCCCCGTTGATGGTCCAAAAGATCAGAATCTCCCACGATCACTTCTTTGAGCAACCCAGGCATTGGTCATGCCCTGTGCTGCCTGTTTTGCATTGCAGAAGGTCATTAACTCAGGGCAAACTGTGCACCGGGCAGGCGTTTGGGAGAACTGCTCTCCCTCCCCACCATGCCTCCAGGTTGGAGACTGTCCCCAAAGACCAAGATCTCCTCTGCCCTCTTTGCGGGTGCCAGGTTGAGCGGGATACCTGCGAGCAGGATGGTGCTCGGTCTGTAATCTGGGTTATAGCCACTGTGCAGGAGTTCGGAGATGCTACTTTGGGGTGGGGGGTGTAACCAAATCCTTCGGTGTTTGCAGGTTGTAGTGCCAGGGGGTGGGAAGGCGTCCCAGCAGGGGAAGACAGCAGAAAGATGCAGTGGCTGCTCCTGCCTGCCCTAATTCCCCACACAATATTCCTGGTTTTCTCTCAGACGAGCACTGAAAGTTCGTTTGGGCTGGGAGCAGGCGAGGCTGGAGGGATGGGTTGTATAATGGTTCAGCATGGCAACCCTTTCTTTTCTTTTTCTATTTTTTTTCCCTCTTTGATATCAGATTATACTCCCAATTTCAATTCCACAGTTTTATTTGGGTCTGACCCAGTTTCTCTATCATCTATCCTAGTGTGCTACGCGGGCATCACCAGGGTCCTTTTCTGTCCCAAGCTCCCAGCTGGGTTGGCCATGGCCAGGCAGGGAAGTTCTCCTCTCCAAACTGCCCTGGGGCTGCCCAGCTCTGGGATAACCCCTGCCCCTGCATCCCTGTGGTGGGTTGAGGGTGGTGCGTTGGCCTGGCCAACCCTGGCCGGCAGCTTGCCAGTGTGGACGGGTGAGGGACAGTGCCCAGGCAGCACTTAATTCCCTAATTTAGTTGGAGCAAACAGCTCCAAGTGGTTCAGGAGCAGGAGATCGGCTCTCCCTGAGGTCTTTACTCTCAAGTGCAGGTTGGATCCTCCCTCAGGCATCTGAGCCTTCCTTCCAGTCTCCTGGGATTTTGCAGGCCTGGCAATGGGTTAAGAGCAGCGACATCCCTCTGCTTTCCCCACCCTACCTTGCGAGGGGTGCCTGGAGGTGGGGACCAAACCAGGACAGAGATGCCATGATTTGCCTTTTGTCAGTTCCCAGGATCTGATGATGGATGGATGGATGGATGGATGGATGGATGGATGGATGAATGGAGATGCCACCCCACCACCAGAGGCTCTCCCTGGCTGCAGGAGCAGAACTTGCCCAGGGAGCAAACAACATCCAAGAGCTGAGCTGGCAGGGAAGGGGGCACAGGACTCCGTGGGCTGGAGGATGCTCTTAGCAAAGCCAGATTCCCGTCTTGGCCTCAGAGCCCTTGCCGGGATAGAGCGGGCACTTCAGTGCTGGCAATGCCTGGTGGGGTTCACCGTCACCCCCAGCCACTGTCTCTCCTGACCTGCACCAGGCACACGGGTGGCTTCATTGAAAGATGGCATGTGCCACAAGGGCAAAGGACAAAGCGCGGCATGTCGTGGGGTGTGCAGCAGCAGTCGCAGACTGCCCCGATCCAAGGCTCCAAGTGAGGTCTAAGCACCGAACCAGCCAGGCTGGGTTTGAAACAAGAGATGTTCCTACAGCCTGATAAAATTACGAGTGACCCAGAAAAAATCCCTCTCTTTCCATCAGCAGAAATGCCAGGGAGGGGAGCAGGGCACTTGATGAATTATGAAACACTTGGGAATGAAAGGCTGTGCAGACAAGTGCTGAATATTTCATTCCCTCTTGCTTGGCTCTTGCCTGCCAGGAGAAGCGGGTTGGGAGGGGTCCGAGGAAGGAGCGTGTTATCCCAAGCCTGACACCGAGGCGTCTTCCCAATAACTCGCACTCTTGCAGACGAGCTGGCCCGAGGTCCGCGAGCAGAGCTGGGGAGTGCAGAGGCACGTAAGTCAGGCTGGAAGGGTTGCAAAGACCTTCTAAGAGGACGGTGAAAGGACCGACGCCTCACCGTCTTCTCGGGAGACGGGGAGCATCTGCTCTTTGCCTGTTGCCACCATCCAGATATCGTGCCTGGGGAAAACCTGCCGCGGAGCTGGGACTGGCCGTGTTGTACCTGCTCTTACCCGCTCCTGCGATAGCAACACCCTGACATTCCCAGCACTCGCAGGCAGCGCGCGCTTTCGACCATAGCTCAGCTGGGGAGAGCACGGACGTACTGGAGATGGACATGATGTTGCTGCAGCCTCTGGGTTTCTCTCAGTTGACCTTGTCCCAGAGAGAGGCAGCACTGCAGCAGGTCACAGAAGCAGGAGGTGTCCGGCAAGTTGGTTTGGGGGGGTCAGGAGGGGTTCCCGGCTCTCTGCTGCAGCTGGGTCCCTCTGCCTGGGACATCCCTGCCGTCCTGTTCTCAGGCGGAGATGTCGCCTGGCTCCGGGGTCTCCCCCATCAGCCCCAGCTCCCCCCATCCCACAACCATGCTCCTGGGCAAGCACGGAGGGCTGTGCATGAAACTCCTCTTGGAGGCGTTTGCACCCTGTTTGACTCCGGGGTTTTTTCCCCCCCGACTCTTTTTGCTATTTGCTTTGACGGGTCCAGATCCAGATGCTCTCAGGGAGAACCACCAGAGGGGTGTGTGGCTGCTACCAAGACATAAAGCCTTGAACACACAAACCGCCGCAGCTCTCATACCCCTCCTGGCCAGGCCACAACACCTACACCAGAGAACCCCCCCAGTTACTCCTGTCTCTAAAGTGGTGTTGGTATTAAGACGTGACATGTTGTGAGATGAGCTGAACTGTGGCCTCTCGGAGCTGCCAGCTGTGGGGGGCTTCGTTAACCGCAAAGCACCAGGGAAATTCATGGGCGTTGTCTTTCAGACCAGCCTCCCCCGTGCCCTGTCCCACCACCACCAGCAAGGGGGTTTAGAGGAACCAGAAGAGCCCCTCGTTCCCTCAGTGTATCTCCTAGGATATCTTTAGGTGTTTCCCATGGAATGGCGTTCCCTGCAGGCACCAGTTTATTGCAAAGTCTTGTCACGACTCATTGAGGACTTCAGCTGCTTCTTCAGTGGGGTCAACACCGCCAGCCATCAGATGAAACTACCACCCCCACCATAACTAAACCTTCAACTGACTAGTGCCTGGAGCATGCAATCTACAGGAGAGGTGGAGAGAGCAGGGCTTGGTTGGTCTGGTGGAGATGAGCCCAAGGGACCACCTAACAGCAGCCTGCAGCTGCTCACAGGGGAGTTACAGAGGTAAAAGTAGTGACAGATGAAATAGGCACAGACTGTGGCTTGGGAGGTTCAGGTTGGATATCAGGAAAATGTTCTTCCCCAGGAGGGTGGTGCAGCCTCAACATGTCAGCAAGGAGGTGGGGGGTCTCCATCCATGGAGTTTTTTGAGGCTTGGCTGGACAAAACCCTGGTCAAACTCAACCAGAGTTGGTGATGGTCTTGCTCTCTGCAGGACATCCCTTCCAGGGACCACGTCTGTGATCAGAATCATAGAATCAGCTAGGTTGGAAGGGATCTTTAAGATCGTCAAGTCCAACCATCAACCTAACACCGCAAAGTCCACCACTAAACCACGTCCCTCAGCACCACGTCTGCCCGCCTTTTAAATACCTGCAGGGTTGGCAATTCCAACACTGCCCTGAGCAGCCTTTTCCAACAGATTCAGACACACTGGCCCTTGAACAAAGAGCCCTGAACCCTGCTACCAGATCCCTCGGGAAACATTTCAGCCCCGCAGTGATCTGTTGCTAAAGCAGCAGCTGTGAGCACTGGGCTGCAGGGGATTTCAGATGGGAACCCAAGAGATGTTGAGGCAGGGAGAACTGGGTACAGGCACATTCCCACCCCCTGCTACTGCAAAATAAGGCAAAGCAGCCTGAAACCACTTTAGAGCAGCCTCTGCAGCTTAAATAGAAAGCAGGAGTGCCCAGCGCTGCGCTCTGACTGGTGTTCATCCTCCATCAGCCTGAGGACACCAAAGTGGAAGGTGGATTGCAGTCTCGTGTAAGTCAGGTTTTCCAGAGCGTTAAACTGATCAGGAAAATTCAGTTATCTGTCTGAACCTGGTGAACGCACTGCTGGTGTCAGACACATGCTTGGTTTATGGTAGCTGAGCTTTGAAGACTCTCCGTGTACTCATGGCCCACTGCAAAGACAAGCAAAGGCTTGGCTCTTCCTCAGTGCCATGGCGGTCATACCCTGTCCCTCAGCAAAGGAGCACGCCTTGTCTTGAAACTGTGGCTCTTCCCTGAGGGTAACTTGGCTGCTGGGAGGGAGCCGGAGCTCAGGGTAGGTTCTCTGGAGACCGGGCTGGTTCCAGGTCATTTTGCATTTCCCACCACAATGGTAAGGACTTTCCTCACGGCTGAGAGGTGTTCCCACTTACAGACTCACCTGCCATCGCTGTGTCCATCCAAGAAGCTTCGTATTTGATCCTATTTGATCTTAAAGGTCTTTTCCAACCTAAACAATTCTATGATTCTATTCCTTCATCAGGCCACTCTGGAGGAATATGAATCTGTGAGCCAAAGGTACCTGGGTCCACCTTGATCTAAGAGGAGCAGAGAAGCCACCACCACCACGGCGTTTCCAAGGGGCTGCACTTTTATGATGTGCCACCAGCAAACAGGTTAAATACTGACACCTACAAACACATGCAAGAGCAAGAACTGCGCAGTGTGTTACCGGCTGAGCCTAGCAACCTTCACAGACAAATCCAACGCGTAAGCGACTGCACTAAAATAACTTGATTTTAGAGCTCAGGCTACAAGAGCATCCCTCCACAGTGACCTGCTGAAATCAAACCCAGCCGTGAGCAGAGGACAACCCTCCAGAGCCCTGCAACAGAGTCTGTGCTCCAATCCTGAGAAATAAAGTGCGGACTTCTCTCAAGGAAGCCCTTCCAGAACAAGAGAGCTGCTGCTCTTGCAAACAGCGAATATCATTATTTCACAAACCCTGAAATCCGGGCTGATACGGCAGCCTTTTTCCCCCCAGTAAGCCCATCTCAGAGAAGCAGCAGGTCTCCATGGGAGGCGACGATGCATTATTCATTGGGCATGAAGCAACACAAAGCTCACAAAGAAAAAGTCTTCATGGTCAATGCCCTACACGGGACCTTGGAGGCAGTCAAAGGCGCCCGGTGCTGGGATCCACCCGTGCACAGCAGGCGGGGGCTGAGGAGGGGAGGTGGAAGCCCTGCAGGGAAGGGCCCCATCCTGCACAGCACACCGGCACAGGTCTGCCACCGCTCTCCTCTGCTCCTGGAGCATCACGCACCACCAGCAAGCTACAGCAGGACCCGTCAGAGGTTTGCTGGAAAGCAGGACCTCCCTGCTGCTGCTGCAAGCCAGAGATAGATAAGTGGATGAGCAACCATAAGGTCATTTTTCTGTTTTCCTCAGGTAGTTTCTTAATTTCCTCGGGTACTTTGTTATTATAAATGAGTGGTGCGCAGTGGGCTAACGGCACAGCACAGTTTGATTTCTTTGGTCAGAGAAACGCCCACGGCAGTAGTGTCTGATCCCCAAGCACGCAGGGGTGTACACAAGGGGACACAGGGACCCGTGCAAAGAAAAGCCATTTGTGTGGGGAACAAAAAAAAAAAAAAACCCAAAACAAAAGAGGGTTGGCGGAGGCAGGACCCGGGCAAATCAAGCCCCAAAGCCAATGGAGACCCCAGGGAGCTGAGCAGGGCTGAGCAGACCCTGCTCTTCCATCCAGCCTTGTGCCGCATTTCAGAGGGTGCTTCAAAGCACGGGAGGGTGGCTGGAGAGCTGGGATAGACAAACCCCATCCTCAGCTCTGCCACAGACAAATCTGCAAACCCGGCTTTCACCTCAGGTCTCCGGGCTGCTGATGCAGGAGGTGGGGGCAGAGGCAGGAGGGGAGCCCTCAACATCCCACCACACAGCGCGGGGACCTCTTGTCTCCCCAACCTGGAATCACGTCTCGATAAATCAGCATCGCAGTAAGCGATGCCTTAAGGTTTGCAAGGAAGAAGTTTAATCAGCAGCAGCTTCCTCGCTGGCCCCAGCCGACGGCGCACTGCAGACATAGTCCTGGTGTGCCGTGTAATATCTTCGCTGTCATCTGGGATCACGGCGCTGGAGATGACACGCTAGGCAGATGGCTCTGCATCCGCTGTTTCAGGGCATTTTCCGTGTCGGGAGTGACCTGTTGATTCAGAGCTGGCTTTTCTCAGGCTGGGAAGGTCCCTCTGGTGCAACAGCGGAACATAAAGAACATAAAGCCACAGCTCCTTGACAAGCCATGAGCTGGCAAATAAGTAATGACTTTTATTAGAGAGCGCCAGGCTTCTCCGCTCTCTGTGGTATCTGTTTGGACCTTTAATTTAACAAATGTGGCTGCTTTTAGTGCAGACGGTGCTGCACACCCTGGTTGCGAGAGCAGCAGACTGCAGCAAGCCCAGGCAAGAGCCAGCAACTGCAATTAGATGCCTTCATCCTGCCCATCTTGGAGGAGAATGGATCGAGAGCAGCCCTGAGGAGAGGGACTTGGGCATGTTGGTGGATGAGAAGCTCCAACATGAGCCGGCAACGTGCACTGGCAGCCCAGAAGGCCAACCGCATCCTGGTCTGCATCAAAAGAAGCATGGTCAGCAAGCTGGGAGGGGGATGGGACAAGGACACAAACCTTCAGGCATCAGTTATGATTAGACCTCCCTTAGCAGAAGCGACTCAGTCTTCTCCTCTGAGCAGCTTTCAGACTCACATGCAGCACCTTCAGGCTATGTCCATCCAAGTAAACCAACCAACATAAGGCGTGTTCTCCAACCCTGGGCCAACCTAGCTGGGCTGGGATGTTCAACTCATCCTACACACAACCAGGCACATCCAGACTCCTCCAGGGATGCTCTGCCCCAGGATAACCCCTGCTAGGTGGATAGGTTGGGGCCAGGCATGTTGACCCAGGACCTCCCCATGCCACAGCCTGTGCTGACAATGTCCTGGTGCAGACGGGTGAGCGGCAGTGCCCTGGTTCTTCCCTTGTTCAGTTTACTAGTGCAGACACAACTGCACTACATTCAGGATGGAAAGGCCCATTTGGGTTCTCTTAGTTGCATCCCAGTAATTATTGACGTTCCCAAAGTCTCCTTCCCTTCTTGTCCCAGCAGTATTACCTCAAAATGGCTTCTCTCCTGGCTTCTCCTTTGCTCACCATCTCCACTGAGCTGGGTTCACCGGCTGCAGCTCCCAGAGTCCTTGGCCATGCTCTGATCCTGCATCTCCTCTTAAGGCAAATGGGAAGTGAAAACAGCCACACAAGCTCTGGTGACTTGGCCAGCAAATCCCTTTCTCATTAAAAATGAATGGTGGTGGGTGCTCACCACAGCTCGCCTGACTTTTCTCTTCTTTGCTCCATAGGCTCATTGGCACTTTCCGGATGGTCCTGCAAAAGGTGGTGGAGGAAGGGCAGGTAGAGGTGACGGACACGCTCATAGATGACAATAACTCAGCCATTCAGGTAGGTCATGAGGCAGCCGCTGCTGCCCTTCAGTCGTTGATCCATCTGCCCATATTTCTGCTGACTCTGTGGGAACAGAGAAGTCTGTGTTATCGTAGAATCACAGAATGGTTTGGGTTGGAAGGGACCTTAAAGACCATCTAGTTCCAACCCCCCTGCCATGGGCAGGGACACCTCCCACTAGACCAGGTTGCTCCAAGCCCCGTCCAACCTGGCCTTGAACACGTCCAGTCATGGGGCAGCCACAGCTTCTCTGGGCAACCTGCGCCAGGGTCTCACCACCCTCACAGGCAAGAATTTCTTCCCAATATCTCATCTAAATCTCCCCTCTTTCAATGTAAAACTGTTCCCCCTCATCCTCTGACTCCACTCCCTGATCCAGAGTCCCTCCCCAGCTTTCCTGGAGCCCTATTAGGGACTGGAAGGGGCTCCAAGGTCTCCCCGCAGCCTTCTCTTCTCCAGGCTGGACAACCCCAATTCTGTAATGCACATGAATCCCCGAATCCTCAACCTTTCCTTCATCCCATTATTCTTGGTCTGAAGGACTAAGGCGGCCAGGACTGTCCTGAGGGTGGACAACAAAGGCTATTCTGCGTGCCGTGCCAAGCGTCGGATGGGGACAAAGCAGGAAGGGACCAGGTCTAACCTGCACGTGGACAGGGTGCCACTGCTGGCGCACAGCTCAGACACAGCCTGCGAGTGTCCTGCTGCTGGAGACCCATGGCAGCTCAGAGCACAGCCTGGTCCTCAGGTGCCCACAGAGGTGCTTTGACCACAGTCCCACGCTGAGCTCTGCTCCTGCCTCGGAGCAATCCCATGCTGGCTCTGCCCCGGCCATCGGCGGGTCAGCTTTAATCCATACCAGTAGTACTGGGTGTTCGAAATGCCCTCTGTTAGCTGTATTTGCCTCTGACCTCAACGCGGCGTTTATCTGACCCCCGTAGCACACGAGGAATACCTCGTGCAGCAGCTTGCCTGAAGTTCTGCTCTTTATACCCCTCTGGGGAAAATCGGGATAAGAAATATCACCCGGTCTGGGTCTGCACCCCTCATCCAGAGCCCCCGATGCCAAGGAAAAGGCTGCCTGCCTGCGGAGCAGCTGCTGTGTAACTCAGTGCGTTTCCATCTGGTTAAGGCATCTCGTGGGAGCTGTTTCCCATGGAGACTGAGTTTTATAACACACTTGGAAATGCAGCTACTTCTGATCTTCTTGGACATCAAAACCCTGGTGTTTTAATTAAAAGATAAAAACTCAGCTTCCCCCCCTGCCCCCCGCCCTTACCTTTCTTATTCCTTTATAAGCTGCTTCCTACACTCAGCATAAAGGAAAAGTGCAATTGCATGCAACCCTCTGTGCTAACAACAAGCAATTAGCAATGAAAAGACGAATGGTTTCATTAGGAGGAGACAGGAGGTGACTTCTGTGGGGGCAGAGGGAATGAAACCAATAAAAGTACAAGGAATGCAGTCCTGAGGAGGGAGGAAAAACGGAGGGGCTGCAGACCCAGGGTGCAATAATGATTTCAGGGTTGGAGAAAAGGGTTCCTGCTGCTCTCTTTGTTTATCAGGCTGAGAATTTGCCCGATTAAAGTCCACGGGACCCTCCAAAGGAAGAAAATCCCGTATTTTTGAGACTCTTCTTTGTCACGGGGTGGGGAAGAGAGGAAAATCAGTGGATGAAAATTAAATATGTGCAGTTTCTTGATGTCAGTAACGTTGAAACGTTTAGGATGAGCTAACCTAGGACTGAGGTGGTACCTGCCTTGACTGGTGCCTTGCAGCCTGGCCAGCAGCTTGGTGTAGCTGCACGGTAGGTCAAAGCAAGCGGTCTGCTGCCCTTCACCTCTTTGTCAGCCGTGTGCTTCTAACCGGAGGCACCCGGAGGAGAAACGACCTTCCCCAGCCCGTGCCTGACGTGCTGGGTGACCTGTGCTCGTCACCTCCTCTCTCAGGACCTCGTGTCTACGTCTCCTGAGGGTCACATCAGCTCTGCTGGAGTTGTTGTAGTTGGTATCCACGGAGCGCTCTGGAAAACATAAGAACTGACTGCCATCTGTCGCAACAAAATGGGGGCAGCTTGGGCGAGGCAGATTTTACCGGAGTACGGGTCTCCCTTGGGTAAGACAATAAATCCCCCCATGTCCTGCGTGCCGCGAGCCATATGGATGCACATGCACAAATCCTGCATTTCTAGAGCTTGCTGTGAGCAGAAATGCCACGTCCCTCTGTTTTCCCTGAGTTTCTGGGGCACCCCTGTTCAAACCAGAGCTGGGAGGTGAGGGTATGCGCTTGCATTTTGGGCTTTCAGCAGGACTTCGGATCCCTTCTCCCATGCGGTGTCCACTGCAACTTCAGGGGCACAGTGACAACTCAGCTTCATAAATTCCCTCCCCAAACCACCCGCTCCTGGCCTTCGCTCCAGCAAGAGGGTGAATTTGGACTGAGGGAGGCTCGAGGAGAGAGAATCCAGAAGGCAACCCCTTGGACGTTTTGCATGGAGAAATGTTAGTGGGAACGTAAATCTGGAATAGCTCCTGATGGGCAGCAGAGTCAGCCCTCCCGTAGGGGTGACCCACTTTCTCCCAGACTCGAAAGATGCCGGGGTTTTGAGCAGGCATAGGAGTGGACCATGGCCAGCGAGGGCTGTTGCAGGAGGAGAAGGGGACTGAAAAAGGATCAAACATATTGAGCAGGCAGAGGTGGGTGGGTATGGAAAGCCACTGCCCATCAGGTGAGGCGGGATAACCGGCCGTCTGCGCTCTTCATCCTTTGAGATGTGAAGAAAAAGGTTTTGCTTGGAAGTAACATGTTCCTCACATTGAGAAAGCTCAAAGATATATCATGCACAAGGGTTGTAAAAATCACCTCCGGAATTGGGCAAGAAAGCAACCTCCATCTCTCCCCTCTTGACAAACCTCGCCTCTCTCAGCTTCTTAAAACCTGTGATTTTAAAGGCATGTTTCCGCTGCAAAGGCACCTGAGCAAGTTCTGGCATTGCGTTATCTCCAGAAGGGCTGCGGGGAGGCAGGGCATGGATGCCCGAGGCGCTGTGGCGCAGCACAGCTCCGTTTCTGCCAGATGCCGGGCTGGCACCAGGGATCCCTCCTGCAGACTGTGCTCACCGAGGTCCTACCCCCACGCAACCGTCCCACCTCCAAACCCACCCTGGGGTGGCCACGCTTTGCAGACGCATCAGTGTTGTCATGGTTTAACCCCAGCCAGAAACTGGGACCACGCAGCCGCTCGCTCACCCCCCTGATGGGGTGGGGGGAGAGAATCGGAAGAGTGAAAGTGAGGAAAAACTGGTGGGTTGAGGTAAAGCCGGTTTAGCGGGTAAAGCAAAAGCTGTGCACGCGAGCAAAGCAGAAGGAGGAATTCATTCCCTGCTCCCCGTGGCAGGCGGGTGTCCAGCCACCCCGGGAAAGCCGGGCTTCGTCCCGCCTAACGGTGACTTGGGAAGACAAACGCCATCGCTCCCAACGTTCCCCTCTTCCTTCTTCTTCCCCGGCTTTGTACACTGGGCATGACGTCCCGTGGTGTGGGACATCCCTGGGGTCAGCCGTCCCGTCCGTGTCCCCTCCCAGCCCCCTGTGCCCCCCAGCCTGCTCGCTGGCGGGGCGGTGTGAGGAGCAGAAATGGCCTTGAGAGCTCAGCAACAACCAAACCCAGCAGCGCGCTGTCAGCACTGTTCTCACCCCAAACCCGAACCACAGCGCCGCGCCAGCTGCTGGCGAGAAAGTCAACCCCACCCCAGCCCAAACCACGACAGGTCTGAAGCATCTCCAGCTCCGGACATCAGCCCCCAGCCCCTCCGGGACAGGCGCACCTTCACCGCCGTCATTTCTTGGAAAGCACTTCCCAGGCGTACCGTCACCTTTCTGTAAACAAACACAAAGGAAGGGTTGAAAACTGTTTTCCTTTTTCTGGGCTGACTGCAAAACATCACTGGTGGCTTCCAGCCGGCCCTGGTAGCATTATTGACTTGCCTTAGCAAAGAGATTAAAAGAGCCAGGAGTTGTAAAGCCAGGAGGGATATTACGATCGTGTCGCCTGGCCTCCTACAAGAGAAGCTCTCGGATGTCTCAGAATTCAGTATTATCTCAAGCAGTAAAAAAAAAAAAACACCCAAATAAAAATTATTTTAAAATGTCCAGTGATGGAGCAACCCACCAGCTCTTCAGTGAATCATTCCGCTCATTAATTTTCTTTACTGTTAAATTGAGAGTTTTGTTTCCAGTGTGAATTCCTTTTGGTTTCAGCTTACAGCTACTAATTTCCCTTCAAACAAGTGATGATTTTATTCAGCCCAAACCAAAATCTTTCTGTTTATTACACCCATAATTTTTCCTTTCATTTAAAGGATTTTTAAACCTTTACGTATAGTTTAAAAATGATATTTCAAAATCAAATGTTTCACAACAGCATTGAGGTGGCTTGAAAAATGTGAAATATTAATATTTCAACATGGATCTTTGTCCCTCCTCTGCATTTGCTTTTCTAAACTATCCGAAACAGCTTGGTGAGGTCAGCACAGTGTGGCAAATCATTTTGATTGACTCAAATTTGTATTTTGCCGTACGAAGAATAAAATCAGTCAAAACCTTCCACAAAGCTGTTTCCCCCTGGGTTTGAGTCACCCCGTAGCTGTGATTTGCTAAATGCACAGAATCCTTCCAGGCCGTATCTTGTATTTTCCAGCCTTTTGTATCATCCTTTTGACAGGCTGCGGTTGGAGCAAGTCAGGAATCTGTACCCCCTCTTAAACAGACAGATGAAAAAAGGAAGATTTTCTAATAATTTTTCCTTGTCTGGTTTGGAGTTGGACTAGGTGATCTCTATAGGTCCCTTCCAACTCTAAAAATTCCGTGATTCCGTGATTCGTTTTGTCCTTGTGTCTAAAACTGGTTGACTTTGCATCAAATATAATTTACAATTTCTCCGTGGAAGCTGAGTGGAGGTGGAGAATGGTTTTTGCTTTTGCTTTGGTCTTTGTAGCAGCTGTTCACTTTTCAAAATAAGGTATGTTTGTAGGAGAGATATTTTTCGGGCTGCTTTGTCCAAAGCTGTGGTTTTAGAAGGACTTTGGACATCAGGGCAAAGGTAGTGCCAG
Source organism: Burhinus bistriatus (assembly GCA_013397275.1). NCBI lineage: Eukaryota > Metazoa > Chordata > Aves > Charadriiformes > Burhinidae > Burhinus > Burhinus bistriatus. The sequence goes on along the minus strand of VYXH01006137.1, from coordinate 199,853 downwards.
CAGTTCTTTGCAGCGAGATGAACTCTCACATATTTGATAGTGTTTTAAATCCAGAGAAAGATTTTTGGGGGAAAAATGTTCAAGAACTCGAACCCTGAATTTGCTGCAGCAGCCTGGTGCCACCTTGGGTGTGTAAGTGGGGGATGACCACGTAGAAGAGGCAGAGGACCTCACTCTTGGTTCATCCAGAAGAAGCTGTAGATCAAGCTTGGACAGACCCAGTGCCAGGTCCCTTCCCATCTCTGAGCCCCAGCTGGGCTGGTCATGGCCCTCCCCACACCTGGATCTGTCCAAACCTGGATCTGCCCATCCCTTGCCAAACCCTGCCCTGCCTAGAGAAGGGATGGGGCCAGACAGGAGGAAGGCACCATGCATCGCTGGGGCTTGGCAGCCCAGCACCGAACAGCAGGGCACAAATTCTTAACAAGTTGATGCACCACAGAGAAAAACCCACCAACACGCCATGGCTTCCTCTGCTCATGGTGCCTTCAGCTGCTCGCAGGGTTTGTCTGCTGTTCAGGGCTTTTGGTGTCTCTCATATCTGATGTAGCTGGTCTGGGATGCACCAGCAAGTCCAGGTGAATCAGGTCCTTGAGCAGGAGGGAGGCTGTAGCACCATGCCTGAGCAGGATCAGACCACCTCCTGAAGCCAAAGACCTGCTCTCCAAGTGTCTCATGCACTAGGAAACAAGAGACTTTGGGGTCAGTAAGGCTCAGAGATCAAGCCAGCTGATGGAAAAGCTCTTCCTGCCTTTCAGATTTCACAGGACCTTCCTTCCTCCCTGTGCTGTCCTTGGGGGCTGATTGTGTCTTCCCTTGTGTGTTGCAGACCAGCATCTCCATAGAGATCAGGTACCAGGCTCTGGATGGGACAGTGGGCACATGGAATGACAAGGAGTTCCTGGAGACCCCCAGCGTCCACTCAGAGGGCGATGGCAGGTACCCCTTAGAGACAGACAGCCTCCTCTCCGGCCACCGGCAGGGCTTGGACATCTCTCCAGGCAAATCCAACCAGCAGTCCGCAGAGAGGATCTTCAGAAGGTAATGTGATGCTCAGCACTTGGGAGATGTGTGATGGCAGCAGGGATGGGGACGGCTTGGCTTGTCACGAAAGGGCAGCATTGCCCCAGCGCTCCTCTAAGACGCATCACATCTCCTGGCCATCAGAAGACCCGTTATCACGGCTCAAGGTGTGGAGGGGCTGTAAGTGTCCACCCACCGGTGCCAGCAGGTCCCTGGTGCTCCACCACGCCTGCCCAGCACAGAGCTGAACCTTCCAACGAGCGCTGAGGTTTGTAGCACGCAGCAGATGCTGGAGAGCAAATGTAATTAAGTACAGACTCAGAAAGGATTAAGGGTCTGACTGTTGGTCAGGCCTTATATTGGGTGGGATTAGAGCCATGCGTGGGGTGTCGAGCCATGTATGGGGTCTTGTGTCTCGACGGCGCTCGTAGTTCTCCCAGAACTGAGCTTCTGGCGCGCCTGAGGGACGAGTGCATCTGCAGCCAGGGACAGGAGGAGGAGGGCGTGTTGGCCACAAAACCACACTAGTGTGGATGTTTCTGGGGTGGAAGGTGACAGTGACAGTGCTTCTGACCAGTGTCCGTGTGCTGAGGGGCATCGTGAGCGTGCACATCCCATGGCAAGGCAGTTGGAACAGCAGAGGCTGGAGGAGAAACCAGGGACACCGTGGCATGGAGGAGGGAATAAGCCCTCGCACCTCCCTTGCAGCATTAGCCCTCAAACAAACAGTTTTCAAACCTCCCTCCACAGCGGCCTGTCAGGACCCCTGTAGCTCACCAGGCTTAGATGAAATCCCACACCAAAGGCAGTGCCTGGACAGGCGAGCCCTGTTTGGATTAGCCGAGGCACCCCTCACCCTCTGATGGCAGGTGGGGACACCTCCAGTTCTTCCAAGGGATGCGGTTACCAGCTCTCTATTCATGTAAGTGTCCTTAGCATCACCCATGTGTCTTTGGGTGACGCGTCATGGGACCTGACACTGGATGAAAACAAGCCCAGGGACTGTGTCCTTCCGTTTCTTCACACAAAGCCACTCTAACCAGTTGCAAACCCAGCCTGGTGACTGGGATGGGTGGAGAGGGCTCAGGACTGAGGACGCCGCAGTTGGCTGTCCATTGGGATGAAGTGCAAGCTGGGACTAATTCTGCCATGAGCTTATGGGTGCTCAGGGCTCAGTCCCTGCTGGGAGGAACAGCCCCTTCAGCACCTCATGTGCAGCCGTGAGGCCAAGGCATGGATGGACACTGAGGACCTTGTGATGCTGGGCCAGATTCAGCCCACCCCATCGCGGGTGCTCTGAACCCCACGCTCAAATTCTCAGCCAGGTCATCAGAGGATGGAGTTTTGCAAGTGTAAAATCGCTTGTGTATAAATATTCATGGGTTGCTAAGCCAGATTTTCAGGCAGCTTTCCATAGTTTAGGTAGTTGTGTTGTCCGCGGTAGCGACTTTGTCTGTCGGTCTCCACTCCAATAGCTCTTGAACCCATTGACCTCTTTCAGTTGGAAGAGTGGAGACATCAAAGTCCTGAATTTGCTAAAAGCCTTGTAGAGGAGAGAGACTCTATGAGTGGGACAGGCAGAGACCGCAGGCAGCCCAGGCAGAGCTGGCTCCTCAGGTCACCCACCGCTCTCCTGGGATGAGGACAACCCTTCTCCAAGGGCTACGGTCCCAAAGGTGGAGAGCCCTTCTGTTTCCAAACCCACATGGGAGCCCAGCCTGGAGGTGTGAATCCAAACACACTCCCAGGAATCGGCTGCTTTTTTATTAGCATTTGCCTGGCGGGCGCTGCGGCAGCCGTGCATCCCCCACGCTGGGTTTATGCAATTCAGTAGCGTTTGCTTTCTGTCTGGGTTTAGCACTTTATTGTGGCCATATAAAGGCAAAATTTCTTTTCCCCCCCGGTGCGAGATTGAGGGAAGATATATCCAGTCGCTCGCGTCACTCCTAGGCAGTTAATTAACTGTGTGAATTGGGCTGAAACCTGTGAATTTTCAAGCAAATTGGAAGCGCGGATTCGTTTCCCAGTTCAGCGGACCGTGGTGTTGCTGAACAGGGAAGATGCTGAAGGATTTCGAAGGCGGGTGGCAGGGCCACGTACCAGGCACAGGGTGGGCTTCAGTCTGTCCGTCGGCCCCGTACGCTGGGAAATCAGCGCCCTGCCTGCGCCACGCCGCCTTCGGAGCAACGATGCCAGCGTGACTTTACTCCCACCGGAGATGTAATTAACGCTGCTTGGCCAATGCATCGCATGCGGTCGGTTGAGTTGAGGCTCTGGATTAGGTCTCCAGGGACTCTAAAGTAAGTCCAAGATGACCGGCTCAGCTGGAGGGTGAGGACAGCCACGTCTAGCCTGAGAGATCCCACTCGGGTGCGTGGTTTGCCGAGCATCCCTGCCCCGGGAGCACGGAGCCACACGGTGGCTGCGTGCGGGCAGTGCTGAGGAGAAGGACTTTTTTGAAGTTGGTCTGCATGTAGTTGGTGAAAAAAAATTCCTTCCTGTGGGAGAGCTGAAGTAAACGCGACATTTATTATAAAGAGGCGGCAGGGCCGTGTGGAGGTTAAACGTCGCAGGGGCATCCGCAAACGGTACCGTGGCACTGATCCTGGCACTGCCCTTCCCCCCCCAGCGTCAGCAGCTCTTAGCAGGCGGGCGAGTGGTTCCCGGTGGTCACAGTTTGGTGAAAGTCCCTTGATATTTGGCTCCAGTTTCTCCTTCAGATCCACAAGGCTTCGGAAAAAAATTCCCGTTGTATATCGGGCTTACGCTGAGCGGGGACCGAGTGCTGCCCACCAGCCCCAGCCCTGCCAAGAGAACCGCTGTAGCCCCTTCCCTTTGCTTCCCAGCCCCCGGCTCCTGGGCAGCCCTGCGCTGTAAGCAAGCCAACACACAACTGTTTTAAAGGAGGAGAGAGAGGAGCATCCCTGAGCAGACACGCCGAAAAAAGCCAGGCACGCTAGTCCCGCTGTCCCAAGCTTAAGTTTGCACTAAAATGGGTTTCACCTGCTGCTTTTGTCCCAAGGAGCTTCTCCAGGTCCTCTGGTTTTGTCCCACAGCAGGTCGTTTTGAGTGCGGGGCAGGTGGGCTGTCGAGCTTGGCTGTGTCTTGCTGCCCTGCAGTCACCTCTGCCAACCCCAAGGGCCGTGGTCATTAATGTCACCACCACCGCCACTCCTGTTACGAATACCAAGGAGGGAAAGGGCTGATGTCTTCCGTGTCACCACCCTCGCAGGATGGAAGAGGACGAGATGTATTACCACAGCGAAGATGAACTTCTGGGAGAGGGGGACACCCTTAGCCAGGGATCCCTCAACACGAGGTAGGGGGCCGGTCAGCACCCGCTCGTGCTGGTGGCCGTGGGGTTTGCAGTGCTGTGTTGCTCCTGCCGTGTCCCTGTGGACGTCCCACAAGCATTGCTCTTGGATTCCCGTTTGTCGGCTACAGGAGAGATGGTGGGGAGAAGCGATGGAGCAGCTGGAAAAGCATCCTTGGAAAGGATGCTCAGGAGGGGTGCTGGGATGGAGAAAGGGCTTCGGGGTGAGGCTGCAGCTGGGGTACCGCCTCGCCTTTGAGGCCCCCTTCCTCCTGCTGGTCCCACCACACGTCAGGCACAGCTGTCCCCAGAACCAGAGATCAGCCATGTCCAGTGCATGGGGAAGAGCTCCTGTTGATGTGCACGATGATCTGATTTCTGTTTGCAGTGGCTTTTCTTGCGGTGCGGTGCTGTGAGTTGTTCCCCACCCTGTGCCAGAAAGAGTTTGGGGAGGAGCTGCAAAAAAGAGAAGTTCAGGTAAATCCCAGGGGCCAACCCAATGCCTCTGAGAGCAGCTCAGCCGAAGGAAGGAGCATTCTCGGGGGGATTCCTCAACTCGCGGGGGTCCAGTGATGGCAGAAAGCACATGAGGGTAGTCGTCCCTACACACCGCTCTTCCAGGGAGCTCATTTCTCGTAGCAGCTCCCCATGCAGCCTGTCACCGACTGCCTCAAGCTTCACTAGCATGAAGATATCGACTTTCTGCCATGGGAATTTATGGCCACATCTGTACTGGTAAACACCTCTGTCAAGTCTCATTAATTAGACACTGCCAGGCCAAGCACCTGAAGTGCCCATAACATTAATAAATTATTAGGACAGTTTCTGAGAAGGTTTTGGCTACCTAGCACCGACCCAAACCATCCCCAGGCAGGGTCAGGAGGTGCAGCAGCCACGGACCAGTCTCAAAGGGCAGATTAGGGATCCCCCATCCAAACCCTTTCTTTGGATGGGAAGCGTTAATAGGGGTGGGATGCATGCCAGGCAGTTTGGCTTCAAAGGCAGGGAGTGTGGCTTTGGACTCTTAACTTCGTAGCGTAGAGGTACGTGGCTGTAGCACATGCCCGGTGAGCAGGACACCCCAGAAGCATGTGTGTTCCTGCACATGCCCCAGGCTGTAGATGCAGCGTCTGGGTGCCTGGAGATGGAGGGACAGTGGAAGTGCTCTGACAAGGCTGCTGGATGCCTGGGAGTCCCCCAAAAGCCACTCGGGCCAAGCCCAGATGTGGGAGCCATCACTCCATGAGTTGGATGGGGCATTTGCTGGGCCATGCCTTCAGCTTCCCGTGGGTGCCACTGCTCGGTGTGGGGACTGAGATGGGCAGCCCTGCTGTGCCACACCAACCTTCAGACCTGGCCAAGCCAAGGAAGTCAAGTTCAAAGCCAAGTCTACCTCCCGCCTTGCCTTCGAGGGTTTGGGTCAGGTTTAGGATGAGCTGCTTATCATTTGGGCACAGAAAAGCCAAAAATCAAATTTCTGCAAGGTGTCAGTGAGACGTTGTAGGGATAAGGGGGGAGAAACCCCAGGTCTGACTGGGAGGGGGTTCAGCTCCCGTCCCTGGAGATGCTTAAGTGCAAGCTGGATGCAAATCTGAGGAAGGGTTTGGGGTGAGCTGATCACCCTCAGGGAAGAAGTTGGGCTTGAAGTCTTCTTGGCAGCCCCTTTGCCTGTAATTCTGTGTGTCTTCGCAGTCTGTTTCCATCCTCTGGCTCCCCC
>VYXH01006137.1:138429-191783 GCA_013397275.1 Burhinus bistriatus | reverse complement strand
GAGCCAGGGGGAGGAGGGGCGGTGGGGGGGGGGGGGGGGGGGAGACTTTGAATCCAAACGAAGGCAGTAGAAAGATCTCCCTCGATTTCCACAGGCTTTCTCTCAGTGCCATCTCCATCACAAAGCTGTTTGCCTCCTCCCCTGGCTCATTAGGGACATTATTTTGTTATTCAGCCGATTCCCTTTCCTGAGGGGATGCAGAAGTGGGGGGGGGCGAAACAAACAGACCTTGAAATGGGAAAAGCAGCAGCAGCAACAAGGAATGTATAAATAGCACTGGGCTTGCCAAACACTTCTCAGCCGTTCGCTTGCAGCCTAATAGAAGTGCCAGGGATGCTGGCGAGACGCGCGTTGGAAACCTGTGCCGGCAGTGAGGATTATATCAGAGTTATTTGCAGTCAGGCTCAGTCCCTGTGCTGTCAGGAGAAGGCGCACACCTTGCAGGGAAACATCATATTTGCTCTTGTAACTCCTCCGTGCCCAGAGCAACCACTTCAGTTCGTGGGAGATGTTTGCACAAGGTGAATTCTTTTGTTTTCTGGACAAAATCTTGGGCGAGGGAATGAGGTGGGGGAGATGGAAGTTCATACGGGGTAAATAAATGGTCCAAATGGGAGCACAGGTGAGGGTTGGGCTCTGAGAGAGTAAAAGGCAGAAGAAGCTGTAAGCGCAGTCATGATTCACCGTTTCAGTCAAAGAGGTGCCCAAATCCCCCGGCCCTGCTGGGCAGGGGTTGAGGAATGGCCCCTGAGCATCGCTGCGGCTGGATGCTGCAGAGCAGAGAGGTGAAGTGAGGTCCCTCTGCTGCCAGCATCCCTCATCGCTCCCACCACCCCTCTTCTGCCAACACCTCCGTTTGCCTGGCCAAGCCAATGGCCAGGTCAGGGCACGGATCCACCTGGCCAAAAAAAGTCAAGCAGTAAATAAATAACCACTCCGGGCTTTTACTTATTTGTTTTTCAAACCTGGGTCACTTCCAGTTCGCAGTGGACCACAGGGTGGCCACCAAGCTGGCTCTAAACCTTGCACCGCCTTTGCTGTTAACCCACAGGCTGAAACTCGTCAAACTTCTGCCCGGACCCAGACTTTGCAGTTTTGCACAGAAGCTCAGACCTGCCTGCAGGCAGATGTGGAGGTCTGACCAGGTTACCAGCCAGGGTTACCTCCCTCCGGTGGCTTAGAAGTGAGGAGGTCCTTACGTCCAGGGGTTGCCCAAGGAGGTAACCAGCGCTCTAGGGAAGGCTGGTGGGGATCTTTGGGACGTTAGAGTGCTGAGCCGCTACACAGCAGTGTGCAAGGGATGCCAGATGTGCCTTCTCTTTGCCAGTCTGTGTTTTATCTCCCTTAGCAGAGCAAGACCCCCAAGCCCTGCCCCAGCGTGTGCTGCGCAGGGGCCACCCTACCCTCAGCAGCAGGAACAAATCCGTAAGAGACGGCCATTTGGTCCCCATAAAGTCCCAGCAGGATTCCTGGCAAGGAAGTGCAGATGCAAAGCTCTTTTTGCTATTTTTCCACCGTGAAAAGGAAAAGTACCCAAGGGCCTGGAGCACCTCCCTGGCTCCCCGCTAATGATTCAGGCAGAGACAGACAGCACACCGAGAAATAAGGCTGCAGTCAATAGACCTGCAGGAAGCAGTTTGTTGGAGGCTGCTGCCTCACTGGGAATATTCTTTTTAAAATATAGCCGTGATTCCTCATGGCTTGACCCTTGCCTGGTGATGGATCCCTTGGGAGCCTGGGCTCATCCTCTGGTTGCACGCACGGTGCTTTCATGCAGTGTCAGCATCATTATCGGCGTTTAACCTTGCCAAGAGCGTGAACCAGTTGGTATCGGCATAGTCTGACTCCACATCTGTTTTTTTTCCACCCTGTCATGGTTTAATCCCAGCTGACAGCTCAGCACCACGCAGCCGCTCACTCACTCCCCCCAGTGGGGTGGGGGGAGAGAATCGGAAGAGTGAAAGTGAGGAAAAACTGGTGGGTTGAGGTAAAGCCGGTTTAGCGGGTAAAGCAAAAGCCGCGCAGGCGAGCAAAGCAGAAGGAGGAATTCATTCCCTGCTCCCCGTGGCAGGCGGGTGTCCAGCCATCCCGGGAAAGCCGTGCTCCGTCCCGCCTAACGGTGACTTGGGAAGACAAACGCCATCACTCCCAACGTTCCCCTCTTCCTTCTTCTTCCCCGGCTTTGTACACTGGGCATGACGTCCCGTGGTGTGGGACATCCCTGGGGTCAGCCGTCCCGTCCGTGTCCCCTCCCAGCCCCCTGTGCCCCCCAGCCTGCTCGCTGGCGGGGCGGTGTGAGGAGCAGAAATGGCCTTGAGAGCTCAGCAACAACCAAACCCAGCAGCGCGCTGTCAGCACTGTTCTCACCCCAAACCCGAACCACAGCGCCGCGCCAGCTGCTGGCCAGAAAGTCAACCCCACCCCAGCCGAAACCACGACACAACCCCTGGAACAGCTTTTAATTTTTGCCATCCAAATACCTGATGTCTTTTCCAAGCTACCTTCCCAGGCTCCCTCAGCGTTAAATGGAGAGCAGTGGGGCACCTTCACAGGCTGTTTGTCCTCCCCAGACCCAAGCTCGAGGCAGGTGGAGGATCCCCCATCCGTGCTGCCTTTGCTTCACCAGTGAGTGTGGGGGATCCTACACGAGAGGTTTACTCTCCACCCCTGAAGTTTAAATGGTTCAAGGCCAGTGAGACAACTCCCATCTCGGAATTGCCTGCAGACGGTCCAAATTGGCAAATTAAGGCATTGTAAGAACTATTTTTCTTATTCCACTAACTGGAACTTGTAAACCTGCGTATTTATTGTAGACAGGCCATTATTCTCTTAGTTCTATTACACTCGAATGTTAGGTCTGGTACTGAAATTAGCAAGACCCTTACCTAGCCGAGTCCTGCAGGGTGCTAATCGTGATCTCTTTGCAACACTTCTTCATACAGAATCCAGAGAGAGCTCCTGCGCTCCTGACACTCCATGGACCAAAGGAGTGGCAGGGGGACACGCATGGGTCCTGTGGGCCATCATGTCTGGAGCATCCCCCCCAGGCACAGCATGGCCAGCTCCAGTTTTTTCTGATAGCTCCAGTTATTTCGACAGCTCTAGTTATTTTGGTAGCCAGGAGCAAAGACTCCTGGTGCTCTGCATTTGCCCCCCAGCAGAGGAGGTGGGCTGATGGGCTCACCTAGATCTCATTGCTTTCTACAGCTTCCCAAGGAGAGGACACGGAGAGGGAGGTGCTGATCTCTTCTCCCTGGGATCCAGGGACAGGAAGCATGGGAATAGTTCAAAGCTGTTCCAGGGGAGGTTTAGACAGGACATTAGGAAGCATTTCTTTACCGAGAGGATGGTCAAACCCTGGAACAGCTTCCTAGAGAGGTGGTCAGTGCCCCAAGCCTGTCAGTTCTTAAGAGATGTTTGGACAATGCCGTTAACAACATGCTTTAACTTTTGGTCAGCCCTGAACTGGTCAGGCAGTTGGACTAGATGATTGTTGTCGGTCTCTTCCAACTGAAATATTCTATTCTATTCTATTCTATTCTATTCTATTCTATTCTATTCTATTCTATTTTGCCTTTGGCCTGGCTGGGGCCAGGGGCTCTGTCTGCATAGCAGGGCAGGAGATGAGAGCTGGACCTTCATCATCTGCTCCAGGATGCCCTGGCAGGGCCACCCCCTGGTCGGTCTGGCTGGATCCTGGCTGGGAGGGGAGAGGTTCTCCCCGGCAGGCTGGAGTCCCTGCTTGTGGGAGTCATGGATTAGTGAGGGTGTGAAGAAAAAGTTAGGGAGAGGGAAATAGCAGCAGCTGAGCAACCCTGTCTAAATGAGGCAGGTTTTCAGGGATAATGGGGCTGGATGGGTCCATGCAAGCTTGCAGCAGGAGAGAGAAATGCAGGAAATATTGGTACACCCCGTCCCACCCCTGGGAGGGGGACGACTTAGCCCCCACCCCAGAGATCAATCCCCAGACAGATCACAGCAGCTCTGAAGGTGTTAATGGCATTTTACCATTGACCATGTTTTCACTGAGCTCCTCTGGTGCCGGGAGGATTTTGCACAGGAGGATACAAGGCTCCGAGAAATGTCTGAGGCATTGTGCAAAGCTGAGCCTGGCTTGGGCTGTAGCAAACCTGTGCTGGAGTTTACCCTGAATCAAACAAGGGAAAAAAAAAAAAAAAGAAAGAAAAGATGTTCCACGTTCAGGCTTTTGAAATGAATCAAAGGGCACTTTGATGTGAACCATCCTTTTGAATCAAAGAAAATAAATCATTTTGCTTAAAATTTTTTTGTTCATATGAACAAAAATGTCCTGGCTCCTTCGGAAGGTCCTTCCATCAGTCACGGGTCTCAGATCCAAGACAAAAGTGCACCAAAGCATAAAAAGAAGATAAAGTTTTGGTGTTGCCAGCTCTACATTTCAAAAAGGTTTCAGTGTGGCTGGGGAGGGCTCCTATCAGACCCTCTCCTGGCCATCCTCATCCTCATGACCCTCATCCCCTTCCCTGAGGCTGTGCCAAGAGCATCATAGACCTGAGGGTGCCCTTCTTCCAGCCCAAGGAACCCCCTGGACCATCCATCCTGCACAGAAGGTGGACAGTTTGCATCAGGACAGCTGGAACAAGGTGCAGGCAGCTGGATCTGGGCGCAGGAGCAGGCAGAGAGAAGCAGGGAGGGAACGGACAGGGGAAGGGGGATTAATGAGGCATGGCCCTTTCTGTGCCTTGGATATCACAGGGGTCAAACCTTGGATATCACAGGCCAAACCAGCCTACAGCCCTGGGGATCCAGAATCACAGAACGGTTTGGGTCGAAGGGACATTTAAACGCCACCTAGTCCAACCCCCTGCCATGAGCAGGGTCATCTTCAACTAGACCAGGTTGCTCCAAGCCCCGTCCCACCTGGCCTTGAACACCTCCAGGGATGGGGCAGCCACAGGTTCTCTGGGCAACCTGGGCCAGGGTCTCACCACCCTCACAGTCAACAATTTCTTCCTGATATCTACTCTAAACCTCCCCTCTTTCAGTTTGAAGCCATCACCCCTTGTCCTATTGCAACAGGTCCTGCTAAAACGTCTGTCCTATCATCTCAGGCATCTTCCTTCTTTGCTCTGCCTTTCTTTTACTCCACTCCCAGCTCTGAGGCTCAGGGCTCTCCTTTTCCTCCTGGTCAGTCTTCTGGGACTCAGACATAGACATCCCCGAGATGGTTCAGCCCAGAGATCATGCAGCTTTGGCAGGTCTGCTAGCAGAGGTGCAGCCCTCTCCGGCTCCAGAATGGTCCAAGGCAGCCCTGCCACCTTCCCATGGAGCAGAGCAGTGCCCCAGCCTGAAAATCTTCATCAGCGCTTTTTGGGGTTGTGCTCCAGGGCCTCGCCTCGTGCTGCCAGTACCAGGGGAACCAGATCCATCTGCATCAGCAAAGGGTCCGCACACTGCATTTGATCCGGCTCCTGCAGAGCCGCCTGGATGTCTCCACACCGGTTTCCCACCATGCAGGTGAACGGGCTTTGGTGCTACCAGCAGATCAAAGCCTTACCAAGGCTGAAACCCAGCAGTAAGTCTCTGCTGACCAGGTCTGACTGCTCATCTTTTCCCACGTGGGCTGCCTCTGGGTTTTGCACGTGGGTTTTGGGTGGCCAGGCAAGCTGGCAGACGGTTGGAGAAGAGACAAGGAGAAGGCAGCTGGCACAAGTGGGGAGGAGGAAAGCCGTTAGCACCCCAGATGAAAAAGCCTCCGGTGAGATTGGTCTCACACATTGAAGTGTGCTAAAGCGACGTGGTTTGGGGAGAAACAGCCTTAAGTGCAGACACACCACCCTGGGCTCTGGCTCGTACCCCTCAGGAGCAACCTGGTCCCTGCGAATGCAGCTCAGCACACAGCAGCAGCTGAGAAAGCAAGCTGTGTGCTGGGAGCATAAGGACTTGGGGCAAAAAGACTTATTTTTCCTTTTATTTTTAATTTCTTATACCTACTAGGGTGTCCTCCTTGGCCAGTGCTGGATCCCAGACGATCCCTTGCTCTGACACTAGACATCCTCATCTTCTCTCCCTCCTTTGCAGGGTGTCTCTGTGTGTGTTTTACCCTCACGTGTCCGCGGTCCCGCGGACGCGGACATCTCTGCTTGGTGCCAAGCGTGGGACTTTCATCGTTAATGTAAACAGGACCCCCGTACTTCACTTGAAGCCGCTTCCTGAGAGCAATCCCGCAGCTTTCCAAGCCCAGAGCACGATGCGCAAGAGCGTTACCCCATTTCCCAGCACCTGCAGGGTCTGGTCTCAGGAGGGGGAAGCAGCTCCAGCTGGGAGCAAAAATGCCTTGGACCGGTGCTGCTAAAACCATCAGAGCTTCGCTCCCAGGCCCCTTAGAGCGGTGCTGAATCCCCCTGAGGTCGCTGCGCAGGTTCTTTGCAAGCTGTGGTAGTTGTTCGTATTGTATTTGCCTCCTGCTTCTGCTGGGGAGGGAGCTGGTGTGCTTTGGGATGGCTAAAACCTGGCTTGATGCCCACCACTCATCCACAGCACGGCAGTCAGCCAGGATGGGGTGAGGGCAGGACTTTCCAAGGGAAAAGCAGCTGGTAAATCATCTTACCTCCTTCCAGGCAGCGTGGCAGCAGATACAGCACCGGCCCAACAGAGCTTTTTCCAGCCTAAGCAGCTTTTCTCTGAGCAAATTCACCCCAAGCAGAAGGGAGGAGGGGAGGAAAGAGGTCAGGGTGGAGGGGACCAGTTCACTTCCACCCTAGCCTGGAGCTCAGCCAGCCAAATAGCCACAGAAAACCAGTTTGGGTCAAGCATAGACCCTGCCGGCGCAGCCAGGAGTGGCGTTGGGTGGATCAGCCCAGTGCAGGCTGTTCGTGGGTTCTCATGCATGGAGTGATTTGCTGTGTTGGTATGTTCTGAAGTTCTTCCTGTACTGAAGCAAATCATCCCCTTCTTTAAAACACTGACACAATGGAAGAGCCCTCTGTCTTCATATCACAGTGGTTTTTTTCCTCTCTCTCTGTAAATGCCCTAGCCTTGGAGACGATGCAGAAGAAGAACAGCGCACTAGGTAAATACCCGCACCAGTCCTGCTCGGATCGTGGCCCTGAAATCCTGCCTCTGCAGTGCTGAGACACGTTCAAAGCACTTCTTTAAATCCAGGCTTAAATGTCAAAACTTGGAGGCCCAGATCTGTTAAGTCAAGATTTTTGTGTTTCACGGGGGCTCACGGGCTAGGAGCCCGCTCATCCTGCGCAGCATCCATATGGTGAAGCCAGCCAGGGCACAGGGGTAACACCTTCCCAGCTGTTAGGTCGTTAGCATGGTCCCTGGCATGGCTTTGGCTCAGTATATGTCTGGGATGGTTTATGATGGCACGGGGACTTGGATACGATCGACCAGGGACCACCCTCAACAGGCGGCCTGGATGCAGTCTGTGGAGAGAAGGGTCTTCACCTGTACAGACACAAGCTGTGTCATGGTCAGAGAACGAGCCTTGGTCCATTAATTTACCGATACAGACGTACCCTCAGATTCCCTCTGTGGCCAGTGAAGAGAGATGGGCACTTCCAGGAGTGGTTCAGGGAGAGCAGGGACCCTGCCAGAATTTGGGTGGGATAGGGCTGTGCGCGTCACGGCTCCTGACCACCTTGAAACCGAGATCCCAGGAAGCATCACCTGATAGCTGTTGACCTTGAAATATTCATGGGCAGGACAGGGCTCTGCAGCCGAAAGCAATCTGGTCATGGTGAATTATTGATGGTGTCTTTTCTTGTGCGTGCCCAGTGGATCCAAGGCATGTCTGACTGGGCTCAACTCTCCGCCTGCCACTAATTAGCCCCGTGGGTGACTTGCTCCAAAGCTGGGGTCGTTGCCAAGCACTGGAGTTGAACTTGGCGATGAAAATACCCATGACAGGAGGCTGGGAGAGGCAAGACTCCCTTCTTCTGTCGGGCCTGGGCACTTTGTTGGTCAGCCTGGGCTGGTCAATGGTGCAAACACATTTGCTTGGCACTACTGCTGCTCACGGTGGCTTTCCAGAGCTCCTGGGTCTAGAGAGAGGTAGAAATGAGGTAGTGCAGTGAAGTTCATCCCAGCACCACCCTGCATGGCCCTAGGAAGCTCAGCAAGGCTCTTGATATGATCCCAGTCTTCCTAGGTTGCCCCTATAGTCAAAGGGAAGAGGGGTCTCCCAAGGGATGTTTACCCACGTAGGATCTGACTCAGCCTTTGGAGGTGTGTGTCTCCATCCTTGGCTGTTGGTGGACAGTGTGGACAGTGTTGACCGGTGTGGACAGTTCATAACCTCTGTGTCCAAGTAGATAAAGAAGTTCTGACATTGCTAACTCAAGTGTGTCATTTGTGCACACGTCTTAGGGATATCACACACCGGACCATTGCCTCCATCAGCGTAACCAGGCAAGTCCAGGGTCCTTTTCGTCTTGAGCAAAGAAAAGTGGAATGATTTCCCAAAGAGCCCTCGTCAAGTTTCCTCCATCCTTTTTGCAACCCTTCCAATGTGCCATTAAATCCCTAGGAAAAACATGCATCCTGAGGACCCTGAAAAGCAGGAAAAGGGCTAGGAAAGGGTGTTCAAAGCAATGGACTGGGTGGTGCTGTAAGTCCCAAGGCAGAGCCTCCAGCAGCCTGAGATATTTCCTGGAAGCTGTCAGTACCTGTCATCTAGATTTACCCCGAACTGTTCCTTCCAGTGTAGGAGATCTTCCCGATCTAGCAGGAGCAATGGGTGATGCTGGCTGTGCCAGGGTGGTGGCAGCTCTTGTGCCCTGTGCCACAAGTGCAGATCCTGCTGGGTTTTTCCTGGGGACAGTGTGAGCGGAGCGCCCTAGGCTGGGTACACACAGCTGAAGTCACCCCCCGTCAGCAGTCTTGGGCACCCTGTGGCAAGGGAACTGTGGCTTGGACATGCCACCACCCCTCCCTTGAAGGGATGTCCCTGTACTCAGCAGGTCCACGTTTCCCCTGCTGCTGGTGGACTGCTTCAAGAAGCCTGACACTTTTTTCTCTCTCTTTCTCCTCGGTGCCTCACTCAGGATTAAGTTTAACGATGGATACAAGTCAGTAGCAAGGTACCAAAATGTCATGACTGGTGGGATCTTGGCTTTTTTGGGGGGGAGATCTCTCATCCCAGCCCATCCCAGTCACCCCACATCCCACAAATATGTGGCTGTCCAGGCATAAATACAATCAGGATTTGGGATACAGACCAATCTGGTTTAAGCTCCAAATCTTCCTTAATTCAAATTAATACCCAAATCTTAACCCAGGAGAGCAGAGCATGTGGTGAAGCCAATGGTTCATGCACCAGCATCACAGCTCTGCATCTCTGCAAGTGTAGAGCACATGAGTGCTCTGAACCTGCAGCTGAAGCCTGCAAGGGAGGAAGAGCTGCACATGATCCCTGTGCTCCAGGAGCTTTCTGTGGGACCCAGCCGCACCTGCAAACCTCCTCCATGTCACGTTGCAAAGGAGCGGCAGGTCCTGTGGTCCCTCCACAGCCAAATCCCACATATTATGATGATGACGATCACCCTGCTTGTAGAGCTAGTGGACTCCCAAAGGCACCAAGAGTAAGAATATATCTGTATAAGTAAATTTGTCCGGCATGGGTGAGTCCAGGACAACAGTCCCAGCCCCAACCTCTCCCTGTAAGTCTGTTTTTCATTGCTGCTGCTCAGTGTTTGGGGAGAGGTGGAGAGGATGCAGAAGAAATCTGCAGAAGAGCACTGGCCTGCCACTGGCAAGCAGGACCTGGGTTGTGGCAAAGATCCGTGGGACAGTGTCCCTTGGTACCTCACCACACAGTGCCAGCCAGGGCCGGGGTGGGACCTTGCCCTCTGGTGTGCATTGAATGGACCTTCCCAGCATCAGCCCAGGAAGATCCTCCTGGGGGTGGTGGCAGCCATTAGCCCCTTCCCCTGGCCTGGTGGGCTCCCATGGGCTGTGGGGGCAGGGCGGGGGGGTATGTCTCTTTGGGTGGGTTGGTTTCTCCCTCACGTTCATCCTCCTGGCTGTGTCTCTTTCAAACAGCGAAGATCCTGAAGATCCCAGGTACTGGGCATGGAATCCCTGCTTCGCTCAGACCCTTTGGGCGTGCTGCGTGCATGCACGTGACATGCGTGTTGGTGTACCAATTCCTGCATGGCATTTGGACCCAGGGAAAGGTCCTAACTGCTTCCTGCCCTCTTCTTAATGGGGGGGCAGAGTTCTCTTGTATTCACCCCATCCCCTCCTCCCCAAAGGGCTTCTTTGTATTCAGTCTGTTCTCCCCTACGACCAGCAAGGACATGTTTCCTTCTACTCAGGGGCTTCAAGGAAAATATTTGTCTGCCTAGCTATCCATCCATCCATCCATCCATCCATCCATCCATCCCAATGCGGTTCTCACCAATCTGTCCATCAGTCCATCTCAACACAATCCTATCCATCCATCCATCTCATTGCATTTCTTTCCGTCCATCACTGCAATTCTCACCATCCATCCATCCATCCCAGTACAATTCTGTCTATCTGTCCATTCATGCCAGTGCCATTCCATCCATCCATCCGATATACTATCTGTCCATCCATCCTGAAGCAATGCTCTTTTTCTGTCAGTTCTTCTATCTTGTTGATGCACTCACTCTTCTCCCTGCTCATTCCAGCACCACCAGTACTATCACTCTCTCTGTACGCAGTTCCCTGGATGCCAGGGGGTCAGGAAGTCTTGTTGCAGCACCATCTCCCCCTGGCATGCTTGGGAATTGGGCTTGGTTGATTGCTTGGTGCATGTTGCCGAGGGGGGTTTTGAGGGGAGAAGGTGGGCGAGGGTCTTTGTCACGGCAGCGGGACGAATCACGTCTGAATGAATTGCTCTTTGTGATTGCAGGGCTAAGGCTAAGGGGAAAGAGAAAAGACACCTCGTGTTACCGTTCAGGTACCCTGACTCCCCCCAACCCTATCCAGGTACCCTGACTCCCCCCGTCCCTGCCTGTGCCTGGCCTCACTTGCCAGCTCCAGCTTCTAGCCCTTGGCAGCCGTGTTACTGCGTCCCCCCGAGACGGCCGCAGGGCAGGACCACAAGTTCTTCTGCGCTTCTGAGAGTGCTAAAGACCAAGCTGCTTGCAGGCATAAAACCAGAATTCTCTGGTGGTGCCACCAGTGGGAAATCTGTGCCCTTTTCAGGCCCCCAAAACCCGAACTGTGGCTGTCTGGAGACAGAGAGGCACCTTTCCCGGCGAGGGTTGGGGTGGAAGGGGCAAGGGATAAAGGAGGGGAGGGAGAAAGAGTAATCTGGTGTTAGCTGCTCCACCAGGCCCTTGGAGAGGGATCTCTGGACCTCTCACATGGTGCAATCGCTTCGTTCACCCAGGCACTGATGATCCGGGTGCCCAGGACCAGCAGCACCACGCGTCGCTGCATACGGGTGCCAGGAGGTGCAGAGAGGTGCAGGGAGACACTGGGAGCACGAAGGCAGCCACAGCTATGTTCTTGCACCCCTCATCCAGGCCCCATCTACACCAGTGAAAGGAACAGGGAAAGGATGCAGGCTCAGGCACGGCCCTGGTCCACCCACCCCAGGATGTTGGTCCCCATCCCGGCATCACCCCGCAGCAGCGAGTCGCTCAGGGAGATGCAGCTGTGGGTCTCTCCAGCGATGCGAAGGGCTCGTGCCTTCAGACCCAGCCAAGCCAGCCGTGCTCGGGGAGGGAGGGTGGCGAGGCTGTGCGGGGAGCTCGGACCACATCCATGAGCTGCAGGAGAAAGCAGGGAGTGATTTAAATCCTCTCCGGGGCACTGGGCAGGGGCACTAGGGCAGCTTTTACAATGCAGATGAACCAGCCGAGCTGCTGGCATTGGTGTTTGCTTGCAACCGTGACGGGCTCAGCTGGCAAAGGAACAACCTCTGCTGGTTTGCTCTGAGAGCAAGGCTGCTTGTTTCAGAAGCAGCTTCTGGATGGGTTTCCTTGGCTGTTTTCCAGCCCAGGCTCCAAGCTGATCCCTGCCAGTGCTGGGCTGAACGGGAGGACCCTGCTCTTCCCAGACCCCCACCTGGTGCTGGGTCCTGCCCCCTGTCTTGTGCTGGAGCTGGTCTTCTGGAGTTCACCTCTCTAAAAACCCATCCAGCAATACATCAAACAAAAATGAGGGTGGGTGGGGGGTGTGGTGTTTTGAGTGTTTTTCCAGCAGCTCAGTGCACAGAGAGCTGGAGCTTCATGCTCTGAAGCCACCCTCCTGCCCCATGTCCCCAGCACAGACGTGACCATGGGGTGGAGTAACAAGCTGTAATTAAAAAACAGCCCTCCTAATTACTTTCTGGGGCTGGTGGACTGCTTTCTCCTCCCCACGTTGTTGATGCACAATGGGGGAGATTAGCCAGGGAAGAAAGAGTGACTGGGGAGGAAAACAGAGAAGCAGGACCCAAACAGGGAGATGTGGGAGCCATGAGAGAAGGAAAACAGGTTTGAAAAGCCAGAAAGCAGAGGTAGGGCAGGAGTCTGCACAGTGAAACAGGGAGGTGAGGAGTCGGTGTTTCCCGCATGGTGTCGGGGCAGGAGGATGCAGTGTCAGTCTGGGCAGGAATGAGGACCCCACATCCAGCCCATCTCCTCCAGCTGAGCCCTCTCTGGAGGGAGGACATGAATACACCTTTGTGGGAAGGTAAGGAAGACCGCTCCCCTCTACCAAAAAGAAGCAGCCTTGTCTCCTGCCCCGGCAGCATCCCCAATCTGTGCACGCACCTACTCACACGTGTGTGTGCACAGCTGTACCTGCTTTACTGGCCCCACACATGCATCCAGTCAATGCTCATCACCTCCAGCCTCTCGCACCGGGAGTTGTGGTTCCCCTAAGCCCCTCTAGCCTAGCAGAGGGTCATGCAGGGACATGATCCACCTGAATTACAGACGTGGGCAGGACAGGGGTGTTTGGGGTCCACCCTGCTGAGGAAGGTTGCCCATGACTGCAGCCTGGGGATGGGCCACTTGGAACACTCGTGAGGAGCAGGGAAGCTACAAGGGAAGAGCAGCCTCTTCTGATGTTATGGTCTGATTTGAAGCAGTTGAAGAGCACTGAAGCTTGTTTGCCTTTTTTATTCCCTTGATGCGTGGCCACGGGCTCCAGCAAAGGCAAAGAGAAGACAAAGGAGCACAAGTAGGTTTGCTCTCCTTGCTCCTTCTCCTCCTTCTAGCTTCCAGCTTTCCTATCTCATCTTGTGGCTGATCCCATACATAGTGTGCTCTCCCTTTCTCTAAAGCTGAGCCTGTCAACTCTGGAGGAGCTTGGGTCTCTTGGATGTGTGGCTTGAGGTCTCGGAGCCTGCAGGGAATATATACCTACAGCAAAAGCCAAATGTAAAAGACAGGCTTGGAGCAGTCACTGGCAGCACTGGAAGGGAACTGTGAGGTCTTGAGAGAATACTGGTTCTCATCAGGTTTGGATGGATCCTGGCTGGGGGCAGAGTTTCCCAGCTTAGGCATGGACATCCTGGCCAGGGCTCAGGGCAGGAGAGGGTCTGGACTCAGGTCATCAGCATGGGGCTGGGCAAATGGGACTTAGCATCACCTTTACAGCTCCTGTGCCTACGGATCAGGCTGCCACATATCCATGTAGATAAGTTTCTTCAGGTCCTGCCTTTCTTTTATCCCCAGCTGCTTGCATTGATACCAGACCGGAGTGTCCGAGCTCTCTCCCAACAGCAGTGTCCTCCAGTTGGTGGCTGGTCACAAATGGTGTTCCCCAGGGCTCAGTACTGGGTCCAGTTCTCTTTAATATCTTTATCAACGACCTGGACGAGGGGATTGAGTGCACCCTCAGTAGGTTCACAGATGACACCAAGTTGGGTGGGAGTGTTGATCTGCTGGAAGATAGGATGGTTCTACAGAGGGATCTGAACAGGCTGGATTGATGGGCAGAGGTCAATGGTGTGAGGTGCAACAAGGCCAAGTGCTGCATCCTGCACTTGGGTCACAACAACCCCATGAACGCTACAGGCTTGGGGAAGAGTGGCTGGAAAGCTGCCCAGCAGAAAAGGACCTGGGGGTGTTGGTGGACAGACGGCTGAANCATCCCTGGAGGTGTTTAACAGCTGGGCAGACGTGGTGCTGAGGGTCATGGTTTAGTGGTGGATGTGGCAGTGTGAGGTCAATGGTTGGACTGATCTTAAAGGTCCCTTCCAACCTAGGTGATTCTATGATTCCATCTTACTGATGGACCTTCCTGATTAATGGTGTAAAGTGAGGAGGTGGAGGTGAGGTGAGGAAGGGAGAGAAAAGTCTTCAAGAAGTCAGCAAGGAGAGGGCAGACTCAAGAAAAGATGGAAACAGGTCTCCCTGCACCAAACCGCCTGGTCCTTGCTCGCTCCCCTCCCCAGTTTGGCTGTGCAGGGAAGGGGGAAGAGGCAGACTGGGTCTGAGGGTTGGGGTCTTCCCTTGGCTCAGGGGCAGTGTGCATACGATGACGCTATGGGGCTGGCAGGGGGTTCTGTCCCCAATACAGGTGGGAGAACTGGAAGTCTTGTTAGCATGGGGGTGACGGAGGCAGCACCCACCTGACGGGCATAATTCCTGCAAAGAAATGAGCCATGGAAACTCTGTTCCGTGCTCCCAACTCCCCAGTAAAAAGCAATGATTAAAATGTCCTTGTTGGTCATGAATAATTAACCAGTAACCTGCAACCCTGTCTTTAACTAGAAGCTGGCCAGGAGACAGACCGCTTCCAGCGCCCTGCCCATGCTTCAAAATCTGTCTGTCCCTCTGTGCTCCCCTCCTGGAGAACCTCACGGGTGAAACCCTAAAGGACAAAACCAAGTGCTTCTGGGAGCAGCAAACTGAATGGAGGATGTGTGCTGCGCCACCAGCTGCAGATGATTCATCTGCTCAATCCCATATTAGACACCAGAAAATCCAAGGGGAGAGTGCTGTAGGACGCTGGGTGGATACTCTGGTGTCTAATACAGGTTTAAGCTTGCTTGGAGGCTTGTTCCTACTTGGGAACAGAGTTGAAGCGTTCAGTCCTACACCCCCAAACTTGCAGGACCCCAATCTTGACCCTGCTGCCAAACTGGGCTGCAATGGGCCAGCAGTTTGCACTGGTCTGGAGGGGAGCAGGCAGGTGGGCAGCAGCATCCTCTCCGGCATCTCAGTTCTTTAGGAAACCAGGCTAAACCCAGGCTTTGGCAAAGGGGGGGCTCTCGGTGCCACTGCCCAGCCTGTGTCGGCATCTCAGGTTCGCAGGTCCTCATGTAATATTCATGCGGGGACGGTGTCAGCTCTCTGCCAGCGCCGGCTTCCCATCCGCACCATCGGATGCCTGGCAGGAGCAGTGGTGGGGTTGGCACGATCTTTGTTTAATGCTGCAAAGACCCTGCTGTGCCTGGAGAGGAGCTCGGCCGGGGTCCCCATCCCTGCTCAGTCCTGACCTGCACGTGGGGCACGGCTCTGCCCCCGGCACTGGGATGGTCACCCCACGCTAGACATGCCACTGGCTGCTCTCCTGTCTCGGCTGAGCTCTTCCAGCATCTCCTCCTGGGGGAAGCCAAGTCCTGGATGGCCAGCAGGTGAAGGTAGTACCCCTGAGGGATGGGAAGGGGAGGGGGAGGTTGTATGGGACGTGTCGGTGCTCACCTGACTTGGAAAAGGTGACAGATGGGGCTTGGGAAGGGGCTGGGGGATGAGGGTGAGCCACTGGGCATCTGCCTCCAAAGCACCTGGGACGTCTCATTCCTCATCCGTCACTTGCTTCTTCCCTTCTCCTTAGCACATACCAAGTATGCTGAAACCAGGACACCACCAAAATCCACTCTTTTTAGTTTCTTTTTTTTTTCTTCTTCTTTTTTTTTCTTTCGTTTTTCTTTTCTCAGTGATCTCCAAACTCCACTGTTTCCTAGATATTTGCCTCCTTGGGACTCCTGTCCACTGCAATAATACCAGTAAGGGCTGTGGTGAAGGAAGGAGGCAGTACCAGATGTGGTAACTGGGGCTGAGAAGAGCAGCAGGGAGACATGCCCTGCGTGGGGGCATGGGGACAGCACCTGGAGTTTTATGCCACCGAGGGACCTTGTGCCCTCTGGTCTCTGCTCTCTGAACCAACCGGAGCTGAGGCTCATCCCGTGGATGTGCTGGAGGCTGTCAGGCTATTTCCCATTTCTGGGACCTCTTCTGCAGTAAAACTGCCTTTGGGGACACACGAGAGGCTCCTGCAGCCGATGTCCCCAGCTCATTTACTGATGCTCAGCTGGCATCGAGGGGTCATCACGCCAGCAGGGGTTGGGGATGGGGGGTGACACCGGCTCCCACGTGCATCCCTCTGGAAGGAGCTGGGTTGGGCTGGTGCTGCTGGGATGGGTCTCAGCACGTGCTGCTTGGACCAGATGCTTAATCCCAGTCTTGTTCCACATGGCCCAAAACCAGCTTCGTCATTTTAATGACAGGGGCATCAGATGCTGTGGTAACCAGCACCTAATGTGTCCTCAGTGCCCATGTGAGGACCTTGTTATTTTGGGTCCTGGTAGAGGACCAGCCCTGCCAGTGTCTTCCCTGCAAAATCCTACTGGCTCCATCACCAGTTGCTCTTCTGCTTTGTTTTACTTCCCAAGAAACCTCAGAAATTCCCAGGACAGATACAGTGATTTTTTTTTTTATCACGAACCATCTGCAAGCAAATTGCCGGCGTGCCAGCTCTGGGGCTGGTGGGACTTTTTTTTTTTTCTTTCTCCATTTTAAAGAAATTAATTGGAAGGAAGGGAAGGTAATGTAACCACCCCTGGAGGTGTGCTGTCTTATGGAGGGGCTGTGAGCCTGCTGGATTTCCCGCGCTCGGCGGTGGAGAGTGGTCTCACAGCAGAGTTTCACAGCCTGAGCTGTTACTACAGCATTTGCTCAATTAAAAAAGAAAAAAAAAAAAGAAAAAGTTTGCAAATAGCTTAAAAGTGCTACTTCCCCCGCAGCACCTCGAGGCAGATGTTCCCTGGCAGGATCGCAGATACGGAAACCTAGCCCTCATCTTTCCTCCTTCTGTCCACCGAGAAACTGCCCTTTCTCTGAGGATCCCGCGAATTAATCACAGCTACCAGAGACTGCCTTGAGGCCCGAGCGTTGCTTTAGTCCCAATTAAACCTCAGCTATAAATAGTTCTTGTATCTTATGCTGGCCTTCTGCCCCGATTGAATTCCCCCCTCCCTTGGTGAATACATTATCCTCCTATTCTCCTTAATTTTCTTCTCGTTTGCTCTGGCTCCGTCAGCAGCCTGCAAACTTCCAGCTATTATTGAAGACAACAAATGCATCAGGCTGGCTGCAACGCCAGGAATTCTTTGGTTTACAAAAAAATAAAAATAAAAAGGGTGCGACTTCATCTTTTGGCCCCAGCCAGATGTGATCAAAGCTGAGACCGGGGGGATCCCGCAGTTTCAGTGCTGTCACCCGGCTCATGGGCAGCGCATCCCAATCCTGCTGCATCCCGGGCCGGTGCTGAGCCCTGGCCCCCCTGCCCTGGCAGCCAGACTAGAGGTGAGGTCCAGGCTGGGGATGAGGTCCAGGCTGGAGGTGTGGTTCCCCCTTGCTTCCAAGTTGGCCCAAGAACCTGCCCATCAAACCTGCAAGGTTTCTGCAAAGAGCAACATTTTCAGATAATGGGAATTTTCCAGTAAAAAAGCTTCCCCTTCGGCTTTACCACCTTCTGCTTTTGGGACGGTCAGAGGCCATTGCCTTCAAGTCTCCTTCCCGCTGTTTGCTCTTTCATACTACAACAGGGTTATCACAGGGTCTGACTTGTGCTTCTTGCTGGTTTCGGTTCTGCAGATACTATGGAGGGGTTTTCCTACTGAGGTTTTTCGGCTGAATCTTCAGGCTAAAAATCCACATTACATCCAGACTCCATAACTTTCACCAGGGTAACTCAGAACCTCCCACCTCTTTGCAACAGCGGCATGGACTTACCTCCAAGTAACAGGGCGCAGCCTCCTGAGAGTATCTGCAAGGCTCGTACTGTCTTTAACGACCTCTGCCCGTTTGCTGGATCTGCATTTGAGAGCAATCCAGATCGCAGTGCAGAAATCCCGTCGTTTACTGAATGCTGTATTTGTGCGTATTTGCTGTACACGTACGTGACAAACACCAAGTAAAGCAGGAGTCCAGGCTGCCCATGCACTGGTGGTTGCACGGGCTGATTTCTGAGCTGGAGTCCCCGTCCCAGCCCCGCTGAAGCATTTGGAGCTAGAAGTTATACTGCTTAAACTTGCCTTAAAATGATGGGTATTTTCAGAAAGCAACTGGCAAGCCATTCTCAAACCCGTTATTTTATCAGCCAAGCCAGCCCAAACTGCCCTGGGTGAATTTGGCCCCAGCCCAGGTTGTAGATGGGGAGCTAAGACTGACCTGGTGCTGGCGTTTGCCACGCTGGAAGGGGAAAAATCGTGTTGCTGCAGTGGGCTGCTGAGAAACCACCGGCGCTGCAGGGGTTTGCTGCTGAGCTAGCCGAAGAGGTTATCGATTTTTCACAGCAAGGCGGTGGGGGAAGGGGTCGGGTGTTTTAATTTTTAGTAAATGGTTTTCAGTGACTGGGGAGCGATTGCAGGAATGGGTCAGGAGAGATGAGAAGTCTGTGCGCAGCAGGGGCCAGCAGCGGGTCGGGGGGGGAAGAGTTTGTTGTGCTTGTGCTCCAGCCTCGTGTTTTATCCCAAGTTGAGGCATCCCCTGAGACAAAAATGAAAACAACCGAGACCCAAGACTCAAAGGCAGCACGTTTAGCCGTGATCTTGTCTCTGCCCTCTGATACGTTTGCAGCAGCCCCTGCTCAGTCTTTCAGCTTGTATTTCCTCTCTGGCTTTTGAGCTGTGGAAGGTTCCTCCTGTTCCCACCCCCACGTCCCAGAAAACAGCATGAAAATACAGTAATTGATGTTTCTGGGGTTTTTTTTTCTTCCTCTCTTCTTCCAGAGCTGGGAAAGGAGTTTTTTCAGCCATGAAGCTTGGCAAGACGCGTCCGTCAAAGGATGACCATCGGAAACAAGGTGCGTTGTTCCAGGGAGAAGATTGTTCCCTGCTCCAGTGCGGCTTTTTGGCAATCCTACACATCCTGAGAGACCCCATAGATTCATAGAGTGGTTCGGGTGGGAAGGGACCTTTAAAGGCCATCTAGTCCAACCCCTTGCCATGAGCAGGGACATCTTCAACTAGATCAGGTTGCTCAGAGCCCCGTCCAGCCTGGCCTGGAATGTTTCCACCTCTCTGGGCAACCTGGGCCAGGGTCTCACCACCCTCATTGTAGAACATTTCTTCCTTAGATCTAGTCTGAATCTCCCCTCTTTCAGTTTAAAGCCATCACCCCTTGTCCTATTGCAACAGGCCCTACTGATATGTGTGTCCCCGAAGCAGTTCACATTGGGCACAGCCAGCCAGTACCTGGGGGATTAGACAGGGAGCACTGGTTGCTTGGGAAGAAAGCTGGAGAGAGGGGCTCCATGGGGAAATGGGAAGTAGGAACTGATGGGGAGAGTTTCCCACTGAAGGGTTGGCCAGATGTCACCCACCTTGTGATATCCCACCTGTGGCAACACCTGGGTGTCATGCAGGCACCTTCCAGCTTATTTGGCCAGGTTGGACGGGGCTTTGAGCAACCCAGTCTAGTGGAAGGTGTCCCTGCCAATGGCAGGGGGGGTTGGAACAAGATGATCTTTAAGGTCCCTTCCCACCCAAACCATTCTATGATTGTGTGATTTTGGGGGATGAATTGCAAATGTGACAATGCAAAGCAGGATTTAGCCCTTGCACCTTGCTGGGAGCACCCTGCAGCAGCACCACCAAAGGACCGGGCTCAACTGCTGCGGGGGCTACCTGTCCCCCGGCCCAGCACCCTGGTGGCACTGAAATCGGATGCCTTTCTGGAAACGCGCGGGAGGGTCAGCGATCGGAAATTCGTTGTTGTTTCCATTCAGACCAAAGGATTGGGTTTCAACGGCAAAGAAATGGGTGAATGCATGTTTGCGGGCAAGGACAAAGCGTTGCTTTGGGTAGTGTTTCTGGGTAAATCTCCGCTGTTTTTCAGCCAGGCTTGAGGATGGGAAAACGGGAATTTGGCCTGGGACATAAGTGTGGGTAAGAGGCACTGGCAGCCTGTGGGAAGGCATGGTGTCGAAACCCAGGTAGCCTCCCTGTGTCTCACCAGCGCCTAGGCGTCCATCGCGTGGTCAAAGCTTCACGCAAGGCCACGGGGAAAGCAGCTGGGGTGCAAAGGCAGGAGCAGGGTGTGCTGGCAGACAGTAGAGCGCCTTCACAGATGGAGATTTGCCCATGGTTGGGGAACAGTGGTGACACAGCTACTTTATCGCATGGTGTGGTCAGTGCCGCACAGCCATGGGGCTCCTTCTTCCACCTTCCCTGCACTCCCTGGCAGCTGATATTAACACGGCAATTGCTTCCTCCCCAGATATCCACGTACCTCGGGCTTTCAGGCACCTCGCTAGGGCTCTGCTCTCTTACCACCACCCTCCTCTCTCAGCCTCAGTGCTGTCTTGGTTGCGATTCCCACCCTTGGACTGGCCAGCTGGTGGTGGGATGGAGTGGACGTGCTGCTTCCTCCTGTCAGACTACACGCTGCAGTGCTCATCGAGCTTCCCAAGGGTCAAGCCTTGGCATGTAGGCAAGGGAGGTGCTAGCACAAGGTGCATGATTGCAAAAGCCTTTTCCCAGGGCCACCAGGATCTGGAGAGGAACTCTCCATTGGCCAAGCCGGCATCCCTCTTGTACCATGGTCTGCTCTCCTTATGCCGTCCCATACAGACTGCTGGTCCTGCTCAAGTCAAACAGACCCACTGAATCGCCGAAAACCAAGCTGGGAGGGTGCTAGTCTGTCTGTCCACCCATATGTGGGAGGATCGGATCTGCTTAGGTCCTTCCCGGCTGGTGTGGCTCTGCCTCAATTTCAAAAACTCCCGGTTGAGTTGAGGACACCCTCACCCAGCCTGCAGCAGTGTGTCTCTCCACCCTGATGGAAAGCTTTTCCTGACACCCAGCCTAGATGTCCCTTGCTTCAGCTGAAGCCCATGTTATCTCACAAAACCAGAACAGACTATGGTGAAAAAACTGATTTCTGGTCTTCTGGAGCATGCTGATCTCCTGGAGCAAGCTATGAGCTTGCCTAGGTTGGTAAAGAGACAGGGAACTTGTTTCCCAGGAGCGGTGTCTGTGCTGTATGCATGGATTTGGAGCTACCCTGATGTGCCACCAAAGCAAACCAGTGACCCAATAGCTATAGTGGTGGTTTTGGCCCAACATAAAAAACCTTGCTGCTTTGTGGTCATTTCTTGACCAGAGCAAAGGTGGGAAGGGCAGGCATGACACGCACATGGACTGTGCACAGGAAAGGAGTATCTCAGCAGCTTCTTCCAGTCAAAACGCAGACCGGTGGACAAGGCAGAGGTGTCTCAGTGCTGGTGGGATCTGGGGTCTTGACCCTTCTTGCAGCAATTTTTCTTCTTGGGAAATGACCCCTTTCTCCTGTGTTTTCAGACCTCTCTACCCCAAAACTAGACGGTTGGTTGTCTTTGCAACTGCTTTTCCGGTAGTTAGGGCCACAACGCTGGCTGGAATGCTCTTTCACCCCTTGAAGTCTGGCGTGTTTGTCATTTTTCATTTTCTTTTTGCCTTCACGAAACCATATACAGGTGTACTGCCCGGGTGGAATACTGTATCACAGGAGGCAATACCTCTTTTTTAATCCCTTTTTAGACCAGGTTGTCTGTGACCTGACCTGGTGACTATTGTTCTTTGTATTATCAGGTGAGGTTGACAGGACGTATTGGTTACCTTTCTCTTCGCCTTTAATTATTCACCAAGTGGAAACAATAAGAGACATTCTTTTGTCTCCTTTATGCAGATGAACCCGCTGTTTTGGAGGCGGAAGACCTGGACCGAAAAGCCATGAGGCAGGGATGTGGACTGGAGCCAGACACCATCTCCTTGGCCTCCGTCACAGCCGTCACCACCAACGTCTCGAATAAGAGGTGAGGGCCACATGTAAGCTTGTACAAGCTGGGAGGTGAGGACACACTGGCAGACACCCCACAGCCCCACGTCCCCTGAGATGGGGTATGTTCAAAATCACACTGCCCCATGCAGCCGGTGTTTTTTTGGCAATACCTGACCTGCTACGAAAAGCACCAACGTTCAGTGGTGTTCCACAGCCCTCAGGGTTTTTATTCCTCAAATTCCAAGAGGGCAAGAGCTGCGAGGGGTCACCCTGTAAATGCTCTGTCACAGCTTGCAGCAAGTCCATCTGTGGTTTGATTGTGGGTTTCTTCTGCCCCTCCAAAGGTCCAAGCCTGACATCAAAATGGAGCCGAGTGCTGGAAGGCCAATGGATTACCAGGTAGGTGACAAGGTTGTGTCCCCAACCTCAGCTCACGGGGGTCACAACCCAGAGGGTGGGGGGACTGTTTTGCAGGGAACAAGTTTGTGCTGGGTTTCAACACATTGCACTCACAAAGCACAACTTCCCAAGAGCTGGAATTCGAATGGTCAAGCGATAAACTCAAGATTGAGTAATTAACTGGTTTTGCTCTCCATCATATGAAGCCCAGAAGGCCCAAATTAACCCGTGATTGAAACAGGCTGTCTCCAATACATTTCATAAAATCATAGAATGGTTTGGGTTGGAAGCGACCTTAAAGCCCATCAAGTCCAACCCCCCTGCCATGGGCAGGGACACCTCCCACTAGACCAGGTTGCTCCAAGCCCCGTCCAACCTGGCCTTGAACACCTCCAGGGATGGGGCAGCCACAGCTTCTCTGGGCAACCTGGGCCAGGGTCTCACCACCCTCACAGGCAAGAATTTCTTCCTAATATCTCATCTAAATCTCCCCTCTTTCAGTTTAAAACTGCCGCCCCTTGCCCTATCCAAGAGCTTTCAGTGTGCTGTTTAGTGTTCAAGATTGGTGAGCCCTGGCTGGCATTAGGTTGCTCACTGGATTTCCTCCAATAGGCTGGTACATGGCTGCTGTTGTGCTCTTCAGCAATCATGGAATCACAGAATCACGGAATTTTCCAAGTTGGAAGGGACCTCTAGAGATCATCTAGTCCAACTCCCCTGCTGACGCAGGAATGCCTAGAGCACGTTACTCAGGACTGCATCCAGGCGGGTCTTGAAAATCTCCAGAGAAGGGGACTCCACAACCTCCCTGGGCAGCCTGTTCCAGTGCTCGGTCACCCAAACCGTAAAGAAGTTTTTCCTTATGTTTGAATGGAACGTCCTGTGTTCCAACCTGTGCCCGTTGCCCCTCGTCCTGTCCCTGGGAACCACTGAAAAGAGTCTGGCTCCATCCTTCTCCAACCCACCCTTTAGATGCTTAGAAGCAGGAATAAGGTCTCCCCTCAGCCTTCTCTTCTCCAGGCTAAAGAGTCCCAGCTCTCTCAGCCTTTCCTCCTAANGTTCCTGGGGATATATCGGAACAATGCAAATAATGATTTGTGTTCGAGATTTATCGCAGAACATTTGCAGCGTCTGCTGCAGACCGAATTGTGAGGCTTACAGGGGATGAGTGTGCTTGGTTCAGGAGGGGGGAAACACAAAGAACATCAAGAGGAGGGGGAAGGTGCAAAAAAAATTACAACCAAGAGGCAGACGGAACGCAAGGTCCAGTTATTTGGTCACTGCAAACAGGAGGATCACAAGGTTGGTGTTCATGGGGAATAATTTCTGGAGTACAAGAGGATCTGCAGTGCTAGGCTGGTTCACGGACAAGGTACACGCCTGGCTGACCTCTGTATGTTTGCTTTCCTTGACAACTGGCTTTTGTGGAACATCTGAGAATTAAAAGGAAAGGACTTGGTCTTCCAGACCCCGTCCCGGGGAAACCTGAAGATGTTGCCTCGGTCTGTGGCAGCAGAGGGGATGGGAGGGAGGGACAGAGTGTTAAGGAAGGATGGTGCCCAGCAAAGTCATCTCCAGGAGCTGCTGTGGGTGGAGGCGAGGTCTCGGTGCAGAGATGACCCCGGCTGCAAACCTCCCCAGAAGGCGTTTGGGGTGTTTCCACGCACCTTACCACGCTGTACGTGAGGAACGAACCTGAGCCGCGTTCCCTGAGCCGCCGCAGCGCTGGGTGTGGGATGGGAGGATGCGACGGCACCTCAGCGCCTCTGTGCTACGTCCCTTTGTGCAATGACAAATGCCCGGCAGCCTTGCCCCCTTCCTCAGAGGGGTCCACTGCCCTTTGCCAGCTGCCTTTTAGGAGCACGAATAGAATAGAATAGAATAGAATAGAATAGAATAGAATAGAATAGAACAGGTTAACTTATGGCAGCATCCCAGCAACTGCTGGCGGGGTTTCTTTTTTATCCTTTTTTATTTTTGGACTGGAATCTGAGCCTCTTTTAAAGAAATCTGATTGAAAGTAAAGCCTCTTAATGGGTTACCAAACTGAAATTTCCCCAAATTTACCCATAAAGTTTAATTTTTAATAGATTTCTGTTTTCCATGTTTATATAATTTAAGAAAAAGCTGAGTTCAAATTACAAAAGTAATTAATGACAGCTAGAGAAGGCATGTGTAAATTAACTCATCTGCTGGGCTTCAAGGTAGCCAGGACTGAGAGTTCATGTTATTTAATAAAAAAAAAAAATTTAAAGGATACCCAAATTCATTATGCTTTGAAACCTGGAGGTTACCTCTCCTACCACCGACTTGTGATAGATTTTAAAGAGATGACTCTAGAAAAATGGCTGCTGGAAACTGAAAAGATTTATTATGTACATGGAATTACACCTTATGATTTTTATTTAAATTAAGAAATTTAGGTATAATCTAAGCAGGAATTCCTAAAATGAATTTAATATTGCAAAGAAGGAATTTATATACAATCTAAATCCCTAATATTGATTTAATGTCACAAGTTGGATTGAACTGTGAATGACAAACTTCTGTGTTATAAATACATCCAAGTGTTTCATCTGGATGATTTGCTCATGTTCTATTGAAAATAGTTTATTTTTCATCTACCACACACAGAAGTACTTAATTTAAATAAAATGGCATGTGTGTATGCATGCTTATAGGAGCGTTGAACCATGAAATAGTAAAGAGTAGAGTGGAGTCGAATATTTCAGTTGGAAGGGACTTACAAGGACCATCTAGTCCAGCTGCAACCCTTTGTGTTTTCTAGCAGAAGCAAGTGAAGCCACCTGGGGTCTCACCAACCCAGCTCTGCTCCCACAGATTAGCTAAATCCGTTTGGCTTTACGCCTGGCATGAAGCCACCCATGCTGGGGCTGAAGCAACAGGGATGTCCGGGGTCTTCTGCATCCCACACCGTGTTGGGGCATGCTCAGGTTGGTCTGAGTAGCCCAGTGTCTTTGGTGTGACCAAGTAGACCCCAGAGCTGCCACCATCACGCTGAAAATGGCTCAAAAAAACGGCAGATGGTGAGACAGGGGTTGCAGCAGTGAGTGGCAACTGGTGCTGCTCTCAGGAGGTGAAGGTGCACAAACGTGGTCAACAGCCGGCTGAAGATGAGCCAGCAGTGTGCCCAGGTGGCCAAGAAGGCCAACAGCATCCTGGCCTGGATCAGCAATGGTGTGGCCAGCAGGACTAGGGCAGTGATGGTCCCCCTGTCCTCGGCACTGGTGAGGCCCCACCTGGAATCCTGTGGTCAGTTTTGGGCCCCTCACTCTGAGACAGACATGGAGGGGCTGGAGCGTGTCCAGAGAAGGGCAACGGAGCTGGTGAGGGGTCTGGAGCACAAGTCTGGTGAGGAGCAGCTGAGGGAACTGGGGTTGTTCAGCCTGGAGAAGAGGAGGCTGAGGGGAGACCTTCTCGCTCTCCACAACTCCCTGAGAGGAGGTTGTAGCCAGGGGGGGGTCGGTCTCTTCTCCCAAGGAACAGGCGACTGGACAAGAGGAAACGGCCTCAAGTTGTGTCAGGGGAGGTTTAGGACGGATATTAGGGAAAATTTCTTCACGGAAAGGGTTGTCAAGCGCTGGAACAGGCTGCCCAGGGAAGTGGTGGAGTCGCCATCCCTGGAGGTGTTTAACAGCCGGGCAGACGTGGTGCTGAGGGAGGTGGTTTAGTGGTGGATGTCAATGTGTTAGTGTGAGGTCAATGGTTGTACCTGATGATCTTAAAGGTCTCTTCCAACCTAGACAATTCTATGATTTTATGAATGCCTCTCCCCAGGTCAGCATCACCATCATCGAGGCCCGGCAGCTGGTTGGGCTCAACATGGACCCCGTGGTCTGCGTGGAGGTTGGAGAGGAAAAGAAGTACACATCCATGAAGGAATCGACCAATTGCCCTTACTACAATGAGGTGGGTCTGTCCTCTGGTGACGCTCGCAGCTACCTGCTCCTTGAGGTCTACGTTGCCATTAGTCAGTTAAATGTAATTTCTTGTCACTTGGGCTTTTTTCTGCATTTCTTCTGTCACCTCTTGTCAGAATAAGATGAAATCTCAAACCAAGCAGAAGGAGAAATGAAGCCTTTGCCTTCTGGTATTTTGTAAAAATGGTAAAATGTGCACTCGCTTGACCTGTGCTAAATTATTCTCGTTTTTTCTAAGTTAGTGCTTCCTTCTAGTTCCCCAGACTGCAGAGGTTGTCAGTGCTGGGGCTCACACGGATCCGTCCTTCCTGTGACATGTGCTGTAGGATGCTCCTCCAGGCAGTCACAGCTTCTCCAGCTGGACTGTGCACCGTAATTCTGCCTTTCAACCCAAAAAGGGCCCGCCCCAGCTCTCCTGCCTTCACGACTGCTCTTTCCCTTTCAGTACTTCGTCTTCGATTTCCACGTCCCCCCAGATGTCATGTTCGACAAGATCATCAAGCTGTCTGTAAGTGAGCATGGTTGTGTTGTTGTTTTTGTGGGGTTTTGGAGGAAACCAGCCCGTTTTGCCTATGCACTGGGGATGGATTTAAGGTCCTTGATCTCAGACCTCCAACAGGAGCCAAGATGTTCGATCCTATGAGCCTCACCTCTTTTACAGACCCCTAGACTGACCAAAACACACTGATTAGGAGTACCCATATCTATCCCACACACAGACCGGCTGTACAATTTTTCCCACAAAGGGAATTAGACCATGGATTTCAAGCATCCTGAAGACCCTTCCTTCGGGTAAATGTCCCAGTGTTTGTTGCCATAGTGGCTGGAAAACTTCATCTTGTTTCAAAGGTTAATTTCTTTGCATTTTTTTTTATTCAATCCATGTATACACTTGCTTGCAATACCGCTAAGCAAGAGCTGCCAACCCCACCTTGCCTCTTAGTGTCCTTGTACAGACCAGGGTCCTGCACAGACCAAGGAAAACGCATCAGCACCTTTCCCGTCTGACACTGAACACCTCTGGAAAGAGCCTTATGGCTTCCCGGGCACGGAAAAAAAGTCTGACTTGTTTTCCCCTCTCAATTTCCAGGTGATCCACTCAAAAAACCTCTTGCGGAGTGGGACTTTGGTAGGCTCCTTCAAGATGGACGTTGGAACTGTTTATACTCAGCCTGGTATGTAAACACTCTTTGCAGCCAGTCCTATGTGTCTACCTGCACCACTGGATAAATGTCCTTGCGAGGGAGCCGGGCAGGTGCTAGTTTCCTGAGGTGATGCTTATCTAAATTAATTTTAGTGTCCTAGATATAAGCAAGCCACCTGGGCTCCCTCTGCGGTCAGGAAAGAGCACTCAGCACCTCCGGAGAAGGTTGTGTATCCCATCCCGAAATACGGGCTGAGATGCCCTCTTGTGTGTGCTGGTCTCTCTCCACTGACCTGCTGAGGAAGGAAGCCCAAGGCGACTTCAGGTAGCTGAAGGTCATGGGCTGGATCTTGCCCTCTGTGGCTGGCATTTAAGCCGAGAAAGGAAGATGCCTGGTGTGTAATGGAGAAGACGGAGAGGTTGATTAGAGTTCCTGCCGCGCTGAGCAATGACTTTTTGAGGACCCGGTGCTCGCAGCATGCCAGAGCTGAACACACAACACCCCTTCAGAAAAAATACCTCCAAAATCCCTGTGGGTTTGGGTTTTTTTTCCTTGCTCCTATGTCACACGTATTGCAGCATTCTGCCTCTATAAATAAGCCCAAGAGCATCTAGTCTGGTTCTCTGCTCCACAGAAAGGTTAAGTCTTTCTAAGACCATCCAAAAGGCACCTGAGACCTTAAAGACTTAGAATTATAGAATCATTTAGGTTGGAAAAGACCCTTAAGATCATTGAGTCCAACCGTTAACCCAGCGCTGCCAAGTTCACCACTAAACCGTGTCCCTAAGTGCCACATCTACGCGGTTTTTAAATACCTCCAGGGATGGCGACTCTACCCCACTTCAGACAGTTTGTCCCATTGCTTTTGTCTCCAACATGAGACACATCTTCCTAATAAATTTTTCAGGGGTTTCTGTCTGAATGCCTCACACCCGAAGATGTCTTTTACGCATGTGTGCAGGTCCCCCCACTCCAGTGGAAGGACGTTTCCAGTCCTCGCGGTAATCACAGTGCCTCATTATGGTAAATGACTGTCTTATCCCCTGGCTTCCAGAGCACCAGTTCTACCACAAGTGGGCCATCCTTTCTGACCCTGAGGATCTCACTGCCGGGCTGAAAGGTTACCTGAAGTGTGACATCGCCGTGGTAGGGAAAGGGGACAACATCAAGACACCACACAAAGCCAATGAGACGGATGAGGATGATATTGAAGGGTAAGGATCTGCAGAGCCAACTTCACATAGCCTTGCTTGGGAGTGACTTTTCATGTCTCTTCACCTTGGCTTGTGCAATGAGGACAACATCCCTTCTGGATGAGCCTGACAGTCCTGCTAGTACCCATAATTACCTTGTGCAGTGAAACCAGAGGGACAAAATAAGTTGCTGAAAAGAGAGAACATGGCAGATCACTGGTGCAAATCCAGGCCATATCAAGTACAAACAATCATTTCTATAAGGTCAGACCATCTGCTGGTTGTTGAGCTCTCTATACCAACACCAGCCTGGTGTCAACCAACTTGATGTCCCCACCGTTTACCTAATGCTCCTGTTGGCCCCGGGATGGGAGGGGACGGGACGGGATAGGATGGAACAGGATGGGATGGGACGGGACGGGATGGGATGGGGTCTCATCACCCACTGCCAGGGCAGAGCAGGCTGCGTAGGTGGGCAGGGCTCTGTGACTCTCCAGAGCATCTAAAAGTCCGTGGAAGAAACATGAGGAGAGTTTAAAACTTCATTCCAGCCCCAAAACATTTCAGGCTAATTAAATATTTCCAATTGCAACCACAGGCTCTCATGTCTACCTCACAGCCTCTCAGGACATAGTCAGAAACACAGACTTGTAGCAAAATACCAGTGCAGCTCTCTTGACTTGCTGGGGACCAGTAGGCTCGAGGCACCACCTGAACTGTTTTGGGCTAGTGTTCCGTGCTGTAGTGGTGATATTATCCCACTTTTTCACTGACAACTCCAGAAATTCCTCTAGAAATTGTTTTATTCATAGCATCCCCCATGGCTCTCATTTCGTCCCCCAGAAGAGGAAGGCCAAATATGCCAAGAAAAACAATTTGGTGGAGTTCAAGTCTCTCCCCAAAATAATCACCCCAGCTTCCTTTGTGCCCTGATAAAGAAAAAAGGCTCTTCTAACATCCTATTCATATGGCCTGCTTTAGATGTCTCAATTAGGCTGAGTTTAATTGTCCGTTAGACTCCACTGACAATAATGATTATATTCCTTCAGTGGAATGCACATTGTCCCAGGGGCACCTCGAGGGGCTCCTCTAAGATTTTGCTTACAAAACCACCATTTCCCACCCCAAAACAGGAGGATAGGCAGAAACAGGACAGCTGTAAAAGGTATGGCTGCAGAAATGGTCATCTTTTCACCTCCACAGAACCTGTGCTCAGAAAGTGGGGCAGCTTCTCTCTCTTTGGTAAGCGTCTCCTGACAAACCTGCCAGCCCCAGGAGCTGTTTCCAGCCCTATCTGTTGACGTTGCAGGAACCTCCTCCTCCCAGATGGGGTCCCTCCAGAGAGGCAGTGGGCTCGTTTCTACATCAAGATCTATCGAGCAGAGGGGCTGCCCCGTATGAACACCAGCATCATGGCCAATGTGAAGAAGGCTCTCATTGGGGAGAACAAGGACTTGGTAGACCCCTACGTGCAGGTGGTGTTTGCAGGGCAGAAGGTGAGCAAGCTGAGTGCCATACCAGGGTAACCCTGGGAGGTTACATGAGCAGGACCAGCCATTGTGCAGGTGGCCAGAGATGATATCAGTTGTCCTGGCAGATAGATGCTGAGATGCATGGCAAAGCCACCTTGTTCTCTATGTTTGCCCACTCTTGTGCAGACTATGATGGATTTGCAGCACTCTCCAGTTGAGGAAAGGAGCTTAGAATCATAGAATCGTTTTGGTTGGAAGAGACCTTTAAGATCATCAAGTCCAACTGTTAACCCAACACTGCCAAGTTAACACTAAATCATGTCCCTCAGCACCACATCAGCCCGACTTTTAAATACCTCGAGGGATGGAGACTCCACCACTTCCCTGGGCAGCCTGTTCCAATGTTTGACAACCCTTTCGGTGAAGAAATTTTTCCTAATATCCAATCTAAACCTCCCCTGGTGCAGCTTGAGGCCATTTCCTCTTGTCCTGAAGCTTTTTACTTGGGAGAGGAGAGCCACAGGACAGAATGCATGTTTCAGTGGTCATTAGCAAGGGAGCAGTTCAGGTTGTGAGGGATGGCTTGAGAACTCAAACCCTTGTCAAACATCTATCTCTTCCCACTCGGCAGGGGAAGACATCCGTACAAAAAAGCAGCTATGAGCCTCTCTGGAACGAGCAAATAGTCTTCACAGAAATGTTCCCCCCATTGTGCAAGCGGATAAAGATCCAGATCCGAGACTCAGACAAAGTCAATGATGTGGCCATTGGTACCCATTTCATTGATTTGCGGAAGATCTCTAACGAAGGAGACAAAGGTAAAGCTAAGGGGCGGAGGGAGGTGGGTGCAGACAGAGCTACCTTCTTCATGGTAGAGAGACATCCCTTTGGCAGAGAGTTAGCAAAGTAGCCTAGGCTCCTTCCCCACCTCTGGAGACAGCTGCTTCTTGGTGCCCAGCTGGAGAGACTTTGATTCACTGCAGTGGTCTTCAGAGGTCAGTGGACACACGCTCTTGGAAAACCAAGCCCCATCACAAGCCTCCAGTCCAATACCTGAAAGTAAAGACACCCCAGAACAACTTGCCCCTCCAAAAAATTCATTGCCATGAACGGATGAATATCTGACAGGCTCCCCCATTCATGCACACAGGAACACACCAGCACACATGGACGGGACCAATGTGAAACCAAAGATGGCTCTAGAAAGGGGTCTAATGGGGTGTTCTTTGGTCTTGACTCTCACATTGGGTAACTTGCCCAATGCGAGACTCCCCTCTGTCTTTGGGCTGGTGCACTGCTCAGTCCCCATCATGCCTCCACTGCAAAACTGTCTCCATGTATGGTTGCAAGCGTGCATTTCCATGCACGCACACGGGCATATTAAAGCCCACGTCACTGTACACAGACCAGGAAAGTGATGCCAATCCATGAGTGAGTTTGTATCCTGAGACAAAGACATGCCCTCCTCCTTGCACATCCCCTTCCCTATGTGCCTGTGTGCTCTGCTGCAGGCTTCCTGCCCACCTTTGGCCCTGCGTGGGTGAACATGTATGGCTCCACTCGGA
This sequence comes from Burhinus bistriatus, assembly GCA_013397275.1. Classification (NCBI taxonomy): domain Eukaryota; kingdom Metazoa; phylum Chordata; class Aves; order Charadriiformes; family Burhinidae; genus Burhinus; species Burhinus bistriatus. The sequence goes on along the minus strand of VYXH01006137.1, from coordinate 160,121 downwards.
ACTACACCCTGATGGACGAGCACCAAGAGCTGAACGAGGGTCTGGGTGAAGGCGTCTCCTTCCGGGCCAGGCTTTTGATAAGTCTTGCTGTGGAGATCTTGGACACCACCAACCCGGAGATCAACAGCTCCACCGAGGTGCAAGTCGAGCAGGCCACATCAGTTGCCGATGTAAGTTGCCCCTAGTCCTACAGCTGCCAGTGGTGAGTCTTGGGTCTTGGGCCTCTTGTTTTTTTATCTTTGATCTCACAAAATAAGGATTTCATTTAATGTTGTCCTAAGTGTTCTTGATCCAGCAGCATAATGACAGCAAATCTTGCAAGGATCTGAAATTTTATGATCATTCAAATACTCACCTCTCTTAGGAGTACTGGGCAGAAGTGAGGGAGGATCCTAAACTTTGAGATGTTTCTCCAGCTGGGAGTTAGACAAGGACAAAGAAAGCCATCTCCTAATGCCAACTCTCACTCCTATCATGAAGATGGATTTCAGACAGAAGAATCTAATCTATGTCCAATTCTGGCAGGGTGAAACTGGTCAGAGAAATTGAACGGCTGTTTCCTGACAGGAGAAGCCCCACAGCTTTAGTCCTGATGTGTAGAGCCTGCAAGGCTGCTGTCTGTTCCCTGCAGACACATCCAGGCTTGTCCTACCTGGGGATGCCCACACGTTAATCCGTATGAGCCAGCGGTGTGAAGAAGAAATGGAGAAGTCTGATGGCAGTGTGCCCTCTATGCGAAAGCTCGTCTTCAGAAGTAAAGTGGCCGTCATTCACCTCCAGGGGAAATGAAGCCACCTGGAAATAAAGCCATTCCAGTTCTGAAAGAGCATCCAGGCAGATGGTTCGGTGTGCTCTGACTAATTCAATTTTTTAATAAACTCAGGCTCATATTCTTGAATGACCCTTAGACAGGCCCTCACGTGCAAGGGATGGCTGATCTCAACATATTTAAAAGTTAGGCTAAAATCTTTAATTAAACTCTCCCTGCAATGAGCCTAGAGGTGGCTCAAGCTGGGGGAGAGAAAACCCCCATGGTCCCCTCGAAAGCCTGAGTAGTGATATCTCACCTTCAAAAAGCCCATGAGGGTGCTCAGAGGTGCCAGGTGATGCACCCCTCCGCACAAGGGGACCTGCCCTGCTTGGTGTCCCTCCAGCTGACCTCAGCCCCGATCCCCATGATTTCTCCTGCAGAACTGCACTGGGAAGATGGAGGAGTTCTTTCTCTTTGGAGCCTTCCTGGAAGCTACCATGATCGACAGGAAGATTGGTGACAAACCCATCAACTTCGAAGTCACCATAGGTTGGTTGTTTTTTGGGGAGGGTGAAGCATGGCTGGTGAGGAATGCGGGATCCAAGGCTGAGAGCAGGGTTGATTCCCCATTTTCCAAACCAACACATGCTAGAGCATGCAGGGCTCTCAGTTTAGGGAGAAGGTGATGGCTACTTTACCAGCACAAGCTACACGGGGCCCCGAATCTTCTATTGTGTGCATGCTGTGCTGTGGCTAGTGGAGCTGCTCCTTCTTGTCCTGGCTTTGTGCCCCCCGAGGCTGACCACCAAAGGGAGCGTGTGTATTCCTATCGGCTCGAGAGTGGACATGAGCAGGGGACAGACACCCATCACTAATTTAAGGTTTCTGGACATGGTTTCAGAGAGTTGAACTCTGCTGTCCCCTATGATTCCTGCAGAGAAAATTTCTTCCCAACCTGAATTAAAGCCAAGAGATTGAGCCCAACTGGAGTTACAACCCTGTGACTTTATTTCACGTGTTTTTCTTGAGGTAACTATGGGAACCAGATCGATGGCATGACCAAACCCATCCTACGGAGGAAGAAGGAGGGAGGGGATGGGGAGGAGGAGGAGTCCGAGCTGCTCCAGAATTCAAGTGAAGATGAAGGTGATGAGGATGGAGAGCTGGTTTCTGTTTCCTCATCTCAACCCGTGAAGCCCCTGGTCACAGACAGGTAAGCATGCCCGTCCGGCCACCGAAGTGCCACTGGGCAGAGACGTGGCTCTCAATTCAGCCATGGTTTGTAAGTGTTCCCCCATGCGCTGGGTGTCCGAGCTCCCACTGCTCTCTGCAGAGATGAAGTCAGAGGTGAAGTCAGTGCCGTCATGGGGCCTGGAGTCATTTGGCCAAAGAGACCTGGGAGTAGCAGAGGGGACCACATCCCAATGCCCTGTGAAGGGAGATTAGATTCCACCTGTAGATGCCTTGTCTTAGACAGTACAGTCTGCCAGCTGAACTCCCACCCCATTCCCTACAGTTCTGAGCATTCCTGTGGATTCTCTGATGTCCAATAAGGGCTGAATTTACCTCCCAGGCCACACTACAAAGGACGTCCTCCATCTATCTGGCCAGATGGGCACCCAAACTCATGGGTATCTGATATCTTTAGCGCTCTTCCCCTATGGCAAATAGGGATGAAGTTAACCAGTGGGTTAAAAAAATCGGTGGTGGTCACTGAAAAAACAGGTTCAGTCCCGTACATATAAGTTTCGTACACTTAAAAAAACAGTCTAAAACCAGGTCCTTCCCTTGGATCACTGCCGCCCTTGGTGGCACAACCCAGTACTGCACATCAGGGAGGAGAGGTCTGGGCTTTGCATCTGCGCTCCGTCTAGCTGCCCGACACTTAAAGACATCACGGGCACCATGTGGAGATGGGCAAAGTCCATCTAGAGGTAAGGTATCGCTTTCAGTAGTGAAGGTAATTTGCCCTGAGGCGAGGTGCGTTTCTTCATCGCTTGGGATCTTAAAAGCTAGGAAAGGTCACAGACACGCAGAGGGGAGAGGATGAAAAAAACTGCTGGAAAAAGTTCTTGAGAATGTGTTAGGCAGGAGATCAGAGTAAAAGACTTTAAGTCCTCTCAGCCTCCCTAGTTTGCAACATCCCTCTTTTGGGCAGTCTGTCTGTCCCCCTTGCTCACAGTCATTGACAGCCACACTCTGGTGTTCAGCTGAACCAGGACTCGGGAAACTGGGTCCTACCCTGGGTCTGTCGATGCACAGCTGGTTGTCAGTGGACAAATCGCTTCTGTTCTCTCTGCCTCAGTTTCTCCAGCTGTAAAATGAAGGCAATTTTTTTTGTGTCCGCTTTACCAATTGCTTTGTGATGTGCAGGTAGCAGTCACCCTAAAATACAGACGAGATCCAGACGGGATTCTGATGGGCACTTTCCATCCCCAGAAGATAGATGAGAAAGCCCCAGACTGAACGGGATGAGCACACATGTCTTGGGATGTCTGGGCTGGGTTTCAGCCACAGCCTGGATTTGAATACAAAGGGCGAGTGCTAAGGAAAGCTAATTGGATTTAACCTGAGGAGATAAGCTTAAAGTGGATTTTAACTGTATTATACCAGTAGATAGCTGTTAATAGAATTAACTGGCTGACTTAATTCAGTTGGGAAATGAAACAAACCACATTGAATTCAGGGTATTTGAGCTCCGAATAAAAGTGCCTACCTGGGATTCCACCACTTGTTCACCAGCTCCCTGTCAAGGTGAATGCCGAACAGAGATGAGAAGCACCGATGTGTTTTGAGCCTGTCCCCTGGGCTCTGCCTCTCATGCTCTCCCCTCCATGTCCCCATCTCCTGGGAATTCGGGAGCCTCATGCTCAACTGTGGGGCTCTGCTGACATCTTCTGGCTGGAAATAGCCTGATGTCTTCAGAAGGATGAACTGAAGCTGGTTTTTAACTAAGGGTGATCCCAGCTGCAGCTCGAATCACAGAATCATTTTAGTCGGAAGAGACCTTTAAGTTCATTGAGTCCAACCGTTAACCCAAACACTCGCAAGTCCACCACTAAACCATGTCCCTCAGCACCACGTCTGCCCGGCTGTTAAACACCCCCAGGGATGGCGACTCCACCACTTCCCTGGGCAGCCTGTTCCAATGTTTGACAACCCTTTCCGTGAAGAAATTTTTCCTAATGTCCATCCTAAACCTCCCCTGGCGCAACTTGAGGCCGTTTCCTCTTGTCCCATCGCCTGTTCCTTGGGAGAAGAGACCGACCCCCCCTGGCTACAACCTCCTCTCAGGGAGTTGTGGAGAGCGAGAAGGTCTCCCCTCAGCCTCCTCTTCTCCAGGCTGAACACCCCCAGTTCCCTCAGCCGCTCCTCACAAGACTTGTGCTCCAGACCCCTCCCCAGCTCCGTTGCCCTTTTCTGAACAGCGGAGTTCAGGATCTGCAGTGGATGGATCCCAGCTCATAGCCAGTGCTCAGGCATCCAAGAAGCATGAACCCATTCATCAACCTCATCCTCCCTTTAACTGTACCATGACTACTACGGCTCTGCCCCACCAGCCTGTGGAAACCTGTCAGCTCTGCAAAAGGCAGAGACCTCTGCCTACTGAGAAGGCCAGGGGACTATAGGAGATGTTCAGCAGCAGTCAGAAAAAGGCTGTTACTGGGAGCTAGGAGCACTACCACCATAGAGCATCTCTTCTGCCTCTTCTTGCAGGAACTACTTCCACCTGCCATACTTTGAGAAGAAGCCCTGCATCTACATCAAGAGCTGGTGGCAGGACCAGCGCCGCAGATTGTATAACGCCAACATCATGGACAAGATTGCAGACAAGCTGGTCAGTACGTGCTGGGGAGGGAGGGAGACAGCTTGGGGCATGAGGCTGGCATGAGGCACCTCCAGGCTCCCCGCGCATCTCTGCGGCTTGTCACAAAGCAGGGACAAACAGTACAAGGACCCACTACCTTGTGCCAGAAAGGGGGAAGTTTCCCAGTGCTAAGTGCTCCACGATTTGAATGTCCAAATCCTAAGAGCTCATTGAATTTTTTGTGGGTCAGACACAGGTGTCCCCACCAAAGGGAGGAGGAGGAGCAGGGAGGCTTTGTCCTCCTGGACTGCAGGGAAGAACCACTTGTGTGGCAGAGCCTCCTTGATAGTCTCGGCTACCTCCCAAGGAGCCTTTGTGACAGCTCCATGTTTGTAGAGTGACAGCAGGATCTGCAAAGGGAGACCCTGTCAGGTCCAGTCAAGATGGTGTGGACCTTGGCCAACTAATCTTGTGGAGGGCGGTGGAGCCATTCCCATCACCCAGAGCCAGGTCCCCGCAGCCAAATGTGTGCCAGACCTGAGGCCAGCAGCTCTGGAGAAGCAGCAGATGTTTCCCACTGGCAGCCCCCACAGGGCTGCTCTATGCAGGGTTGGACCTCAGGGGGAACCTTACCCCACGGCGGGGCTGTGCCCCACCACCCCCTCACCACTTCCCCCATTGATGCTGCAGGAGGAAGGGCTCAACGACGTGCAGGAAATGATCAAGACGGAGAAGCCACACCCGGAGCGCCGGCTCCGAGGGGTCCTGGAGGAGCTGAGCAGTGGGTGCTTGTGAGTAAAAGATGGGCAAAGGTGGCACACTGCAGACCCCGGCCCTCTGTGGGGCTATGGGCAAGGTCATGAGCGTAAGCCCACCTTGCCTTATCCTCTGGATGATGGCCAAGCATTTCATAGCATTGGCACAATGCCGTATCAGCTGCCTTCTGGCTTGGAGCATGGGTGAGGTGGTGCTGACATCTGCACGCCAAAGACCCCAAACCAGTGGTGAAAGCCTCAGTCTTGTGGCCTCCACAGGCTGGTACCTGGTCGGCACCTACTCCCCATGCATGACACTCAGCATTGGGTGCAAACAGGCCACTTGGCCACGATTGCGTTGCAGACTCGGGGGGAACGAGGGCATTTTCCTCCAGTGAGGTGCTCTCCTGCTGGAAGAGTTCCAGCCCGCGGGCTCCCACGGGATTCATGCTGCTGACCTTTTCCACCAGGCGCTTCGTGACATTGGCTGACAAGGACCAGCACCATTCTTCCCGCACCAGGCTGGACCGGGAGAGGCTCAAGTCCTGCATGCGGGAGCTGGTGAGTGGGATTCAGCCGGGCAGAGAGGAGGATTCAGAGAGGAGCTGCACCTTGTCAATGCAGTGGGGAACTTTGGTCTGTAGGCATGTAGGCGTGCTGATTTCCAGTCTCTGTGGATTGAGGGTTTGAGGTTTATTTCTGAAGAGAGGAGCCCAAGACCACTTGGGTCTTACAATTGTAGAATCGTCCAGATGGGAAGAGACCTTTAAGATCATCAAGTCCAACATTAACCCAACACTGCCACGTCCACCACTAACCCGTGTCCCTCAGCACCACGTCTGCCCGGCTGTTAAACACCTCCAGGGATGGCGACTCCACCACTTCCCTGGGCAGCCTGTTCCAGTGCTTGACAACCCTTTCTGTGAAGAAATTTTCCCTAATATCCATCCTAAACCTCCCCTGGCACAACTTGAGACCGTTTCCTCTTGTCCCATCGCCTGTTCCTTGGGAGAAGAGACCGACCCCCCCTGGCTACAACCTCCTCTCAGGGAGTTGTGGAGAGCGAGAAGGTCTCCCCTCAGCCTCCTCTTCTCCAGGCTGAACACCCCCAGTTCCCTCAGCCGCTCCTCACAAGACTTGTGCTCCAGACCCCTCACCAGCTCCGTTGCCCTTCTCTGGACACGCTCCAGCCCCTCCGTGTCTGTCTTGGTGTGAGGGGCCCAAAACTGACCACAGGATTCCAGGTGGGGCCTCACCAGTGCTGAGGACAGGGGGACCATCACTGCCCTAGTCCTGCTGGCCACACCATTGATGATCCAGACCAGGATGCTGTTGGCCTTCTTGGCCACCTGGGCACTTGACCACCACTTGCATGCATGCCAGGTGGTACTTGGGTCCACGCTGCTGCCTCCCCTCTGCCACACTCTGCTTTGCCTTGGCGAGAAATCCGGGAGTACAGAGGAGGAGGCGCATTTCTGTCAAACAGCTGAGGAAACCGAGCAGGAGTGATTTAGGGGAACCCTGCAGACCACAGCTGCTCCAGGGATAGATATGGCCTAGATGTTTGGGGCTGGTAGCCCAGCTCCTTGCAACGGCATTAGATGTGCAAAAGAGGCGTACAAAGAGCAGGTGGCTTATCCAGCTGGCGCAGCCAAGGACGCCGGCTTCAGTAGCCAGCCGCATCCTACAGAGCGATGAATTTAACACATGAAAGTCTACATGTCACCTTTTCTGAACTGTCAGGTGCTGAATTACAGCTGGGTCAGCAGAAGGGGAGAGACTGTCATTAACACCAGGCTTGAAGCCACCCCAAATGGCCCTAAGCACAGGTGACACCTCTCTGTCCCACGTACATTCTGCTGGGACAGACGCCTGTGCACTGTCAGGGGCCCTTCCTGCATCCTGCCAAGGTTGTTGTCAGTAGTGCCATCACCAGGATGCAGGTGGTGGGATTAAGGTGTCTGCCTCCTCACCACCCATTCCCAAATGCCAAGGACCTGCCTGGTGCTGCTTCCTTCTCTGTTCTCCCTTCTACTCTTCCTCACGTGATGTCCTGGGCTCCCTTCTAACTGCAGGAGAACATGGGGCAGCAAGCCACGACTCTGCGGTCACAGGTGAAGAAGAACACCATGAAAGACAAGCTGAAGCTGGTGCAAAACTTCCTGCAGAAACTCCGGTTCTTGGCGGACGAGGTGAGTCCCTCTGCACGGAGAGAGGGCGTTAGCTGGGCCAGCACACGGCAACAGCAGCCTGGGGTGGATGGAGACCTCTCTGCAAACCCTGTAGGCAAGAGAGGTCCCCGGCAGCACGGGTCTTGTGCAAGGAGCCACTCAAGTCTACACGCTGCCCCACGCTTCCCAGGCTTGCCCGTGCACTGCTGGGTTGGAACGAGTCGGCACTAAAACAGATTTAAGAGCCTTTCGCAGCCAGTAGCAGAGCTGGGTCCTCTTGCAGCTGAGCTGACGGCAGTTTTGCCAGCCGCAGCCGTGGCGAGGCCATGCAGTTCCCCGGGGGATCAGTCATCGGAAGGTGGCACATGTCCACACAGCACTAAAGTCAGCAGCAGGAGCCGTTTCTGATCCTGGCTAGGTAGGGAGTTGTTAAAGTAAGTGGCTCTTCAAAGGGTTGTGGGATAAAGCCCTGTCCTCTTGCGGAGCTCACACCATCTAATTTTTATTGCTGCAGCGTGCTCTTGCTTCAGTCCAGCTCACGGGGAGGAGATAATAGTCCAATATATTAGAGTTGAGTTGCTCACAGCATTTCCAAAGGAAACATTTTCCAAATATTTTGCAAAATATTTTTTCCTTCTTTCACAAAATTACACTGTTCCTCTGATACTTTTACAGTTTAGGACTGGGTCAGCCACGGGGGGTTACTGGCCCTCATGGGAGCTGTAGCTGTTGCACCTCCTGTTCTCATTTCCCACGGCAGGCGCCCAGCCCTGACTGTGCATCCTTTGTTACAGCACGGCCTTCCGTGGCTTTGACTCACCACAGCAGAACATAAACCAGACCATAAGGTGTGATGGGACCTGTCCAAACAGGGAACCTCCTCCATAGTAAGGAACGAAGGTGTGGCCCCTGCCCTACAGTCCCCATGGCCACGGAATGAAGAGAGAAGGAAAATCTTTAGTCTTTTAATCCAATTTTTTTTTTTTTTTTTAAATTAGAACAAATGTAAATCCCCATTTCTTGCCTGATAGGCTTCACCCTGCTGAGTTTAGCTCGGAGAAGCTTTTCTTAAGCAGACAAGCTTCTGCAGTGGGAGGCTCAAAACCATTTCTATGGCCCTAATGTGGCAATAAGAACATCCATCTCTTGTGGCATCTGTTGAATTTGCCTTCAGAAGGTCTCCAGCCCCACTGGTGCCTCAGTGGCCAGAAAGAGCTGAGACACTGACAGGGCTCTTTGCTGCTGTTCACAGCCCCAGCACACTATTCCCGACATCTTCATCTGGATGATGAGCAACAACAAGCGCATTGCCTACGCCCGCGTCCCTTCCAAGGATATCCTCTACTCCATTGTGGATGAGGAGATGGGCAAGGACTGCGCCAAAGTGAAGACCCTCTTCCTCAAGGTGCCCATCCGTCTTCCCTGGGGGAACTGCAGCCAAGAGGAGGGAGATGGAGGAAGGACAGACTGGGAGAATGGGAGAGGGAAATGAGAGAGCTGGGTATCCAGTTTTGCTGGGGTTTGAATAATAGGTAAAACAGACCCATGCTCTACTGGTAGGGGTGGAAGTCTGCTGTTAGGAAGTGTGAACCACTGATCTTGCCTGGCCTGGTAAGTGAGAAATGTCTGGAAGGAGAGAGATGTTTGATCAAGCTGGCCACAAAAGAAGGTGCTGGCTTAGAAAGAGGAAGCCAACATGGTGGGAAGAAGATAGTGCATGAGACAGAGTAGTGTCGTGATCCAAAATGATGAGGGCTGGGTCCCTGGTTTTAAGGGGCAGCAATAAAAGCAATGCACCAGAAGGAGTTGGATGCTGCAAGAGATGGTTTGTCCATCTCTAAGACCTTCCCTATATCCATATAAGCTCTCTGTCCTTTGTGCCCAGCTACCTGGGAAGAGGGGGTTTGGACCTGCTGGCTGGACAGTTCAGGCCAAGATGGAGATGTACTTGTGGCTGGGCCTCAACAAACAGCGCAAAGACTTCTTGTGTGGTCTGCCCTGTGGCTTTGAGGAGAAGAAGACCGCCAGAGGCCAAACCCTGCCATCCTTCCCACCCATCAGCCTCCTTTACACCAGTAAGAACTTCCTGTCTACAGTGGGTCTGGGGACAGGACATGGAGAGGGCAGGAGGGAGCCTGCCTGGACACCACTTGGACTTCCAGGAGCTAAGGGGGAAATAATTCCAGTTGTCCCAGTCTGAGGTTCCCCACTGCTCCCATGGGGAGCTGGGGTGTGGGAACGGTGCACCCTCTTCCCGACCCCGTTCATAGCTGTCATTCTGCATATGGCAAGCAGGATGCTGAGGACGTCCGTGTCCATTCAGGACTCATGCTTTGAGCCTGTATCCTTCATCAGCGCTGGCCCTGAGCAAAAGCGTGTCCTTGAGACCTTGCTCTGCAGGCAGAGCCCCACAGCTGGGCTCCAAGGTTGTGTATCGAGCTGTCTCACTTCCCCTCTCTCTTGCAGAAAAGCAGGTTTTCCAGCTGCGAGCCCACATGTACCAAGCCAGGAGTTTATTTGCAGCTGACAGCAGTGGCCTTTCAGACCCCTTTGCACGAGTCTTCTTCATCTCCCAGAGCCAATGCACTGAGGTAAACACCATCTCCTGACCTGGAGGGCTAGGCTCTGGCGTTGCCTGTCCCATCAGCTCTCCATCCTGCTCCCCTGCCAGAGGTCTCATGACTGCTAGTCAGTCAAGGATTAGGTCAATCATGGGGTCCTGGGGTGGGAAAGCAGCCACAGCACTGGGGCTTGACTGTCTCCAGGAGCCCCTTCCCCAGGAGCACCTTCACAACATGTCCCCCACACCAGCACACAGCTATCCCGTGTCTCTGTGACCATGATTCACCCACCTGGTTAGGGGAAACTGGAGCATGTTGAAGTGTTTCTTGTGTCTTCCCTTCCTGGGCTGAGGGCTGCCAAGCTTTAGCAAGCCTGGTGGACACTGGAAATAATTTCTGTCTGCTTGCCTGCTGTTGGGTTTTTTTTTTTCCTCAGAAGAGTCCTTGGGAGATGCCCCATGCCACACTTGTCCAAAAAAATGTGCAGCAGCCCACTAGTGCTGCCAGGCTGAGACCAGCGCCCGCTCTGCTGCCCTTGCACAGGGCTTTCGCCCCTATCTGGAGCAGTAAGTCTCTCTTCCGTTCTTCCAGGTTCTCAATGAGACCCTTTGTCCGACCTGGGACCAGCTGCTGGTCTTTGACAATGTGGAGCTGTATGGAGAAGCCCATGAGATGCGGGATGACCCTCCCATAATTGTCATTGAGATCTATGACCAGGACACAGTGGTAAGAAGAATCCCAGCAAAGGACAATGTTTATGGTTTAGATGCTGCGATTGCTCCTGAGTCAGAGGCCAGGCAGATGGTGCAGCTTTTCTCCTGACTCTTGGAAGATGATCCCCCCCCACATCTCCCACGGCATGAGCAGCCTCTGCTGCTCATTAAACCTCAGACTTGACTTAATGGTATCTTATTTTTGGAGAGTGAAGCAAGAGCTTTCGTGAGGCTGGAGGCATGGAGACATTACCTGAGTCTTTCCCTTTGGAAAACCTGCTCAGCCCTGGCCTCCTTGCTGTCCCAGCCCTAGGCCACCTCCTTCGCCTCGTTTGAAGAAGCCAGGAGTGAAAGCTGTCACTGAGCTTTGGTGTCCCAGGCCCACCGGGCTGGTCCTGTTCTGACCACGATGGGAAGAGCTGTGGGGCTAACTCGCACTGGGTCAGCAAACCCAAGTGCTCTTTGTGTCTCCAGGGCAAAGCTGACTTCATGGGCCGCACCTTTGCCAAACCGGTGGTGAAGATGTCAGATGAGCACTACTGTCCCCCGCGCTTCCCCCCGCAGCTGGAGTACTACCAGATCTACCGGGGCAACTCCACAGCAGGCGACCTGCTGGCTGCCTTCGAGCTGCTCCAGGTACCAGCTGGCCAAAGCCACCCCAGACCAAGGGAGGGAAAGGGTGGGATGGAGGATTGCAGGGAACCAGGGATTAACCCGTGCTTATACATCTTAGGTGCTACGAAGAGCAGGTGGTTCATACATCCTAGAAAAGCTCGAAGGGTTTAGCACAGCTGCTAATCCAGCGAGAAGGCAGCTCCTGCCCAGTTATGCTGGTCAAGATGATGTCCCAGGCATCCTGCTGGACAGGACACCCCACTAAAGCGTTGCGTTAGCCCAAACTCTGCATCGTCACTGGGATACGGGAGGTGCCAGTGGGAATCCGGGTGTTCTTGCAGATGCCAGTTTGAACGTTTCAGGAAAAAGGGGTGTCAATTCATAGCAGCATCCCAATAATACGGTGAAATTTTACCCTCATAGTCTTGGGGAGGTAGCAGAGTTAAACCCTCCTGCTTTCATGTTTCCTTTCCCGTACACTGACACTCTTGTATATGTAAGGACATGTCTCGGCACTCTCCTGGTGTGCAGGGGGCATGAGATGTCCCAGCTGAAAAGAGGGAGCCCCCAGCAAACTCAGCGCCGTGCTGGTGGGTTCGCATGTGCAAGGACCAACCTGCCAGAGGCATCTCTAATGCAGCTGAGCACCAGCCAGGCGCGGTGGTCCCAAGGCAGGCCTCGCCTCTGTGCGTGCCGGGAGCCAGCAGGGCCTGGGGAGGTGGACCCGTGGGGACCACGTGCTCCCTCCATCTCTGGGTCTTCCCTTTATTTCAGTGGAGACTTTCCTTTACATGCCTGTCTGTCTGCAGTGTCCTTGGATGCCCTATGATGACGGTGAGGTCAGGGCAGCCTTGCAGGCTGCTGCTGAGCCTGGTGTCCCACTCCCCACTCCTTTTCCCACCTTCTTTGTCTGCCAGGGCAGGGTGATCAACCAAGCCCCTTTCCCCCCCCCAGAATTTCCTTGCAGTGGGGTGGTTTCTCTAGGGAATGTCTCACATGGGATATTTGATCTCCCTCATGCCCTGGGTTGGAAACTNCCATGTCTCTGCTGTGCTGAGGCCCCAGCGCTGGAGGCAGCACTGCAGGGGGGTCTCCCCAGAGCGCAGCAGAGGGGCAGAATCCCCTCCCTGGCCCTGCTGGCCATGCCTAGGCTGAGCTCTTGGACCATTTCTGCATCTCTTCACACCCATCCCAGGCAGATGTGACTCTTTGCAGGAGGAAAAAGACCAGCCCTGGGCTTGGGGTGCGTTGGTGGGCTGAGACATTTGCTTTGCTGCTGGGTACATCCCGTGTGGAAGCACAGCACTGCCCAGCACCTTCTGCTGATGTGTACACCTTTTCCCAAAGTACCTGCACTGTACAATCAGCTGGATGCTCACCAACCCTCGTTGCTCCTGCAGCCTCTGAGACAGCACAGACCCAATGCATGAGACCAGCGCGTGCCAGATACAGCTGAGGCTGACAAAAAAGTGCTTCCCAGCAGCTGAGCACCAGCTCAAAGTAACAGATCCCAGCCCATGCCGCATCTTTTCCAGATTGGTCCTGGGGGCAAGTCAGACCTGCCCCCCATCGACGGCCCCACAGACGTGGACCGGGGCCCCATCCTGCCGGTGCCACTGGGGATTCGGCCAGTGCTGAGTAAATACAGAGTGGAGGTAATTGCCTTGGAGCGCCAAATTTTAATGTTCAGTATTGTGTGGGGCAGGAGAGCCTGTCCATGGGTGTTTGAAGGTCAGGAGGGATCTTTGAGGCGCTGATGTCTAGCTGGGCACTCAGACCAGGTGTCTGCAGTGTAGGATCTGTCTGTGCTGGTTGCACGGGGAGCGAGGCTGCAGCAGCCCTCAAAGAAGAGGATTGCTCCTTGCTGTCTTAAATGTGGGCACCACAGCAAGTAAACGGCACGTGGGCTGAGATGCAATGCAGGGCGCGTTAGAGATACACGTGTAATACATCTCCACCCGAAGCAGTCACGTAGGTCAGGTGAGCTGCCTCCCACCAACCTCAGGCGTCAAGGGCAGGATGCCTCTCATGTATCTGTAGGTACCTAAAGGGTGATGCACCCAGCCAGGGTCCCTCTCCCTTGGTTGTCTTGGTAGACAGTGATGATCCAGGCAATACAGCCAGTGACGTTCAGTGCACAATTCAGCCGTGGTTGTAGGTATCTCTGCTCAGGTGAGATGCTGCTGACCAGATCTCCAGGTCGCTAAAGCAATCCTAGCTCCTGGCCAGACGTTTGCATCCGGTTAAATAAATCATATTCTTCTGATGTGCAAGGTGAATACAGCCACGGGGAACCAGGAGGTGGGAAAATCTCAGTTTAGGGGAACTTTTGATCATGGTGGCAGTCTGTTATCCCAAGAAGGGAGAGACAAGTTTCCCCGGTGATACTGATATCATTTTGGCAAAATGATGCCAGTGCCGAATCAAGAGCCACTGTGGATGGACAAAGCTGGTCTGGTCCAGCTCTATGGAGTCCCATGGGAGAAAAAGGCTAGAAAGGAAGAAAGGCAGAAAAGGGAGTCGAGGGCGGCAGGTTGGGGATCTTAGGCTGCTGCAGATCAGGCGTAGGGTGGAGTATGTGGGGTGTCAGTGAGATACTGTGCTGCAGCCCTGAGCCACGTGGAGGAGGAGAAGATACCTCAGGGATCCACCACTACCTGGGCGATGACATTTGCACTCGGGTCCCTGCTACTGGAGGATATGGAGAACCAACTCCTTTGACTCCAGCCAGGGGCAGTCCCTCTCACATTCATGCTCTTCCTTCTCCTCCTCCTGCCCTAGATCTTGTTTTGGGGACTGAGGGATCTGAAGAGAGTGAATCTGGCGCAGGTGGACCGGCCCCGCGTGGACATTGAGTGTGCTGGAAAGGGGGTCCAGTCAGCTCTCATCCAGAACTACAAGAAAAACCCCAACTTCAGCACTTTGGTCAAATGGTTCGAAGTGGTGAGTGTTTCCTCTTCCCCTTGAGCCCTCAGCTGAAACCCAGATTTTCTGGAGCCCAAACCATGGTTCCTGGCCCTTTGCTTAAGTTTCCCCACAGCAACGGAGGATGTGAGCACCATCCCAGTTGGTGATGGCCTTTCTCTGAGGGCTCCCAAGCCATGCTGGAGCTGCTCCAGACCTCTTCCACCAACACAATCCCTGTTTTAGTCCTTACTGGCTTTTCCAGCCACCAAAGTAGACATCCCACAGCCCACATCCAGCCCTTGATAAGCAGCACACCTTTGCTTCCCAGGACCTCCCGGAGAATGAGCTGCTCCATCCACCCCTCAACATCCGGGTGGTGGACTGCCGGGCTTTTGGCCGTTACACGCTGGTGGGGTCCCACGCCGTGAGCTCCCTCCGAAAGTTCATCTACCGCCCACCAGATAAGAAAGCCCAGCACTGGAATATGACAGGTACCAGGTTTGAGCCATGGGGACCTGGCTGGTATGGTTCATCAGTGGGCCATTGCACATGGAGAAGATGGAGATTGGGAAGAGGGTTGTAAGGACTATGGGATATTGCCTGCTTGTTGGTTAAGCAAGCAGTGCTTCAGGGTTTGGGTCAAGGGGGTGAGAAGGCACAGGGTGAGGCCATGATTCCCCTTTGATTTTTTGATCTGTGGGTCTCGCTGTGCTAACTGCGTGCTCCCCCTGATACCTGTAAGAGAAGAAAGGCTGGTTGACCTCTAACATCTCTATGGCTTCATAGCTCTGCAGTCCTCAAATGCTCCTCAAGACTGGGAGATGAATTTGCTGTGCTCTGTGCCTGCTGCTATTGTTTGAGTAAAGAGTAAAAAAATAAAAGCTACAGATTGAGGCCACTCTCTCAATCCCAACCACCACTCCATCTACCAGCACCCACAGCAAAAACCATCATAAACCAACTTTCCCTACACCCAGCACAGCAGCCAAGGGCTTGGTGAGCCACAGGAATTGTTCATCTCCTCCCAGTCCTTGTTGGAAGTGGAGGCACCTTTGGCTGGGCAGAGACAGGAGGTCTGTGGGGGGATTGCCAAGGGCCATCCCTGGTTCCAGCCAGAGGTCTGGACCTGTGGTTGTGTCCGTGCCAGCTGATACTTTCAGGGCAATCATCTTCTCCTTTGGAGGCTGGTGCAGGCAAAAAAAAACCCCAATCCTTTCTCATCATCTGCTTTCATTTGCTATGGAAGAGTTTTTTAATCACGCTGTAAGGGTCTGTGGTCATTTCCTCCGCTCTTCTTCTCTGACCAAGGTGGTCACGCATCCCTCCTGCATGAATCCTGTAGCATCTCACCTGCGGTCTCAGTTTCTCCTCTACGCTATCCTTCTCTCTTGTTCTTTCTCTTTCTCTGCCCTCTGTCCAGCTAAACACCTCAACAGCTACCTGGCAATGGCCAACGGGGCCCATCGCTCTCGCCCCACAGGGGAGATCGTTGTCAATATGGAACCTGAGGTTCCCATCAAGAAGATGGAGACGATGGTGAAGCTGGAAGCTGTGAGTATCCGTATGTCAGCACCACTTTAGCATCTCTTTCCTCACTGAATTGCCAGTCTTTGAGGGATTCCACCCAAACAGAGGCTGCCTTGTCCTGTTGAACATGGAGTTGGGCTGATGCCTGGAATGAAGTGCTTTGGGCCATTGTCACTCCTACAAATTGGCCTCTTTCTGTCCTCTCGGAAATTAGCTGGTACTTGCTGCCCAGAAAAGGACTGTCCTGGGCTATGCAAATTAGACAGCTTTATGTTTTGCTTCAAAATCAGTCAGATAGGAATGAGCACCCACGAGCACAACCCTGTCTCTGTCTGTGACCAACGCAGACACAAGTGACCCATCAGAAATCCCCCGTCTGCGCAGCCGCGCCGACCCTGCCCTTTCAAAGCACCGCACAGTCGCTGCCAGCCGCCCAGGGTCACGCACGTTTCCCTGGTACTTTTTTTCCTTTTTACAATAGTTTCGAGACATTCAGATGGCTACGTCAGCTCTTTGAAATGCCCGTTCAGCAGTCCGGATGGGCAGTCAGCGCAGTGTCGCTGCACAACCACAGTGCAGCGAGTCTGAGCCGTACGGGACCCAGCGGATGCGCAGGGCGTAGGGCTGGTCCAGGCACACGGAGTCACTCTAAGGCAGCCAAGGCTCTTCAGACCTATTGCGCTTGCCCTGAAAATTTGGCACTACGTGCATTGGACAGGCAAGGTATCCCAGAGGCATCAGGCTTTATTCACACACTGAATATGCCTGTGCCCATCTTCTTGCCCAGAACAGGAATTTCAGCTCCTTCTTATACCCTTCTGCTCCAGAGCTTCCTCCACAAAAAAGAAACAGATTTCTTTTTGCAGGGGGCCCTTTGCAACAACATAGACTCACCAAACGGTTAGAGTCGGAAGGGACCTTAAACATCATCTAGTCCAACCCCCTGGCCATGGGCAGGGACACCTCCCACCAGACCAGGTTGCTCCAAGCCCCGTCCAACCTGACCTTGAACACCTCCAGAGATGGGGCAACCACAGCTTCTCTGGGCAGCCAACACACACACACAGCCCCCCCCAACAAGCAGTCCATGTGCATACATGTGCCTACAGGGCATGTTGTGGGCTCCAAATATGCATGGCCCCTCACATGTGCACGTTTACAGGAAGGCTATGGCACATCCAAAGCCTCCCAAGCACACGTGTACAGATACGTACACCTACACACCCCCCACAAGGTCCCTGGTGCCTTCACATGTGCCCCTGTATGTAGAGTTCCTCGTATGTGCACAAGAAGCTGTATCACGTGTGTTAGCTCACGCAGCTTCACGCAAGAGGAGCTACAGCGTGTGTGTCCGTGGGTATGTCTGGAACACCCCTGCACCCACGTACTTCTTGAAATCTACCACAGTAGCTTGCAGACCTTCCTAGACAGGCAAGAAAACTCCAAGAGTGCAGAGAGGTGTTACCCACGCTGAAAGCCAAGGCGTCTTTCCAGACCCAGTCCCTCGCTGTCAGGGACTGTGGTTCTCCCTCAGCAGAGTGCAAGAGAGACGTCTCCCACACGGAGTTGGGTTTGGTGTGTCACGGCAGACGTCTGCCTTGTATGCAGAGCTTTTCCAGCCAGGGCTCTTCGTTCAAGGCGTTCGGTTCCTTCATCCTTGGGGAGCTGCCTGTGACTTCTAACGCATGCGTGTGCCAGTGTGTCTTTGTACTCGGCTGGGGCTGCGCTGCTAACCTGCTCTCCCTCTCCCTGCTCCCTTCCACCCCGCGTGCCAGAACTCCGAGGCAGTGGTGAAAGTGGACGTGGTAAGTGATGGATCTGCTCTGCGCTCCTGCTCCCAACCCTCCACACCCCATCCCCACCCTTCCGCGCGGCTTTCAAGGGACCGTGCAGCCTCACCAACCCCAAGGTAGGCGAGGACCAGCGCCCCTTCATCCCAGGGCAGAGACAGAGCATCATTGTCTCATCAGTAGATATGGCAGTGGCCTGGTTCCTGCAGCTTGGGAAGCTCTTCTGGGCCAGCCCTTCTCAGGGCGGGCAGCACCCTGTGGGAGAGGTGCTGGTTATTCCCACCACAACCAGATACCAGCTGCAAAAGGCTTTATTGCACCACTGTGTGACCCAGGGTACTTTGCCGGGCAGAGGGAGGGTTCCTACCATGTAAGATTCCGGTGCTGTAACCTGGGAAAATGCATGGATGAAAGGGGTGATGGAAAGCAAGGGATGTCTCAGCACTCTGACAGTGTCTTTCTGGAGCCTTGGGCATCTTGCTCTGCTCCGTGCCTCGACATCTGCGGCTGTAAATGGGGAAAAGTGCTAATGAGGCCACCCAGCCTGGAGGGTTCTTCCTTCTCAGGTCCTTCACCCACCACCTCTGCCCTTCTAGAGACATTTCACGTTCATCAGATCCCTCTTCCTCTCTGTCTTTGCTCCCCTTGTCCCTGCAGTCTGAGGAAGAGAAGGAGAAAAAGAAAAAGAAGAAGAAAGGAGGAGGGGGAGAGGAAGTAGAAGAGGAGGAGCCGGACGAGAGCATGCTGGACTGGTGGTCCAAGTATTTTGCCTCAATTGAGACTATGAAGGAGGTGGGTGCGGAGCAGAGGAGGGGTGTGTGGAGGGGGGAAGAGGAAAATGTTTCCTGCCTGCGAGGTCTCACCTATTTCCAGCTGCTTCCGAAGGCTTGGGGCTGAGCTGGTTTCCTCGATATCCTCCCCTGACTGTCGACAAGGCTTTTTTGTACCTGGCGGAGCTGAGCAGGATTCCCCCCCCCTTGACCCCCACCCTGGGCGGGCTGGTTTGTACTCAGGCATGGGTATTTCACGGCATCGGTGCCGGAGGCTGCACTGAGAGACTTTGGTTTCTCCAGCGCCGCCAGAACCTCGCTCGCGGCTCAGATGGCAGGAGCGAGCTGTGACCCTGAGTTAGGCACGTCCAGTGAGCCCAGAGACCTCGGCACAAGCGCCCACTCCCTCTTCGCTTCATTTCTCCCCCCAGCAACTCCGGCAGCAAGAAGCAGCCGCAGCAGAAGCGGAGGAGAAGGAAGAAATGGAGATCGCAGAGGGTAAGCAGGTTGCGAGCGAGAGAGGGAGCGTGGCAAGGAAAGGTAGAACCAGGACTCCTTTTGGTGCTTGGGCATCCCTTTCAGAGCCCGCCGCTGCTCTTCTGCTGACCCAGGTGTTCCCAGCATGATGTATATCCCCACGCAGGATCGATTTTTGTGAAATGCAAGCCTGGCGTGGGCTGTGTTGGGCTAACATGCTAATGCCGGGTGAATCCAAATCAGAGCACGGTACCGTGGCAGCCTCCAACCCATCCGTGCTGGGAGGAAGGCCATGTCCAAGCAATGCAGACTAGTGATGAGGATCCGTGTCACTGTCCGAGGACGTTTTTGTGCAACCACAATTCAGTAGGTCAATAAAAGTCCTGTCGCTTTGGCCGTGTGTTAGCTATAGGCCTGGGTGCTTGAAGTCTGTTGAGCATGCCAAGTAATAGATACTTCCAGATCACCTCCATGGAGTTTTCCATCCTCATTTTGCAGGAGGCTTAAGTTTTGGGGTTTTTTTATTTTTTACAAGGGAAGTTTCGACCAGACAAAAGGTCTGGGATTCATCTAATCTGACTGCTTTTACCTGCATGTAGAGGCCTCCTTGTCTGCTGTTCTGCCACAGGCAGTGAAGAAAAATACACACTTTTAGGGCAAGTTCTCTGACCTGTTTTCAATATTGTGTTACGATAAGATGAATTGTGCCCTAAGTGCATTTTTCTCTGACAGAAGTCAGGGGTCTGTAGCTCAGATGGGGTGTTGCAGGTGTCTACAGTTGGATGAGATGACTTTTCTACCACAAGTGATGTGGGCCAAGAATACTGGTGAGCTGGGAAATGTTGGTCAAGGGTGACTTTGTCCATTTGCAGCCTGGAGGCTCCTCACCAGTCCCACCAGCAGGGCCTGGAGGGGTTTCCCTGAGGACTTTCACCCATGCTCCCTATCTGTTCCATGTCCCCGTGACAGTGGGTTACTGTCATGCCCAGGCAAAGCAAAATTCATCAGCTGAGAAAAACACAGAGCCTGGTTTCTTTTGGAAGACTGGTCTTCATAGCATGAAAAAGATGAGGCCGGGTCTCGCTGAGCTTGGAGACAACTCTGAGCAGCTTCTTCCTGGGCTTGCTGTCACAGCAGGGTTGCTGGGGAGTGTCTTGTGTCCCCCATTGTTCTCTTTCTGTCTTCTGGAAAGGATCCATTTCCCCTTGGCACTCCCATTCCTTCCTCCTCTCCTCTTCCACATTAAGTCTTTGTCATCTGTCTGTCCCCATCTGCATTGCCCAGCAGCCATGAAAGCTGGCAGAGGCAGTGAGGGACAGGCATTGTAGAGGGATGGGAGAAGTCTTCTTTGACCGTGCCTTTCCAGGCAGCCTGTTCCCAGCGTAGATGATGTCCCTGGCTGGTGGTTGTTCTGAATAGAGACCCTAACAACGTGTCATTGCAGCTGGTCGTGGGCAACACCTCTTTAAGGGCAGCAGCCCATGCTCTGGTGCTGAGCATCAAGCCCTGTCTCCTCAGTGATACCTAGGCTGGGGTTTTATTCTCCAGGCTGTACACAGCAGGAAAAGTCTCCAGTAGAAAGGAGAGAAGGAGATGCTGTGGGCAGGATCAGGTCTTCTCACTGCTGTTGAAACTAGCCAGAGCCTAGCGCTCTCCGTCCATGTTTTGTAGTCCTCCAAATGACTTCTGCTCAGGTCAGCTTTGGCAGTGCCCTGTACAGAGACTTCTGGGCTCCTGGATATGCTGTGACTGGGCCAGCAGTGGCCAGTGTCATGGAAAGACAGGAGAGGGCTGGGGTGGGAGTTGCAGGCAGTAGCAGCTGTCAGCTTTCATGCTCCTCCCGTTTGAAGGACTTTGATCAAGTCCTCCCTTCCTGTCTCCTCCACCCCTCCTCACCCTCATTTCCATCTCCTCCCTCCCCACCACCTCCCCTCGGACTCAGAGATCAAACTTGATGACTCTCCCATGAAAGGCTCCAAGGGTCAGGGGAAGAACAAGGAGAAGTCCAAGGCACCCAAAGATGATAAGAAAAAGAAACAACAGTCAGCCCCTGAGCTTCCCGAGAAGAAGAACAAGCAGAAGATTGATGAACTGAAGGTGCGTGTGTCGACAGGGGAGGAGGAGAACTTGCCTGCTTGGTGGGAGGCTGGAAGTCTGGCAGGATGGCAGTCCCAGCCATCTGGAGATCAGAGCAGGATGGATCAACCCTGCCTGAGGCACCTTGCCTATCTGAGGGGTATCTAACCCTGGGTGAGATGTGCCTTGGGACTTCCAGCTTCTCTCCATAGTTTGAAGGAGTCAGAGGTAAAAAGCTTTACAGAAAAGGGTTTTCCCTGGGATAGGATCATCCTTGGGTTGGCCAGGGTGTTGGGTCATCTTGTCTAGACTGCCTTTGCCAAGAAAGATTGGGCCAGATGATTCTTGAGGTGCTTTCCAACCTGGTATTCTATGATTCCATGATTGGAGCAGCTTGGATGTGCCCTGGCTGGAGGGGAGAGTTTTCCAGCCTGGCTATGGCTGGCCCAGCCAGGACTCAGGGCAGGGATGGGCTCTCGTTCAATGTACTGGCCCATGGTGTTTATTAGGATTAACGTAGTCTTGTGACTCTGGGGTTCAGAAGGTGTTTGAACCTGGGTCTTGCACAGAGGGGGGACAGCCTCCTCGCCCATTCAGCTGAGCTTCCTTCTTGTACGTTATCAGTTTGGGGAGGTGCTTGTGGCATCAAGGTCCAGCCCGATGACCCTAGAGATGCTTTCCCTTCCTAGAGAACTGGGCATTGAGAGATGAGATGTCCATATTCCCGCTGAGTTGACTCAAGTAGTCACCGTATCTTTTCCTCTCCTTTTC
>VYXH01006137.1:121084-138262 GCA_013397275.1 Burhinus bistriatus | reverse complement strand
CCTCCTTTAACTTTCTGCCATCTCAGGTCTTCAACAAGGAGCTGGAAACAGAGTTTGATAACTTTGAGGACTGGCTGCACACCTTCAACCTGCTCCGTGGGAAGATTGGGGACAATGACGACAATGCAACAGAAGAGGAGCGGATAGTGGGGAGGTTCAAAGTGAGTTTGGTTGCTGAGTCGGGCCAGGGCAGGGGCAGCTTGGGAAGCTCTTGCCCACAGGTTTCTCTGCTGAAGCTGGTTTAGCAGGAATGGGTTGGATGCAACAGAAACCGTTTTACATTGACCCAGCTGCAGGCACCTTGCAAGGAGGGAAAGCCTCTTAGGATAGCCCCAGAAATCAGATGGCTTCAAAGTGCACATCCACAGAGGTGGTGATCTGCAGGCAAACAGACCTTTGGTGATTCTCTACAGAAGGCCAAGGGAAAAGCAGATCCTCTTTCTTGCCCGCTGGGGAAATAAGTCGTGCCCTGGGTTATCTCTGTGACCCATTTTTCATCAACACCAGTCACCTGGTGGCTCACAGCCGTGTTGCACCATTGCGAAGATGCAGGCAATGTAGGAGCACATCTGTCAGCTGTAAGATTCTTCAGCAAGAACGTTTTTGAAGGTGTGATCCTGACCAGGTGAAGCCTGTTGACACCAGTTCTGCCCTTTGTTTGCTTAGCAGAGGAGATAAGCAGGCAGTTCCCCACCTTAGTTAGGATCAGGTGCTTAGGGAGCACAGAAATCAGCAGTGTTCCACGTGGTAGTTCCTACATTTTCCAGTCCATCCCTCGTCAACCCTTTTATTCCCATCGCTTTTTGTCCTCCTGTCAGTTTTACTCTTGGAAATCCCTGCCCCTGAGCACCTTGCAAGCCTGATTCCTCTGCAGGCCTCCTTCCCTTCGTCCAATTTCTCTGCTCATGGTTGCAATCCCTGAAGACGTCCTTGTGCGGTGGAGGAATTTCCCAGATCTGAGCTGTCTGCTCCAGCATGTGGCTAGAAACAAGGATATTGACTGGGTCCTCAAGGAGGGTGTTTTGGGATGGGTCTGCTTACCCCGAGCCCCTGGGCAGCAGGACTCTCATCGGGCTGTGCGGTCCCTCCCACTAGGGCTCCATGTGTGTCTACAAAGTGCCTCTCCCTGATGATATCACCAAGGAGGCAGGATACGACCCCAACTTCGGCATGTTCCAGGGGATCCCCAGCAATGACCCCATCAATGTGCTGGTCCGAGTCTATATAGTGCGGGTAAGTACAACTGTGTGCTGTGGTGAGGCGTGATCCGGCGCTCCCTTCCATGGCGCACCTCCAGGAGCTGCTCCCAAAGCTGTAGGGATGTTGGTTTTCAGCTCTCAGTGCATCAGGGCCAAGGACACAGTGTGAGGACTGAAGCAACTCACTGATGGGGACTTGAATGGTGTCTCCATAGCTGTGTGCTCCAAGCACAGGGAGCAAGCCAGATCCAAGCTTGTGCCAGATCCAGAGGCCTTTCTTCTGCTATGTAGGATGGAGCGGCGTGTCTGTCCTAGTGCTTAACTCAAGCTGAATCATTTGGATCAGCCTGGACTGCGAGGTGCTGGTTCTTTACATAGCCGTGACACCTCAGTGACGCACGTGCAGAGCTGAATGGGAGCTGGCAGGGTCTAGTAGACCTGGTTGAAGGTTGAGGCTGCAATGGTAGACACCAGCCTGGTCAGCACCACCAACAACCAGGACTGGCTGAATGTGTCCTAGCATGGGCATCTGCTGTTGTATGCCATGATGGAGGTTGGGACTGAAGAGTTTGGGGATATTCACCCCCTTTATGGGGAGAAGCCAGAAAAGCCCTTGGCCCTAATGTAGTGAGTGGAGAGAACAAGAGGAGAAGGGGACAGCCTTCTTGACATCTTGGTCAGGGTCTTGCTCTGGGTGTTTTTTTATAGGAACCTGTTTCTTTCCACTGATGAAAGAGATGCCAAAGGAGGCTGTGGTTACATCTCTCTGAGGGGACACGGCCAGCCCCAACCCCTCCCCAGACTGGGACAGGGATTAACACAAGGCAGGATTTATCCCCAGTTTCAACCAAGAGACTCTGTTTAGGGGGACCAAAGTGCTTAGCTGCATGCCTATGGCCAGGCAAGGGTAGATGGTCTCAGGGATGGAGAATGGGACCAAACCTGAATTCTCTGCTACTGTGGACGGCACTGATACATCTCGTGTTCTCTACAGGCCACGGACCTTCACCCAGCTGACATCAATGGGAAAGCGGACCCTTATATTGCCATCAAGCTGGGGAAGACGGACATCAAAGACAAGGAGAACTACATCTCCAAGCAGTTGAACCCTGTCTTCGGAAAGTGAGTTGCCCCAGACCTGTTACCTGTCTGCACCTGGAAGGGATGAGCTAAGCCTGAGCCAAGCTTGCCAGCCTTTGGACCTGCACCCTAGCTGTCCCACAGCTGCTGCTTGAGCTCAAAAGACGGGACTCGTCATACAGAGCTTTCCTTGCAAGCAGTGTGGGCATCTGTCCTTCTTTGCCAGCCATATGGTCAATATAGTAAAGGGTGTTTGAGAGACGTCCATATCTGATGAAGATTAAGTACCTACTTTAGGAATCATCAGGCCTGAACTCAAGTGAGAGTATGGCCGGTCTCTCCAGTGACACACAAACTTAGTTTCAGGGCTACTGAGACATCCAGGTCAAGCAATCACCCTGTGCCACCTCCTGTCTAGGGCTGCTGGATCTGTAACAACCCGTGCAGAGATTTAGTTAAAACCCCTACCGCGAATGTCCTGCAGTGGTAGATGCAAATTAAACACTGTCCGCAGACCGGAGCAGACCCACCTCACCCACGTGTCTGTCCTGACTAGCAGCCAAAACCTTCACCAGCTTTTCTCTTTCCCCTCACCTGCTTGCTCCTGGCCTAGATCCTTTGACATCGAGGCCACCTTCCCCATGGAGTCCATGCTGACGGTGGCAGTGTACGACTGGGACTTGGTGGGGACCGACGACCTCATTGGGGAGACCAAGATAGATCTGGAGAACCGCTACTACAGCAAGCACCGAGCTACTTGTGGGGTGTCACAGACTTACTCCATGTACGAGCAAAGCTTTCTCTGCCCAGCCTTCTGCCTGGACCCCTGCCTGTCTCATCTTCCCCACCAAGCCTACATCTCCTGCAGGAATCTCCCATCTCTATTGCCTGCTAGTGGAGGAGCCTGTGCTGTACCCCCACTCTTAAGACAGGTTTTGTGACCAGCACAGCAGAGCAGCAGTGGACTGGGTTGTAAGGAGTCCAGGGCAGGGAGGAAGGGACCGAGGGGCACTGGTGGGACTGGGTAGAGGGGTGAGGCCAGCGCTGAAATAGCAGCAGGACCAAAGGAGCAATGCTGAGCATCAGAGGTCAAGTGGGGTGCGCTGGGAATGTCAGGTCTGAGTCAGCATGAAGGGGTTGGGGTGGAGGGGTGTTAGCACAGTGTAGAGTCATGGAGGGACCTGGTCTGCTCTGAAGGTTCACGCTTTCTGCCTCAGATCCTTCCCCAGTGAGTCCTGGGTCCTTCGTGGCAGTAGCATCTGTTTTGCTGGCAGAGGGGAACAAAAATCGCTTTTTCCTCCATATCCTGCTACTACTTCACTGACCTTGCCCTCCTATTCACAGACATGGTTATAACACCTGGCATGACCCCATGAAGCCCTCCCAAATCCTGTCCAAGCTGTGCAAAGAGGGCAAGGTGGATGGGCCGCACTATGGGCCAGGAGGAAGAGTGAAAGTTGCCAACAGGGTCTTCACCGGCCCCACGGAGATTGAGGATGAAAATGGTACCTGCCCCATGGGATGAAGGTTGTGGATGGGACCAGGGGTCTGGGGTGTCCCCTCATCATCCAGGATTGGAGACAGATGCAGTGGCCCCACCACCCTAAAGCAACACTGCAATCACTCTCCATCCACCACCACTGGACCTGCCAGTATGTGACCAGTTAGACAGGGTCTTATAGACCTCCCAGGCCAGTGGGTTGCTCTTAGAATCACTCATGGGCGTCCGTGGTACAGCGTCACCAAAGCTGCCTTTGAAAACTTCCTCCTGGAAGTATGTGCTCAAGGAGCAATGAAGACAGCTCACCCTGGCCTTTCCAGGGTTTAGGAAGCCATTCTCCATGTACCTGCATCCCCAAACAATGGTTGTGTCCCAACTCACTCACATGTGCTCAGGAAAGATGAAGGCATATCGGGAGGGGTGTAGAAGAGGAGGAGGGGAACGTGGTCACTGGATATGGAGCTTGTTCAGCTGGGAAAATGCAGCCTGGCAGGGGATCTGGACCTTCTGTAAATGACAGAGAGGAGAAAGAGAGGACTTAGGAAGTGTTGGCTGAAGGACAAAGTGTACACAAGGATATGGAGAGGAGTAGCTAGTAGGTGGTTCTGCCCCCTTGGAGTAGGGGTAGAGGAACAGGGTTGTTTGCTGTCCCTGGTGTCTCTCTGCCCAGTTCTCCAAGCTCAGCTCTCCCTTTGCCCACGCAGGTCAGAAGAAGCAGACAGATGAACACCTGGCCCTGGCTGTGCTGCGCCACTGGGAGGACATCCCACGGGCAGGCTGCAAGCTGGTCCCCGAGCATGTGGAGACGCGTCCGCTGCTGAACCCCGACAAGCCGGGCATCGAGCAGGTCCTCAAAGTCCCAGGGCAGGAGTGGAGGCAGCTCATGCTGCAGAGGCTGCAGAGCCTCCAAGCAGGGAGCTGAGATGTCAGCTGGGCAGACCAGCCGTAACCCACCTTGTTGTGGGCAGCAGAGGTGGGGGAGGCATCCTGCAAAGAGTGGCACTTCGGCATCAACAGCCCTTAACAGTCACCTGTTAGCAGACTAAATTTCCAGTGCCTCTCCTGCTCCAGCCGTCACCCATGTCATACCCCGACGTCCCTTGGTCCCCTGACTCCCCATGCCTGTGCACCTCGCCATGCCGTGAGACCCTTCTGCAGGGGGTGGAAAAGGACTCATGACATGGGGGAACCCTGCCCTGCCCCACATCTGGCAAGGTCCAGTGCTGCAGGCCCTGCCCCACATCTGGCATGGTCCAGTGCTGCAGGCCCTGCCCCACATCTGGCACGGCCAGACTGATGTTGAAGGACAAGANGGGGGCGGGGGGGGGGACAAGGAGGGACCAGGGGAGCTGACTGCACCTTTTCAACCTTGCAGGGTCGCCTGGAGATGTGGGTGGACATGTTCCCCATGGACATGCCAGCGCCTGGCCCTGCCACTGATATTTCCCCCAGGAAACCAAAGAAGTAAGAAACCTCCCAGCCTACCAACCCCAGGGAAAACTCGAGGCTGGGGATGGAGCCCATGGCTGCTCCATGGCCCAGCCCAGCCCTCTGCCTGGGTACCTCTCCCATGCTGGCAGTTCCAGAGATCCCAAGGCTGGAGGCATCGAGAGACGTCTTCCCCTTCCAGAGCTGCTCCTGAAGGGTGGTGTCCTGCCTGTTCCATCCCTTGCAGCTCCCGATCTCTCTCCTCTCTGTAGACTAGGAAATTAAGTTGCTCCTCAGTGCATTCAGCCCTGACCCCCTCCCAGGCAGGGGCAGGGTTATCCCAGGTATCCCCAGGAAGTCCGGATGGGCCCTTTCCCAGAGGTGATGGCTGGAGCCCGGGGCAGGGAAGGTTACCGGGACAGAGTTGGTCAATCCAAGCAGGACAGAGCAGGCAACAGGCAGTGTGATAAGGAGTTCTTCCCTCCCCACCCTGCCCTCTCCCAACTCATTTAGAGAGAAGAAAGACATTTCTTCCCTCGACATCCCTCCTAGCCCTGCCTTACCCTGCTAGACTGTGTCCTTGGGCCCCTTTTCCCACCCCCAGGGCCGGGATACAGGGACGGCACCAGGCATCCTGGTGGGAGTCCCTTGCACTCCCGTGCCCAGCAGATGATGCCTTGGATGGAGAGAATGTTCCTTGATCCCAGTGGGCTGTGGATGGGGTCTGAACTGGAGGAAAGCTGAGGCCAAGCGCAAAGTCCATACACCAGCATGGACTGGAAAAGCAGAGGGTTGTCTGCAGTGCAGCCCAGGACAGCCACGCTCAGCCAGTGACCCATGGTCACCAAGCACTGGAACAGGCTGCCCAGGGAAGTGGTGGAGTCGCCATCCCTGGAGGTGTTTAAATGATGTGTAGATGTGGTGCTTAGGGGCACGGTTTAGTGGTAACTTGGCAGTGCTGGGTTAATGGTTGGACTCAATGGTCTTAAGGGTCTCTTCCAACCTACATGATTCTATGATTCTATGAGCTGGAGCTGAGATGTTCCTGTTGATGGGCTGGGTTAGTGGTTGGACTCAATGGTCTTAAGGGTCTCCAACCTACATGATTCTATGATTCTATGAGCTGGAGCTGAGATGTTCCTGTTGATGGGCTGGGTTAGGGGTTGGACTCAATGGTCTTAAGGGTCTCTTCCAACCTACATGATTCTATGATTCTATGAGCTGGAGCTGAGATGTTCCTGTTGATGGGCTGGTGAGCTGGAGCTGAGATGTTCCTATTGATGGGCTGAAGAAAGGGTTTGCAGGTGGATAGCCTGTTTCAAGCCAGGCTATACCTGGTTATCATCCTAGGGGTGCAATCCATCTCCCCTGTCCTTGCTGGGAGCACCGGGCACCACCTGACACTAGCTGCAGGTGCTAGGTGCTAGGTGCTGGAGAGGCACGGCACGGGACAAGCTCCCACCCATGGGTGCAGACAGGATGGGGCTGGGGCTGGAGGAGACGGCAGGAGTCTCACAGCTGGGCTCAGCCGGGGCATTGCCAGAGGGAGATACCAGAGGAGGTGGGTTAAGGAAGCTGTAAATCCCCTTCCCCTCACCTGTAGGACTTCCTGGTACTTCTGTGCTGATGGCCACGTGGCTGCCCTTCTCCGCCACCGCCCCCCAGCCTTCCTCCAGCCTTTCCACGTTGCAGCTGCACCCTGCAGGGAATCTGGCTTCTGCTCTTCCTCCACCCACTACCGCTGGAGCTGCTTTCTCCATCACCAAAATTCCCAACCGAGCCAAATGTGACTGGAAAACCCAAAAAGGGTTCCACACAAAAGGCAGTGCTGGGAATATCCTGGAGTCTCTGAACCTACTGGAGTCCTAAGGAGGACTCTGATGCCTATTTCTAGGGGGGGGACCATCCCTGCTGAGTAAGGTGGGGAAACCAGGGAGAGAGCTGGATTTGGACTGTTTTGCAGACTCCGTTTTAGCCACAATTCTACCAAAGACCAAGCCTGGGCTGTCCCCTCGAGCCTTTGGCTTGGGCCTTGCAGAGGTTCAGAGCAGAGGGAGGTAAAGCCCCCCCTTGCTGCCCTCCTCAGCCTGCCTGGGTGACCTGAGCTCATGTGGAGATACCCCTCCTGATCTTGCCCTCACGATCCCTCAGAGAAGATCCCTGTGAGCAGTTCCCTGCCATCTCAGTGCCTAGCCCTGGTTTCTGGTGGCATCACCCCATTCCCTCCTGCCCCTTCCCCTGCTCCCATGCCTCACCTCCTTGTCTCCCTTCCTCCTGCCAGATATGAGCTTAGAGTGATAGTGTGGAACACAGACGAGGTCATCCTGGAGGACGATGACTACTTCACTGGCGAGAAATCCAGTGACATTTTTGTCAGGGGGTAGGTACCGTGTGGCATGCCAGCGCCACCTCCTCTGCTTCTCCTTGGGTCCCCAGGGTGGTCTTGGAGAGGGGAGGGGAGGGTACGACGTGGGCTTTGGTGCAGGGTCAGATAGCGCCAACGGCTGCCATTGTCTTCTGTGCTGTGTTTCTTGCCTCTCCATCTCTTTCGGCTGCATGACCTGCTGGCTTGGCCACCCAGCTTTGAGCTGCGGGTTATTATCTGGAACACCGAAGAGGTGGTTTTGGAAGATGATGCTTTCCTGGCGGGAGAGAAGATGTCTGACATCTATGTCAGGGGGTAATGGCCGAGGCCTCGCTGCTTGGTCCCGTCCGCCCCTCTTCCCCTTTTTGAGCTTGTCTTGGTGCCCCAACTTGGCATTTCAGCCCTGCAACCTCCAGTTCCAGCATCTGCAGCCGAAGTGTGGTTAGTTCCCATCTCCGCTTCACTCTCACCCAGCAGTAGGGGAAAGCCCCTTCCAAAACTCACCCGTACAGAGATGAGGGCACCCACAGCCCAACTCTTTACAGGACCTCAAATCAATGCAACGGCATTCCAGGCTGGTGGCTGACTATGCGGTGATTTCCCACCCACCTGTTAAACTGCTCGGTGCTTCCTCTGCAGCCTCGCCAGCTCAGGCCAGGTCTCCTCTGCTTGCACCTCGTGCTTCTCTCGGAAAACTGGGTCCGTTTTGGTGTCTTGGGTCCCGTCAGCCCAGTGGCTTTTCTGCAATGGCTCTGAATTTGAGATGCTCCAGCCCTTCTCCATCTGTGTGGTGGGCAATTGCTTGACCTTTGTGTTTTGTGGGGCAGAGCAGGCCATCAGCCCAAGAGAACAACCCTGCATTGGGTGCCTGAGCATGGACTCATGTCCCTGCTGGCTGCAGCCCCTCAGGACAAAGGGACGCACAAAAACCTGAGAGCACCCTGTGGAACGGAGGTGCCTTGGCTCATCAGAGAAAGGGGTTGGGGGGGCACTCACAGTCTTGAAAACAAAACTGCCTTCCCCCGAGGCCCAGACTTGCTGGTATGGACCGTCCTCCGTGTCCCTTTGCTCTGGGAATCATGCTTACTGGAGCCAGACAATGTGGGGCACAAGCACATGCGATGGTAAGGTGGACATGGCCACCTCATCTCCCAGGGCGGCAGGACGGGGACACCACCGTCTCCAGCGACACGGTGCCCACCGTGCCTATCTGAGCTGGGCACTTCAGGTCCATCTGCTGGAGACTGGGTCAGCAGAGACAACCGCAGTCTCCAGCAGAGCCTACAGCAGTCCCTACATACCTCTGATGGGCTCGGGTAGATGTGCCCTGACACAGGGAGCCGGTGGTGACCAGCACAGACCGAGCTGCCATCAGGGGAGGGCAAACGACCCCACGGTGGAGCAAGAAGGTCTCTGCAGCCTCCCCTGGGCCTGTCCGCTCCACCAGTGCGAGATGGGGACTTCCTTCCAGCATGCTCTGCTCCAGACTCCCCAGCAATGCTCCTCGCTCCTGTCCACCTCTTTAACATCTCCCCACCCAGAGAAAGACCCCTGACAACCCACTTCCATTTCTTCCTCTCAAACCCCTCTGTTTGTTCTCGGGCCCTCCTGCCCCCATGCCCATTCTGCCCCTTGGAGATGCTGCTGCTGCAGCCCCAGCTCACACCTTTTAGGTCCTTACAGTCTGTCCTGGAGACATCCTGGCTGCATGGACAGGATGGTCCTGTGTCCTCTCCTCCCTTCTGTAATGTGTGCCACCCCTTTCATCCCTCTGGGCCCTGCAGGTGGCTGAAGGGTCAGCAAGAGGACAAGCAAGACACGGACGTCCATTACCACTCACTCACTGGTGAAGGCAACTTCAATTGGCGCTACATCTTCCCCTTTGACTACCTGATGGCGGAGGAGAAGATTGTCATCTCCAAGAAGGAGTCCATGTTCTCCTGGGATGAGACCGAGTACAAGATCCCAGCTCGCCTCACACTGCAGGTCTGGGATGCTGACCACTTCTCAGCCGATGATTTCCTCGGTAAGTGGAGGGTCTGCTGAGCTGGGGCAATGGGGCAGCAAGGAGGGAGCCTATGGATGGACAGGTAGGGACCAGTGTGGGATGAGGCAAAGCCTATATAGGAACAGAACCTGGAAGGGCAGCTCTGCTCCTCAAGTCCACAGCATCCTACAAACCCCCTTTAGATGCTGCTGGTAAGAGCAGGTAGGATGAGAGCCCTTGTCTCTGCTGCCGCTGTTCAAAGGCTGCTCCTGTAGCAAAGACCTCAGCTTTTTAGTTCCCAGAGCTAGTTGCTCTCTAGGGCAGGAGAAGTTGGCCCAGCCCACCTCCAGCCAAGGACTCATCATTTTGGGGGGGCCAACATCTGTGATTCCCTTTCTCCTGCCAGGGGCCATTGAGCTGGACCTGAACCGCTTCCCCCGGGGAGCCAAGACATCGAAACAGTGCAGCCTAGAGATGGTGACGAACGAGGCAGAGCTGCCCATGGTCTCCATCTTCAAGCAGAAGAGGGTGAAGGGCTGGTGGCCATTCGTGGCCAGAGATGAGAATGATGAGCTGGAGATCACCGTAAGGACGGGGAAAAGGGAGGGATTTTGCATCCTGGGGATTGCACTCTTTGCAGACACCCTCCACCCACCCACCCGCTTGCCTCTGTTCCCTCAGGTCCCCTCTGTCACCGTGTCTTGGGGGGGCTGAGGTGGGGAGCATGGCCTAGGTCTCAGCACAAACTTTCTGCTCCCTGCAGGGGAAAGTCGAGGCTGAACTGCACCTTCTGACGGCAGAGGAGGCAGAGAAATCCCCCGCCGGGCTAGCTCGCAATGAGCCCGATCCGCTGGAGAAACCCAAGTAAGGAGGAAACCTCGCCAGGAGGCACCTGGGCTTCTGGGAGATGCTGTGGGGTGGTCCCCAGGGAGGGAGGCAGGCACGGGGAGGCCAGGAGGGGTCACACTGGGGGATGTAGGAATGAGGGTCATGGGCAGAGCCACCTCTGCTGGTTCCTCCCATTGCCTGCTATTCACTGTCCCGCTGCTTTTCCTTACTCTGTTCCTCTTCTGCCTCTCTCCTTGGCTCCATCCCCTTTCCTTGGCCTCCCACCTCCTCTTCCTCCCCTCCAGTCATTGCCACCAGATTCCAGCTTTGACTGGAATCCTCATGCTCCCTCGCGAACCTGCATTACTCCATCCGACACACGCCACGCTGACTCCCCTTGTCCACCCTCCTGATCCTCCTGGTTGGGCTCTTTCACTCCGTGCAGGCTTTCCCAGGGAACGGGACCCTGCACCTCCCTTTGCCCACCATGTCCACTGTTGCACTGCCTGCCGTGCATCCCTTCTCCATGGCCATGGCATTAACGATGGGATTTTGCGTCCCCTGCAGCCGCCCGGACACGTCCTTCATCTGGTTCCTGAACCCGCTCAAGTCCATCAAATACCTCATCTGCACACGCTACAAGTGGCTCATCATCAAAATCGTGCTGGCCCTGTTGCTTCTCATCATGATCGCCCTCTTCCTCTACAGCATGCCAGGCTACATGGTCAAGAAGCTGCTGGGAGCATGAAGCGTGGGACCCTTCCCCCTTGTCCCCAGCCCTGCGGCACGACCTCCCCCAGCCCCAATGCCCTTCTCCTCCCCGCAGCCTCTCAGCAGCTTCGGGGGACATCTCCTCCCTGCTGCTGCTGATGGACCTCCTCTTTTGCGTTGCTCCTCTGTGGGTCCCTCTCGTGGCTTTATTCCCAGAGAAATGGGGCTGGAGGATGGTATCGATCCCGAGGCTGTGCATCCCCCTCCGGGGCTGGTGGAGGTGCCCAGCTGGCTACTGCAGGGCAACCCGGCTGGTGGTCTCAGTGCTGCCACTGGGGCCAAGGCTCGTTGGAGGGACGTTCAGAAACAAGGATGAAGCAGGGACCTGGGACGGCTGGGGACACGCGAGCCCCACCAGTGTGGGGACAGCACAGAGCAGCCCCAACTCCTCTCCCCGCTGCCAGCACTGTCCCTGCTCCACTCATAGCTCTGGAGGTCACTGTCCCCCGGTGCAGGGGCCCATGCCAGGGTCTCTGGCAGAGCGTGAGCTGCCCGTGGCCGCCTGCATTCTCGGTTCCTTTTCTTTGGACTGATACATACTGCGGCTGGAGTCTTGCCCTGTATATTAGGGAAGGGCTCTTTTCTCAGCTCGCTGCAATGTTCAGCTCTTGAAAAGCCACCTTTCTCAGCTT
This sequence comes from Burhinus bistriatus, assembly GCA_013397275.1. NCBI lineage: Eukaryota > Metazoa > Chordata > Aves > Charadriiformes > Burhinidae > Burhinus > Burhinus bistriatus. The sequence continues at coordinate 126,471 of VYXH01006137.1, read as the reverse complement.
CCCGTGTGCAACACCCTCACTGAATAACTGAGGAGGTGTCGGGGACGTTTTTGGGAGAATACTGTTTTAATCAGTCAATAAAAGTCAACTTTCATGTCCGCCTCCTCTGTCGAGGTCTCGCCTTGGTGGGCAGACCGCTTGTCACTGGCTGCTTTTCAAGAGGAGCTCGTTCCTCCTTCCCTCCGTCTCCCCGCTGCTTCCCGGTCGCAGCCTCTTTTGCCGCGGCCTCTCCCCGGTTCCCGTGCCCGGNGAACCCCCCCACCTCTCCCAGCCTGGCCTCCCAGCAGAGGGGCTCCAGCCCTGCCATCATCTGGGTGGCCTCCTCTGGCCCCGCTCCAGCAGGTCCATGTCTCTGCTGTGCTGAGGCCCCAGCGCTGGAGGCAGCACTGCAGGGGGGTCTCCCCCGAGCGCAGCAGAGGGGCAGAATCCCCTCCCTGGCCCTGCTGCCCACGCTGCTGGGGATGCAGCCCAGGATGCGGGGGGCTTTCTGGGCTGCCAGCGCACGTTGCCGGCTCATGGCCAGCTTTTCCCCTCCCAGCACCCCCAAGTCCTTCTGGGCAGGGCTGCTCTCCATCCCTCCATCCCCAGCCTGTGCTGGTACCGGGGGTGGCCCTGACTCAGGTGCAGGTGCAGGACCCTCGGTGCATCTCCGCAGGCAGCAAGGAACGACATGTAGAAAAACAAATGAAAGTTAGCACCTTAGCTTGGTGAGAGAACATAGGGACCCTGCGCTTGGCCTTGTTGAACTTCATGGCTAAGTGCAATGCCTTGCTCATGTCACCTCACCAGCCTCACCCAGCTCCCACCTGTCGGACACTGTTCCTGGTTCACCTGTGCACCAAATGACTCCCAAAATGGCACAAATTCAGGAGCTGGGTGTGGACCGGTCCCTCTCCAGCACCTGCACATCAGCCACCTCCCACTGGCCGTGTGGCTCAGGGCTCTGGGGACGCGCATTTGGGCTTGTTTCTTGGAGCAATGTCAAGCAGTTATCAGAGAGGTTTGTCCTCCATCACCAGCGTGACGGGAGGACACAGGATCTGCTGTCCACCTCCCCCAGAGCTGCAGACATCTCTGCATGAGGCAGGACCGAGCTCCATTTCCCCCCGCCATCCGCAGCAGGATTTACTGGGTGTCCCTGCAGCCCCAGGTCTGGTCAGCACTTGGAGCCCCTGCCCGGGATGCTCTCCAGGAGTCCAAAGGTGGGTGAAGGTGCCAGGCGGCTGGCTCCTGTGCCACGGGCAGCCAAAGCAGACCGCAGCACCCGATGACCCTGGGGAGAGTGCAAGGGCCCCCCCCTGTTTTGGGAGAGTGATGCCACCCCCCCCCGCGCAGGGGGGTGAGCAGAGGGACGTGCGAGGAGCTGCTGAGTGGGACTGTGCCCATCCCCGCAGTGTCAGGGCGCCGCGGAGCGGGGCGGAGGGGGCCACGGCTGGATAAATACGGGTGGGCGGGTGGCCGTGGTGCCAACGGCAGGTACAGCCCTTCCCCCTCTCCCCCCCCAGTTCAGCGACGAATTAGTGAACTCTCGTGTTAGCCTAGTCCGTACAAAGGGGATGGAGCCCTTGTTTGTTTGTTTGTTTTCTCTCCTAATAAGCTCGTAAAATAAAGTTTAATTTACAGAGTACGTTGTGCTGCCGAAACGCTATTGTTATTAACAATCCCTTAAGTATATTACACCTACCGCAACAATCCTCTTAGAGGAAGCCGCCGAGACGAGACGGCTGATAAAGGACGAGGCATCACTTAAATACACCTAGGCTTTAGCCCAGAGGGAAAGCACGTGGCACAGGGCACAGGGAAGAGAACGCAGGGCTCCTGGGTTCTGCTCAGGGCTTTGCAGCCCCCTCCACTGCTCCCAGGACAGCTTCAGCCCCGGAGTCCCTGTCTCTGCCATCACCTCGTGTCCCACCTGCTGTTCTGAGGTTCCTCAGCCTGGCGCCACGGTGGCTGCTCAGCCACGTCCTGCAAAGGTGGGTTAAAAGTGGCCTGACCAAAACCGAGCTCCCCCAAAGTTTGGGGAGCCTGGGTCGCTGCCACAGCCCGAGGGTTTCCCACCCTCTGCAGCAGCTTGGGTAGGTCTGCGGTGGGGCAGAGCTCGTGCCCGCTGCCATGTCCCAATGGCTGGGGGACAGCCGTGCCCCATGGAGCTGTGGGATGTAGAGTAACCCCTTCCCTTGGGGAACGCAATGGCTCCTGGGGCTGTGTCACACTCACAATCCAAGGCCAGGTTGGACGGGGCTCTGTGCAACCTGGTCTAGTGGGAGGTGTTCCTGCCCATGGCAGGGGGGTGGAACTGGATGGTCTTTAAGGTCCCTTCCCACCCAAAGCATTTGATGATTCTGTTTCACAGTCGGGAGAGTGTGGTTCCTGCCCCAGCAGCACCATCCATCCCGCACCTTTATTTAGAATCATAGAATAGAATAGTTTGGGTGGGAAGGGACCTTTGAAGGCCATCTAGTCCAACTCCCTGCCATGACCAGGGACATCTTCAACTAGATCAGGTTGCTCGGAGCCCTGTCCAACCTGGCCTGAAATGATGGGGCATCCACCACCTCTCTGGGCAACCTGGGCCAGTGTCTCACCGCCTTCAGCATGCACAATTTCTTCCTTCTATCTAATCTAAATCTCCTCTCTTTCAGTTTAAAACCGTTCCCCCTTGTCCTATGGCTCCACTCCCTGATAGAGAGTCCATCCCCAGTGTTCCTGTAGAATCACAGAATCACCCAGGTTGGAAGAGACCTTTAAGATCATCAAGTCCAACCATTAACCCAGCACTGCCACGTCCACCACTAACCCGTGTCCCTCAGCACCACGTCTGCCCGGCTGTTAAACACCTCCAGGGATGGCGACTCCACCACTTCCCTGGGCAGCCTGTTCCAGCGCTTGACAACCCTTTCCGTGAAGAAATTTTCCCTAATATCCATCCTAAACCTCCCCAAGCAAAGGGCATGGAGGGGGAATTTAAGGCATGAGCTGTAATCCTGCACCTCTCGGGCAGTCTGCTGAGTCCCCAGGAGCTTCTGGAATAGAAGCATCACTTTCTGCTCTGGGACCTCTCCCTGCAGACAGCCAAAGCTGCCACCAGTCCATCCCTCTCCATTGAGCCCCGTGCCACCATGTGCCTCCCCCAGGCACACCCGGAGCTCCACACACAGAGCAGCGACTCAGACCTCCACATCTGGCTGAATTTTGGTGCAATTTGGTGGCCACAAACCAAGATGCTCCCCCCCCAGCCCCAAGGTGCGTGTTTGGAAAGCAGAAGGCAGCCCCCCTCCCCTCCCCTGCCGCAGCCTTCCCCACCACTGTGCCACCCACCAGAGCAAGGATCGTGTCCCTGGCCACCTCCACGTCCCAGCACAGTCCTCCTGATCTGAAGCTGGGTGACCCAGGAGGGCCATGACTCCACACAACCCCTGCAGAAAGTCGGCCCAGGGCTTGTGAGGACGTTCTAATTCCTGCCCTCAGTCTCCCTGGCTAAATCGGGTGTCCGTGGTCTCCTGCCCAGGGCCCGAAGCCACCAAGAGCAGCTTATTGCCCCGTGCACTGGGATGAGGCAGGGATCACCCTGATTAGCACCGAAGCCGACAGCGCTGAGCTGGCTGTGATGGTGGGCGGCTTTCTTGGGACAGACCTGAGTCCCAACTTGTCTGGGCAGTCAGGAAAACACCGGTTTCCGGTGACACCCAGCCTCCTCCCTCTCCTGGGACACGTTCCTGACCACAGTCCAGGTGAGCACCACATCGGGTGAGCTGTGGTTGAAGCGGGCCATGATCCCAGCTTCAAGAGGCAGGAAAGGGTCATCCGGTGAGACACAGCATCTCTGCCTGCTCCACTCTTCAAGCCCTGCATTTTGGGGCAGACCAACCTCAGGAGCAGCTGGTGGCCCGGTGGCCACAGCCCCACACAGCCCCAGCTGCCCATGGAAACACAACACCTACCCTAAAGGAGCTTCAGAGGTTGGGACCAGCACTGTCCAACATCTTCATCAATGACAGGGACAGCGGGATCAAGAGACCCTCAGCAAGTTTCTGGATGACACCAAGCTGAGTCGGGCAGTGACACACCTGAGGGACAGGATGCCATCCAGAGGGACCTGGACAGGCTGGAGAGGTGGCCCTGTGTGAACCTCCTGAGGTCCAACAAGGCCAAGTGCAAGGTCCTGCACCTGAGTCGGGGCCATTCCCAGTACCAGCACAGCCTGGGGATGGAGGGATGGAGAGCAGCCCTGCCCAGAAGGACTTGGGGGTGCTGGGCAGGGGGAAAGCTGGCCATGAGCCGGCAACGTGCGCTGGCAGCCCAGAAAGCCCCCCGCATCCTGGGCTGCATCCCCAGCAGCGTGGGCAGCAGGGCCAGGGAGGGGATTGTGCCCTTCTGCTGCGCTCGGGGGAGACCCCCCTGCAGTGCTGCCTCCAGCGCTGGGGCCTCAGCACAGCAGAGACATGGACCTGCTGGAGCGGGGCCAGAGGAGGCCACCCAGATGATGGCAGGGCTGGAGCCCCTCTGCTGGGAGGCCAGGCTGGGAGAGGTGGGGGGGTTCACCATGGAGAAGAGAAGGCTGCGGGGAGACCTTGGAGCCCCTTCCAGTGCCTCAAGGGGCTCCAGGGAAGCTGGGGAGGGACTCTGGATCAGGGAGGGGAGCCACAGGACGAGGGGGAACGGTTTTACACTGAAAGAGGGGAGATTTAGGTGAGATGTTAGGAGGAAATTCTTGCCTGTGAGGGTGGTGAGACCCTGGCCCAGGTTGCCCAGAGAAGCTGTGGCTGCCCCATCCCTGGAGGTGTTCAAGGCCAGGTTGGACGGGGCTTGGAGCAACCTGGTCTAGTGGGAGGTGTCCCTGCCCATGGCAGGGGGCTGGACTAGATGGCCTTTAAAGGTCCCTTCCAACCCAAACCATTCTGTGGTTCTACGGGGCAGGCACAGCCCAGGGCAGTGCTGTCTTCTCCTTGCCAGGTCCTCCCCCATGCTGCAGCCAGCTCACTCCCTTCCCTGCAGCACCTCCACAAGCACCAACTCCGCAGCCTGTCACAGCAGGTGAACAAACCCCATCGCTCCAGGGAGAGCCCGCAGGAGCTTTCCCACCTCTGCCATGGCAAGCACAGGCGCTCAAGGTGGGGCTGGAGCTCCAGCACTGGCACCGCTGCCCCAACCTGTCCCTGGCGCTGGGCTGCCTGCTCAGCAGAAAGAAAAAGAAAGGACAAACACCATTAAAAGGCTTGGAAAATTTTATTCTGTACTGAACTTTAATAGTTTTTTGTTTGGTTTAAACACAATAAATATTTCAGTAATAGCATTTAACAGACTGGAATTCCAACCCTCTGCAGTCCCTAAACTCCCAGCGACAGGACTCCAGGGAAGCGATGGGGGGGGGGGGGTCAGGCACCGGA
>VYXH01006137.1:86007-121020 GCA_013397275.1 Burhinus bistriatus | reverse complement strand
GCGGGGGGGGGGGGGGGCTCAGGCACCGCAGCAGTGCCGGGACCGCTGCTCACAGCCAGGCTGCTCTACCTGATCTGTGTTTAGGGGCAACCCCGCACAGAGGGACCGAACCGGCTCGGCTCCGGTGGGGAGCCCGGCAGAGCACCCCCAGCCCCAGGGCAGCCAGGCTCTCGCTGACAGCGGCTCCTCAGAAAGGCTCAGTGGGGAAGGGACAGAACCAAACCACCACAGCAGCACCAAACGCGTCTTTCCCTGCATCATTTCACAGCCCCCACGGCCCCGGGCAGCTTTGGCTCTCCAGCCCCGCTGCGCAGGGGGTCGGTGGCAGAAGACCGGGCTGTAGAGTGCAGTTAGTGCCTCCAAACTTGCTTCTAGAACGATGCGAGGCAGCGCCACCAACTCCTTCCCCACCCTGACCAGGGAAACCAAACAGCCACACGGTCGCAGCCCTTCGAAATGCTCTGAGAAGCTGCAGAGAAGCTCCCTGTCCTGCGTCAACAGCAGGGGCCCAGCGGAAGGAGCCCAGAGAGCCGGGACTGTTTGCAAAACCACTCAGGTCTACGGGTTGAGTCTGAAATGCCCCGGTTCACCCCACCTCTGCGGGCTGGGTTTGATGCTGCTGCCTTGCTTTGCCTTTAGGTGCAGGGTTAGAGCTGGGGAAGAGCGATTCAGCACTCGCTCACGAGACCAGAGCGAAAACCAGCCTGGGACCTACCACCCTCCTCTTCCAGAGGGGCTAGTGCCAGCACAACACGGGCCACTAGCAAACCCAGCATCCACTGCAGCTGAAAGCTGGAGGGCCAGCAGCCGGTCAGCCTGAAACACGGCTGGGAGGAGCGGGGGCTGTTTTGGTTACTGAGGTCTCCACCCTGAAGCACAGCACCAGCTCCTACCAAACAGCCACCACAGATGCCGCTGGCTGAGATGAACAGTACCTTGGAGGGCGAGCAGCAAGTTTCACTGAGAACCTCTGCTCCTGCGGCAGCGACACCCTGATCACCCCCTCAGAGACCAGCCTAGAGACCTCTCAAGCCAGGTCTGACCACACCTGGATGGGCCAAAGGGTCTTCTACAAACCACCAGTGACCTTTTCCAGAAGCAAAGAGGTCAGCAGAGCACCCATTGTCACCATGTCCCACCAAAGGCAGCCTCCATGTCACCCCCAACACCTCGGCCACTGCTTCGACACAGCACAGAGAGGCAGAATAGGTGGGCAAAAGCAGGAGGAGACAAGTTTGCAACCCCACGCCAGGGCTGTAGATCTGCCTTAGAAAAGCAAAGAGCAAATGAGCTTTGAGCTGACCGGGGGTCCATCACCACCGAAGCAAGGCTGACACACTGCACTGAAAGATTTTGGGATGGAGGGGTGTAAGGTGTGCTGAAGGACTCCCGCTTCTCAAGCGAGTGATGCACGCCAAGCAAAAAGGGACAACTGGAAACAACTCTGCTTCAGGGAGGTTCCTGCAGGTTTCGGAAGGATACAGAAACCCCACGCGCAGTTTTGCCATAAACTAAGGTGACCAGAGTTCAGCTACAGCTTGTTTGCACAAAAAATCAACTGTTCCCTTGGAGCCGTGTATGAAAAAACCCAGATCTGAGCTAGTTTCCAAAAAGCACTACTTCTCTAGAGAGTTTCCAGGTCTATCACAAGCAGGCACAGATGCTCTCAGAGGAGCAGAGTTTAGGGGCCTTGCTAGAACCGACCTGACTGGAGATCAAAACAGCTCTCAGACTACAAACTGCAGGTACCCAGCGCACCCGGGAGGTAACATCAGGCCAGCTCTATTTAAGGAGCTTAAATAGATGTTTCCAGAGCCTTAGAAGCTCACGCTTCCAACATTCTGCTCCCCTGGCCCTGGCAAAGCCGCCTGTATCAGGTGGTTGATGTTTACGGAGGAGAGACTGCTGCCAAGCCCTTGCAGTGACCGACGGCAGAAGAGAGGAGCTAATTGCGGCACAGACACACCGGGGGAAGGAAGAAGCTGAAACCACAGCACGTAGGTGCTTGGTTTTCGTAGTGTTCGTACGCCCACAGGTCAGCCGCTAGGTTCGTACTTGTAAAACGTTTATTTTAGCGCAAAGCCGGTTTTACCTGAACCCCAGGAGGTCCCAAAACCTGCACGTCACCCTCAGCCCCAGCGCCGCTTGTGAATTCCTGCGCTAGGTCCCTGCATCGGCGCAGAGGCAGGAGCTGTGACAGGAACCACAAAACCCGAGATGAAAAAGGCTGCAAGCGAGGCTGCCTCTCTGCCTCGGCTACGCGAGTCCTGTGCTGACACGTCGGTGTGTCCCAGGGTCCCACAAAAACCTGCCTCGGAGCAAAGGCTGCCCGGTCACAGCGTGGTGAGGACCAGGAGGAGCTGGCAGCGCCGGCCACCTCTTCCCACCGCACAAGGACCTGTCTGGAGCCCAAGGCCAGGAGACCAACATCCCAGCGGGTCTTGAAGGACTGCACCCCTCCCTCAACAGGTTCTTTTCCTGGAAATACTCGGTATTGAGATAAAATGTGCAAAACAGATTTAGGAAAGCGTAAGACAGTCCTGTTATCAACTTGGCAGGTCCATCAGTAATTAAGGAAATACGATTAACACTATCCCTGGAAGAAGAGACAACACGCGCACAGATCAGCTCTCAAACACCAGGCAGGAGGAGCCGAGGAGCGAGCGCACGTCCTACCCAGCCTGGGCAGGACCCTGTCCCGTCCCAAGGAGCACATCCCACCGCACGGACAGCGGCTAGCCAGCAAGGCGAGCAACCACCACCCTAACACAGTTACCCTCAGATGCTGTTAGCGAGGGAGGAATACCTTTATTCTTAAGACTTAAAACCATTATTATTAATAAATAATTTGTTTCTCTGCATGCCACACCCCACCACGGCAAGGTGGTTTGGTCTTTCTGTTCAAGTGTTTCAATTCCCCGCCGGAACTTGGGAGCAGGAATCGCTCGATTTCTAACAGCCCAAGCAGACGCACAGCCCCAGCGCGGCACCAGCAGGAGTCGGGAACAAGAGTCCCGTGTGCACCGAGAGCAGCTCTGCTCTCTCCTCCCTCTGCCACAAGCCCGGCGGCACCAGAGAGAAGCCAGCCTGTTTTCCAGCACTGATTTAAGGATATTTTACTAACATGAAGGTGCTATAAATTAAGGCACCAAAAATCCAGGGCTCTCCAAAGATAAAGCCTGTGCAGATAGGAAGCGGTTCCAGTTTTTAAGAGAGATCTTTCTCCTACAGCACAACCAGTATTTGCAGGATTTTAGAGAGGAAGCCCGGCTTCCGCACGTTTGTAACTTCACAAAGGGGTTTTCCAGGGTATATTGCATGCTGCAAAAGCACACCAGCTCACAGCTAGGTGAGACAACAGACAAATGGCGTATTACAGAGACAAAGTGACATCCTAAGATTTAAGATCAGACAACTTCTCACAGCATTAGCACTGGCCCAGTCTTCAGGGCCCAGCAACACTAGCGGGAAGAGACAGGACCAGGCAAGCTCCAGGCTTGGGACCCCAGAGCTCAGCTGAAAGCCTGAGGGACCAGCTCAGTTATTCCCTGGTCCTGCAAACACGTAACTAGAACGTAAATCATCCAACCTCCACTCCTCGTCAGCGCTGCTAGCGCAATTTTGCTATCTGAACACATCCCATAGATAAGTGTTATGTCCCATTTTAAGATTCCTTGTAATTCTTATGCAAACGCGACTTAAATTTACTCTCCCTTCATAATTATTATATTTCATTAAATAGCAAGAGTCAAAAATTCAAGCGCAGCCCAATTCATTTGTACACTTAGGGGTTTTTTTTCTGTACAACATCAGTAAAATATATAGGAGTAAGCTACTTTATTAAATAAACTCTGAAAACGATTTGTCCCCTCTCCCAGATCAGCCACCCTTCCAGACATGTCGTCGCCGTACAGACGTTCAGCCGAGCCCTCCCACAACGTCGGCCCAGATGAACGCCCCGGCTCACTCCTCGCAGGGCGTACCATGACCGAGCAACCCTGACGTCGCGCTCCGTGCACGCGTGAGCCTGCCTCAGGATTTCAAGTCTCATAGTCTGCATGACAATGATTCAAATTTACAAAAAAAAAAAAAAAGCATTAAATAGTAGTTACAGTTTGAAGGTTTCCTAAAGCAGGAGGAGTCTTCACCTGCAGAAGGAAAAACGCTGTGACCAAGCTTCTACAAACCACGTTGCACAATAATCAGTGTACGAGCGACTTTGTTCCCATGGTAGATTACATATGCACAATCTGCTGTGCTTGTTCGCTTCCGGATGCAGCCTTTCCAGAGCCTGGGTTTAAGCTACACTCTTCATTCAAGCACAAGTCTTCATTAAATAAAGTGAACAGAAAAGAAAAATCAGCATTCAGTCTTCACCACCCCACTCTTAACTCAATTGCAAAAACAAGTTTAAAAAAAAAAAATCAATGCAAACATGTCTTTTACAAATGGACAGTAAACAAATACACCCCTGGATGAGACATGCAGCTGCTGGGGACAACCGCTTTGAAAATAAAGTGATATTTGGAAAGGACCCCACCACACAAACGCCCGCGAGCTTTCTGAAAGTGCACACACAACCAACACAACACTTATTAAGGTGCTTCTCTAAGCGGCGGATTTGCGGCCGTCGATGGTCTGGTGGGAAGGGCGATGTGCAGACCGAGCCCAGCTGCGCTGCTACAAAAGAGGCGGCTCAGGCAGCACGCAATGACCCAGCAGAGCCGACCTGAAACAGCAAGTTCATACTGGTAGGGAGAGGGGGGAGTTCGATGGGCTGGGGTAAGCCACTTTCTGCTGCCGATGGGAGCCCAGACCCCACTCCCGGGGGGGGGAAACGCACATGGACAGACAGAAACATGGTCGAGATGTGGTCCCAGGTACCCACAGCTCGAGCAGGGCAGGCAGGAGCCACCTTCCCACTTTTACAGGAAACTGAGCCCTGATTTTCTACACCTCCCATATAGAATATTACTTGAAGTTTTGTGTGTTGTTCTTTTTTTTTCCCTCTTTAAAAAAAAAAAAAAAAAGGTGCAAGTATTTACCCAAACAGGTGAATGCAGGAAGGCAGGACAGAACGTGGGAGAACTGTCACCATCTGCTCCCTAAGTACCAGCCCAGGACAAGGGCTCTCTAGCAGGATTAGGGACAGACAGGAACCCCCTTGACCACCAGGATGTTCCCCTGACCTTGTAGAAATCAGCTGTTAAGTTGATTTTGGTGACAGGTCAAGATGCTTTGCTCAGGTAAAGCCATTTGCATCCCCAACCGGCTTCACCTGAGCAAGAGCTGGAGTCTGAGGTTTCACCGGGAACATTCAGCTGGTCTAATATACAGTAATAGTGACCTGAAAGGCTACCCTCCTCTTCCAGTTTCACCCAAAACCGAAAGCTTGCATTCGAAGAAGAGCAGCAGAGGCTGCCCCGTACCAGTCATGCCCTGGCTGCACCGGATACCGTGCGTACTTTGCCCTGATGTCTGTCCAGAGGATAGGTTTAGATCTGTGGTGATGGTCGAAGTATTTACAGGTATTTGCAGCAGTTATTTACAGTACTTCTGCAGACCGCAAGCTGATTTTCTCTTCCTCCACTCCTAGTCAATCTGGCGTGGGCTTCTTTAACGAGAAGGGCCGTATATTGAAGTGCCTGCTCAGCTGGCTCACCTGGGGACAAGGCAGACAGCAGGACCGGGTTAGCGAGGCTCGGAGGGACGAGGAGGAAAGCGGGCAGAGCACCAGACCAGTTCCCTGCATGGCCGACAAAGTCCTGCCACCTTCCTGCACCCACTTTCCCCACCGTTGCCCACCCTACAAGCTCCCCATGGGTGCAGATCTTGGACCACAGCCTCTCTCTTGGGCTGCCCTGTCCTCTCCCTGCCAGCCTGATGCTGGAGCCGGCCGGGAGCGTGGTCCTGCAAGGTGCAGCCTTGCTCCCTTCCCACGCCTTCCCAAGCAGCAGCCTGGGCTGCCCGGCAGCAGGCTCACCTCCGTCCCTGCCCTCCTCAGCAGTCAGAAACCCCTGCCCTGAGCCTGGGCACGCAGCATTCTACCCTGCGGTACTGCTCCCCCCTCTGGCCCTCCCAGTGGAATTGTTAATGATTTGCTTAAATTAATTTGGTCATCTCAGATACCTATGTGAAAAATCGCTCCCTGAATCCATTTGCAATTCAAACTGGGGGTCGGGTACTTGGCATGGACCATGAAGACACACATAGGAGGGTTACAGAGCCGAGGGGAACCCAACGCCAGGTTTTGGATAATCAGGTCCCTTTTACACCAGCCTTTGGAAGCCCCTTCACGCCACCTCTTTTGAGGACACGAGAAAACCACAGAGGACTAAGAGCTGCACCAGGAAACGAGATTTCAGGTATGGTTCAAGAAAACCGCAGACGGGAGGATAAAAAGGATGGCATGGCACTGGCATCTGGTGACCGCAAGGTAACAGTCACTGCAGAACCAAGAGCGAGCGGAGCTGAGCAGCACCAGAGGCTGAGCTGGGCACAGTCAGGGCAGAGCGTTTATTCCTAATCATTACTCCCAAATTCAGAGCAGTTTGGGATTACGTCCCAGTCACAGAGCCTTAAAAGGCTCTTCAGCTCAAAGTTTCTTTAACCCTGGAAGAGGAGACTGCACAGATGGGCCCTTGGAGAGCTGGAGGGGGGAAGGAGGGGAGCAGAGCACTGAGCAGCTCACCGCAGGGGCTGAGCAAGCCTGGGCAGGAGGATTACACCACCCCGTCAGTCCCCATCCCCGGCTATGATTCCAAGACCAAATTTATTTAAGCTTCTTAGCTATTCAAATCCTTCTTGCATAGAAGCCTCATTACACTAATTGGAAAGACAAGACAACCTGGCTATTATTACTTCTTTGCTGTAATTACAGTTCAAACTCGACTCTGGAGGCTCCACATTAGCACCGGTGATCCCAGGGGACAGGGCTTCCCAAGGAGGGTGTACACACGTGGCAGCAGCCAGCTCCACAGGGGACATCGGGTCCTCTGCCCTAGAGCCTCAGCAGTCTCCTGGGGCATTTCTGATGGGACTCGGTCTCCCCTGGGTTTTCGCTCTTAATCAAAACTCAGGGAGCCGGGCAGAGCTGGCACAGAGCAAGGGGAGCAAATCGGTCCCTGGATCTCTGCTGTGCAGCAGTGGAGAAGGCATTGCAGCTGCAGTGTCCCCACGTTCCCTAGCAGGGACGTCCCCCCTCTATCCTGGCTCTCCCACTGACTCCAGCGCAGGGCACGTCAGCCAGGTTGCAGACCAAACTCACCAAACAAAGTAACACCAACAGCAGTTTAACTTTTTAGACTAAGACTCCCACATTAAGCAGTCCTGCCGAACATGCAGGCACAGCGTCTGCTGCTCCAGGTATCTACCGGAGCTGCCCTTCCCACCGCCCAAGCCTGCAGGTCACCCGTGCTGGCTTACATCCAAGCCGGTCACTAAGCTGCAACCGCAGCCAGGATGAGTCAAACACGGCAGCAGAGATGAAAATATTCATTTCAAACTCACCTCCGGTACAACAGCCCCCCCATCACATTGCACGAAGTTCGTTTCAAACCCACGCAACAGCCCGCACAAGCCCCTCGCCAAGAAGTCAGCTCAAGTTTTGCATGGTCACGGACAGCATGAGGAGAGCTTGGCACTCCCGGTTATTCTCACTGACATTCCTGTTTTTAAGCTCCGAACAGCAGCAGCACCCAAGCAAAGCCTGCAGTCACAGCACGGCAGCCAAGCCCAAAGCCCACGCGCTGAGTTCACCTACCACGACCACTCCGTAGTGGATGTGTGCCAGGGTGAGGAAAGCAGTTAGCATGTACAGGAGAAGTGTTTCGCTGTTCGGTGCGAACCCGGACATCACCACGAAGAGCACCGCTGCTATGGGGAGCAGCATCCAGTTCAGAGGCTGGCAGCGTGTGCTGCTCATCTGACAGACGATCAGTTGGCACTGCAGGAAGAGAAAGCTGTCAGAGCTTGCACCCAGTATCGACTCTGCAAAACCAGAGCTGTCCACACTGCAGAGAGGACGGTCACACACACACATAGAAGGAATTTTCTTACAGTTTTGGGCCGAGGCCAATGGTGTGAGGTTCAACAAGGCCAAGTGCTGCATCCTGCAGTTGGGTCACAACAACCCCATGACCACTACAGGCTTGGGAAGAGTGGCTGCAAAGCTGCCCAGCAGAAAAGGACCTGGGGGTGTTGGTGGACAGACGGCTGAACATGAGCCAGCAGTNTGGAACAGGCTGCCCAGGGAAGTGGTGGAGTCGCCATCCCTGGAGGTGTTTAACAGCCGGGCAGACGTGGTGCTGAGGGACACGGGCTAGTGGTGGACGTGGCAGTGCTGGGTTGATGGTTGGACTCGGTGATCTTAAAGGTATCTTCCAACCTGGGTGATTCTGTGATTCTACATGTGTCAATCGTCTGCACTTACAACTACCATAATGCAATTTTGCTGAGTTTCTCACTCAGGATCTTTCTTTTCATTACAATTCCTGTGGGACACACGGAGCAAAGCCTCACGAGGCAGGAAGGCAACAGGGAAACAGGCATCAAGGGCATCTTCAAAAGTAAAAGGAGCTCCCTTGAGTTGATCAAGCCGTACCAGCGTAATCTGCATTATCAGCAGAAAATCCTGCCAAGCAGCAGCGTGAGTTGCTGGACCCAGGGCTGGACACACAGAGCTGCACAGCCACACAGCTGAGGTGATGAGCACAAGTGCCTTTGTTAAGGTCCCAAGCAAGCAAAAATGCGAAATGCTGATAAATCAGATTTTGACAAAAGCTTTAGTCCTCCCCTTTCTAAGTTTATCCCAAAAAAGGAAGCAGGAACTCCTTTCGTATTAGCAGTTTGCTATTCACAACACAGAGGATGCATGCATGTGTAAACACACTCAATTTAACTAATTCTCTAGTTTCTCGAGGGTGAGAGCTGCAGCACAAAATTCGCAGACCCCAAACCCCGTCTACTCCCCTGTTTGATCTTTCAATCACAGCAAAACAGAAAAGCTGTTAAGTTAATCTTCGCATCTCCCATCTCTCCTCATATTTCGGCCGGTCGTCTTCTTCCTGCCTCCCAAGCGTCCTAGCAGGTTTCACACTCCCCAGGGAGAAACCGGAGCATAAAGCAAAAGCCACTTACAGAAATGTTAGCAAAGGCTGTTCCAACCATGAAATAGAAGAGCCTGGGATGGACCTCCAGGATGTCCATCGGGGACATGAAGATCCACGTGGTGCAGAGCAGGAAGAGCAACACTGGGGACACCAGTGGCAGCATGATTTCATACACAGAGTGGTGCTTCAAGGTGTTATTTTTATAGGCCCTAAAAGGCAAGCAAGGACATGAAAATACCCGGAACCACAAATAGAAATACCTGGTCCCCGCCTTCAGGAGAGGGCTGCAAAATCTCATTGGCCATTCTGCTACCCAAAACTGCTGATATCAGTCAAAATGACAGTCAGATGAGGAAGATGCACACCTTCATTGCTAACCCAAAACGCTCTTGGTTGTCTGGCTCCCTGCCTTGTGACCAGCAGGACAAGTCTACAAAAGCTGGGGACCCTCCGGCAAGACCCTGCTGAGCAGGCTCCTCCCAGCACACCCTGCAAACTGGGACCTTCTGGTGCATCAGAGCCATTTTGTCACACTGAAGACAGCGGTCTGAAAACTACCACGGAAACCAAGTTCTAAGAGGGTCTGGGGGCTCTTGCAAAGGTGCTTAGCACAGGGAGGGAGACTTGAGGACAGCGAAACTTACTTGTAGAAGTTATAGAGGCTCATCGGCAGCGTCACAGTGAGGGCGCAAGCTGGAAGAGAAAGAGCCACGTTACTGCCCCACGATAGAGGGAGACCATCACGTGCAGCCCATGAACGGGCAGGTGGTTGTGCTCTGGTTTAAGTTGCTTGCAACAAAAATAGCTCAGAGGTGCACCAAGAATAGCTTGGCACGTTTAAAAGTAGGTGCTCATAATTCTGGCCCAAGAGCTGTAATTACAAGTTAAGTTCTGCTATAAATTAAAGACATTTCAATTTTAAAAACTTGCATTAATGAGCCCGGTATTATGCTTTAAACAGTTACAAAGTTTAACTATAATACTGGCTTGAATGAGACACGACGCAAGTTCAAACTCCACAAGTGACATGGCTGTGCACAACAGAGTTGTCAGTCTTCATAACAAAGCCAATTTGCTATTTCTCCCACTGCGAGCAAGCATTTTCAGTTCCCATCGTGCAAAAAAGTTCTTGGCATTTAACTTGACAAATAATACAAACAGTCTGAATAACTTGGAAACTCTAGACCTCAGTAGGGAACATCATCTGCCACAGTCAAACCCATGAGAGTCTACCACAACTCCTTCCATGTTTATACAGCAGTAGGTATTTTAACAGAGTTGTAATCATTCCTGCTTTTAATAACCCAACTCTTATCCAAGTGCACAAATCCAGCCAATGTAGGTATCGTGCTCTATTCTTCACAAAGGAAAAGTGCATTTATTATTCATACGTTAAGTTATACAGCTGCCAAAGGGAAGCTTAGAATATCCAACTGATCAAGAAAAGTGCAAGCATGAGATTTAACACAATTCAAGACATATTGACTTGAAATTAAGTAGCTACAATTAATCCCTAAAGAAAGGGACACAGACTAAGAAAAATTAAACTAAGCAAGAACTTCTGAATAAACCAAATTTCATTAAGCAGAGACAGCCCTCTGTCGCTAAGCTTCACCTGCATTACTCCCTGTTTTGCAGTGGCTTGTTCTGACTGACCACTGGCGAGAAACTTTGGGCTTTTAATTTAACTTTTTTTTTTTTTTAATTTTTAGATGGGCGGATGGAGAGCAGGATCCCCAAACAGCAGAGTGCTTTTCCCCACCTCCGTGGTTGTAACCTCCCTCCGGCAGCAGCCCCAGGCTCCCACGCAGCGTTTGGGCTCTGGGTCCTGCCGCAGGGCCAGGCGGAGCCCCAAACCAAGCACGCTTTGAAAACAGCCCGAGCGCCGGGGGACCCCCGCTCCCTGCCGGCTCCCACCACCTGCCCGCAAACTGGGCTGCCGTTTATCCCCTAAAAACCCCAGGGCTCTCGCTGAAAATGAAGCCCGCTTCCTCCGGGCGATGCGAAGCCCGCAGCCGCAGCACTCGGGCAGCGCAGCTATTGCGTTTTCACAGGCTGGCAGGTCCCCGGCACGAGGGAGTCTCCTGTTGAGCATCCAGGGGTCGGTGCTCAGCTCCAGCTGCCTCCCAGCACCCTGGCACACCCGGCCCCGAGCACCAGCCACAACCCTCAGCCGCTCTCCTCTGCCCACGCTACGCCGCCGCCGGCCGGGGAGCAGTTTTGTGTCTGTCCACACGAACCCCGAGCCCCGGGCAGGCAGCACCGGGACCGATGCCCCGGCAGCAGCGTGAGCCTGTACCCTCAGGACTGGTACAAAAGATATCTGAGGCGTGAGCGCAGCGCTCCACTTCCTTGCTCTTTTGGTCAGCACAGACCCAGGCAGACTGGAGTTAACTTCTGCAAAGCAACTACGCAGCAGACAGCGACGCTTTGAAATCCTGGGAAAGGGCAGGCTGCAAGAACAGCCTCAATTAGTCACTTCAATAACAGCCTACAGGAGCTTTCATTACAGCAAAGAGAGCGGCATTATCATACAATTAAGACATTGCGTTTCATTAAAAAGGTGGAGTTTAAAAGACAGGCTTCAACATGGAGTTTCTTACCAATAATCATTGCAGTGAATAGGTCTCTATATAAGAAATTAAACAGGAAAGGTGCATACCAGGCCTCAACTCCCACAATGGCTGTCACTATGTAGACAATTGAAATGGTCTGAAAGAAAGCACAGGACAAACAGGCGTGAGCAACCCGACGGGCAAGACTGGCAGCACCCGACCCGGCCGCGCAAGGCGCGTGCCAGGCAGCTCAACAAGTACGCTTTAAGCGACACCATGTACAGCTCTGCCCACCGGCAGGAAGGAGAAAAATAAAAAAAACAAAACAAACAAACAAAAGAACGAACATCCCACGTTACAAGATCAGGTCTGATAAGCGTAGTAGCTGAGGAGGATACGACCAGGAGCTGCTCCTCGCAGCAGGAGCAAAGGTGCCCTCACACAGCTTGAACTCAAAGCACAAGGGAGAGTTTTTACACTACAAGTTGCAGTGACCCTGGAGGATTTTTTTCGGGGACTCTTTATCCATCTGGTGAAACGATTACAGGGAAAAAGCTAACAAGGGATATTTCAGTTTCGATAGTAACCCTGAAGCTGGGTGAAGCACGCTGCAGGGCAGCTTAGCCCTCCACCCCCTGCCCTTCTGCAACAGGCAGAGATCCCAAAGCATTAGGGTTAAGCAATGCTTTTGGAGAAAGGGGTCAGAGTATTGTCAGAGGGGACCAGCTGTGGTCTGCTTTTACTAGCAGAGATGATTATTGCAATTAATGCAGCTGCATTAATTGAATTCTCCTTCCAACTTGTTGCATTTCCCACCCTGTGACCGGTGAGCCAGAAGTTAAAGGAGAAGCGGGTGCTGCGCGGTGCCGTGAGACTGCACCCTGGCTAGGAAGGACAGCCACAAGCAACAGTGACCTGTACCATCCAGAGCTTGCTCCCAGTTCTGATGGGCTCTTCAGAAAGAGCTTCCTGCAGAGAAGGACACGCCAACATACCTAAGGGTCCATCACTGTCAGTCTCAACATCGACTGCCCAGTTACCACGGTACAGAGGGACACCTCCCCAGGAACCTTTGCTCCAAGCGCAGTGATTAACATGCCAATTAGTTACTCTGCTACATTTTGGCACGCATCCTGCTAGTGCCAAAAGACACCCCAAACTTCTAGACTTGAATTTACGTGCATTGGCATAATGCACGGAACTACCTAGAGCCACAATTTAGGTGGCCAAAACATGCATCTCATGACAGCAGAAACCAGGTGGAGGAAACACAAGGCAATATCCATTCTCCAAGCCTCATTTTTTGTGGATAGTCCACCTACAAAAGCTACTCGGAACAAAATAAAAACCAAACCATACAAACCTCCTTCGATTTAAGGGTTTTGAGCAGGAGAACTCTAGTGCCACATGACCCTGGCTCATTAAAGCAATTAAAGCTCAAACTCATGCAAGCAGTCTTAGAGAATCATCGAATGGTTTGGGTTGGAAGGGACCTTAAAGACCATCCAGTCCCACCCCCCTGCCATGGGCAGGGACACCTCCCACTAGACCAGGTTGCTCCAAGCCCCGTCCAACCTGGCCTTGAACACCTCCAGGGATGGGGCAGCCACAGCTTCTCTGGGCAACCTGGGCCAGGGTCTCACCACCCTCACAGTCAAGAACTTCTCCCTAATAGCTCATTTAAACCTGCCCTTGGAAAGCTCTCCTCCTCCATGATGCCTGGAGACAGGCTGAAGACACCCACCTCCAGAGCGCGCTGCAGTGACTGACTTACCAAGGCTCTGGACACGAACCAGAGCTGCATGCATCCCTCGCTCATCTCCGTGGGCACTATCGCACCCCGGGCACGCTAGCAGTTTATTGAGCTGAAGCTGAGCAGCAGCCGCGGCATGTACTTACCACCTGGCTGATGTCATACCCCCAGGGCAGGAAGAGGATCCCTGTGTTATACTTCTCCCAGTGGGAGAGGATGAATGAAAACAAGACCACCCATAAGAGGAGGTAGAGAACGAAGACACTGACACCCGTGGAGCCCCGTCCAAAGGTGGAGTAGACTGTCACAACAAAGTAGACACAGGCCCAGCTGTCCAGGCCGTGATCAAAGAGCTCTCCCAGGGGCGTGCTGGAGTTGGTCCGGCGAGCCTGTTTCCCATCAACGCCATCTGGGAAGAGAAGGAGAAATGGGGAGTTTTGCTGGACACCCCCAGGCAAAGCAGTGGGCCAGTGTGCAGGTGACAAAGCATGCAGCCAGGGAACAGCAGCTTCCACCACCTCCATCCTCTAACGGAGAGCCTGCTTCCCACTCCCTGCTGTACTTGAGACTGAAAAATGCAATAAAATCTGACAAGATTATATTTATTTAAACCAGACCAAAGACAGAATTTCACAATTCGTCTCGAAGTCAGTTCCAGCATCCTCCTTTCACATCAGCTGCCCTGGGCCAACTTTCTTCTATCCACTTTGCAAAGCAGCTCCCAGAAACTGCTGTAGCAGCCCCAGCAGCAATTGGACTAGTGCACGGCAGAAGCACAGAATCAAAGATTTCTCAACGGTCTCGGAGATAAGATGACATGCAGCCACAGCATGAACAGACAACAGACAAAAACCCCCACAATCAACTAGATAAAGTCTTACCTAACGTATATGCAATGAAGTTGAGGAGACCCACAATGACCCACACTCCGTTTGGAACATGCTGGTGATCAGGAGCTGCAGAGATCAGAAAGACCCAAGTCAGGACAGGTCAGTATGTACTTTGAATGAGTTTACTTTGGCACAAGAGGCGCAGCAACAAGGACCAGCAGCTCACCAAGACAGAGCACCTACACAACCCAAACAGTGAAACTGAGATGTTAGCTTTCCAGGACACGATGGCCGAGCCACGTGAAACAGGGTCACCGAAGACTTTGCTTTCCAGCACGTACTCCCCAAAGTCACAGGATCTAAGAAGTGGTGATGGCAGCTAGCAACTGCAGCCCAAATGCATGACATAGAAGCGTATGCAGCTCAGACTCTCCTCAATCACTTGCTCATAGAGCATCAAGTAGAGCCTCTTTGAGATGTGGTAACACCCTGCCTTTGCAGACACGTGTGAGCGTTCCCCTCCCAGTCTCCAGCCTGCATCCTGCCAATTGAAACAGAGTTCCTCCTTAATAACATCTCCACCTTCTCCAGCGCTGTCGGCAGACAGCCAGCTTAGCTGTCTGCAACTGAGGGAGCCCAAAGGTGCATATGAAAAAAGCAGGAAGAGGCACAGCTTCTTGGCAGCAACCTTGCAGGAAGGCACGTGGAGGTCTCTTAGGGGGAACAATGATTCCGTGGAATGCCACCTCCTGTTTCCTTAGAGCAGCATGATGGTGCCTTTCCAGCAGCAAACAGAAGGCATCACATCTACAAAAGCACCCAACGAGGAGGAAAGGCACAAGCTTCTGGAGGCCTCACCAGCAAAATGAAATGTCTTTCCAAGTAGGACATGCATAACACATATGTAAAAGGGTCCCAAAGCATGAGCTTCACCATCCTTTTGGCAGAGCCCAAGTTTCTGGACGTCTGATGTCCTGGGGATTCTCACACTGAACTTCTTTCCCTGAGCTTCCATCAGCTTTTCTTCCTATGGCTCATGGACCAAAACACAGCCCACATCTTAGCTAACAGCCACTGATGCCACCTGAGCTTTTGAAAGCCTGGCATATTGAGAACAGTACTCATCTACCTACCGATAAAGACAATCCCAAGAAACCAGTATTTTTCCCACTTAACTGTGTTTTGATGATTGGCCCAGTTTTAGAAGAACTAGACGAACTCTTCTGAGCAACCTAAAGCAAACCTGGCAGTGGCAAAGGGAGAGAAAAACACAGAGAGGAAGCTATAGATAAGTGTCTGAGAGTTATCATGCTGTATTAATCTTTTCCCCGGGACGCCCCCACGAAGAAGGGGACACAACTGAGCCTTCAGATTCACAAACAGATGAACACGGGTACTATTAAAAAGTTTAAAGTTGTGCATATCCTTGCCTTATGCAGAATGGTGAAACCGAGAAAGAGGATTTTGCCTTTGTTAGTCTGAAAGTGGTGCTGGCATGTTTTTGCAAGACGGCAATTAGCTGGGATGCGAAGAGCAAGGCTCTACCTGCTCACTTCAGGGAAGTAGAGTTTCCCACGTTACACCTTGTTAGATTTTAAAATAAGGGCACCGGGTTCTTGTCTGCTCTGTAGGCAGAGCCAATTCCTACTCAAGATTTCAGCTGTTTCCTCCTCCCTCGCCCGCACACTGCCAGCCAGACGCATGTCCACCCAGCAGCTGGAGGGAAGGTGTCGTATTCGGACAAGTCCTCATCATGAAGCCCAGCAAGTTCAACCCCTCAACTCTGTCCTTCCTCTGGCACAGCCTCCTGCCTCTGGGAAGCCCAGACTAAGAGGCCTTATCATTGAGCACCAGAAGTCACGGCAGAGGAGGTGACAGATTTCACCACACCGATGCTTCGCATCCAAACAGGAACACGCAGCCTTACCAGAAGCATAAAAGTCAGGGTCGAAGTATGCCATGAGGAAGAAGTTGAAGACAAGCAGCAGGAAGCCAGAAAACGTTATCAAATTTGGGGCCAGCCAGGTAGGGAAGATCTATGGGAAAGCAGCAAAAGAACACATGAACTCATTAAAACACGTAATAAGGACCACGTGCTGCTCCCAGCCACGGCAGAGACCTGGTTACAATCGTCCGGGCATTAGACAGCACCGCTTAGTCACATTCAGCATATCATGGGGCAGCGGGAAGCTTTAGTCTGCGATGCAGTGAGCTCGGGGCAGGCTGCAAGGCAGCACCCTTTGTAATTAGTTGCACCACAAACGAAGCAGGGCTTTTCAGGTGACAGTTTTACAGAGAAGACTTTGTGTTGACTGGAGTTTCGCTGTCCCACTCAGGGCAGGACGAGGTCTCACCTTCACTATTGTGTTCCAGAAGGGATGCATGACATACAGAGACAGGGGGTTGCTGTCCACGGCACTGTACTGTGAGCGACAAGTGAAAAACAAAAAGCAATAGTTAGCACTCCAACACCACTTGCAAAAAGCCAGAGATCCCAAATACCGAGCTTTCCGTGAGGACGCCTGCTACCCGAGTCCTGGCATTGCAAGAACACTTGGTTCAGCGATGGAGTCTCACCAGGGATGGTGCTAAACAACCCGAAAAGCACCCACGAGCTCCAGCGACACCAGCCATAGACCCACAGAGGCAGCTCTCAGGTCCACATCTCATGCCTGCACCCAATGCCTCCCCTCCACAGGGAGCAGCCCCACGGGAAGAGTGGGTAGCATGCCCACTGTGGTGGTTTCTGGAAGGTGGGGAAAAACTCAAGGACACACAACCTCTTTTGTAGCCAACGCTCCCGGCAGAGCCCCACGCTCTGATGGCCACCCCACAGGCCACTCTTCACAAGCCCTAGAAGAAGTGACAGTCCCATGGCCCCAAGCACCCACACCGTGGGACCGGCCCACCAAGGACAGCTTGGCGTGCTCTTGCTTGAGCAACCCTGTAGAGTCCTGCCCCATGAGATGAGCAGGACCAGGGACCCTCACAGCTCAGCACCCAAAAGCGCTGTGCAGAAGGGCAGGGGGAGACTTCCTTGCCAACCATGAGAGCTGGGACCACTCCTGCAGCCTCGCTGGTCTCCAGGCTCCTTAGCTCTCACACCCTGGCACTCCTTTCACCAAATGCTGCAGGAGGACAGCAATAAGCCCCCTTGGTGGGGCACCCAAAACGGGAAACTGTTCTCTGACAGACAGGAGCTTCAAGGGACACATTTCTGTGCTGACAGCTTTGAGTGACCCAGAGACAACCAGTGACTGACCCCAGAGGTCCAGCACAAGAGCTGGCATGCTTCAGTCAAGGACTAAGCCCATTGAGATAGCAGCTATCACTCTCACCCATCTCCAGTCACTTGGAAGAGACTTTCTCCTTCCAGAAAGACAGCAGGTATTTATGAGCAAGGTCTTCAACCCCCTCTCTTGTCCTGCAGATACTCCAAAACACCATGTACACCACCATACCACCACGCATCCGCAAGTATTTCCAAATCCCACACATCCCATCACAGTTTCAGGCACAGAGGGTCATTTGGCCCAAAAGAGAGACACAGAGGCACCAGCTTCCCAGTGCGGCCACAGAGGTGACCTGGGCTGGTTCGTGCGCACCACAGAACATGGGGCTCTGAGCCCCACCACAGGAGGAGGGGACAGAGATTGGGGCCAGCAAGGGAGCAAAGTGATCGCAGCAGAACAAGTGACAGATTTCACTGTTTGGAGGTAGGACCCATGTCATTTTTCTCCTTTTTCAATTAGGGCAGAGCGGGTTGAAGCGAATGCCTGCTGACCTGGTGAAGGATCAGCAGCTTGCTTCTTGCCTGCATCCAGCTCAGTCAGCTGGAGTCCACGTTTCCAAAGGGGGAGGATTGGCGGGTGAGCACCAGGAGGCCCATGGGTACCCCACACAGGACGGGTCTTGGGGCTCCTCAGAAGGGCTTCTCTCCATTAAGGAGCTGAGATTTCTGCAGAGGCAGCTGCTGCCCTTGGGAAATGGGGAGGAAGAGCTCTTACCCCTCACTCCACTGCTTTTAGATCAGTTGAGGTGTTTGGGGTGTGTATGTGGTGGGGAAAATAAAAATAGAAATAAAAATCAAAGCCCTAGACAAGCTGTGAAACAGTTTCCAGTTAGAAAGTTAAAATTTGACATCACTTGGCTCTCAAGAGCACCACGAGCTGCTATCTGCTCTCCAGCTCATAGTCCTTTCCTAGAAAAGATTACCCCGTCTAAAGTCCTCTTCCCCAAGTAACATGTTGATAAGAATCCCAAGAAAAATTTCATACGCTACGAAACTCCCCAGCTCACGTGCTCAGTGCCAAGCAGGGCAGCTCCCGACGCCCACCCACCCTTGGCTCCCCACAGTTGGGACAGCACCCTCACAGCTCCCCGCCGTTGGTGTCCGCTGCCATCCCACATAAGTCTAATCCCAAATTTACGAGCAGTGCTATGGAAAGCCATCAAAGCCTCCACCCCTCCTGCACCACCACCGACATAAGCTACATGCTCCTCAAGATAAGGGGAGTTTGGCTGGTAAAAGGAAACCCAACGGCAGAGAGCAGCTCCGGGTCCCCACCCCATGGCCTTGAACTAGCCACCATCTCTGCACCCAGGGCTTGTTCCTCCCTCCGCACGCCTCTCCTCGGCTGGAAACCCTGGAAGCAAAGGAGACAGTCTGTCCGTTTCAAAAACTGGGAAGAAAGTGTTGGGAAAGGGCAAAGAAACACCCCACAAGACAGATGCCAGCGCGAGGAAGGGGCACCAGGTCTCGCCGGGCTCCGAGCACACAGGCTAAGAGCTTAGAGCATTTGTTCCTAACTGGGTGAATCCCACCCTTGGCAAGCATTTCTGTACCCCCACCAGCTCTTCCCTGCCCTCCCCGTGACAGATCGGTCCATCTCGCAGGGGGTTAGCCCCAGTGCTTACGTCCCCATGCCAGTAAGCTCGTAGGAGCTGCAGAGCAAGCAGCAATAAACCCCCAAACTCGATGCCATATGGAGGCAAGGTTTAAGCCGCAAGGAATTTCCATCCCAGCTTAATGCAATTTCGGGGGACAGAATTCCAAACTCTTTACGAGATAATAGGATTTGAACCGTTGGCTAGGGGAGGAGGAGAGCTGGGAACCGATGAAATCTCATTATCCTCAAAACCGCCTGGAACAAGAAAACAGACGCAACGCTTGGAGCAAGGCAGGGGACACGCTCTGGAGTTTCTGTGCTTGTGTTTGTAAGGTACCTCGGGAGGTTTCCCCAGGCTCATGCCCCGGGAAGCTTTCCCCTCTCCCCCCATGCTTGGGGACTGAGGATAATAGTCAGTAAGCAGCTTTTCCCCACGGTCACAAAGACCTGGAATGACCCGTTTCTCGGGGAGAGGGCAGCTGTTTTGCAGAGGTTTGCTGATACAACCACCCCAGCTTCAACCAGTCTCCTAGAGGGACGCTTCTTTGCCTGCTGAGCAAGGCAGGTAGGTGCTCTGCCAACTCAGAGGACAGCAACAGACCAAAGTGACCGAGCTGGGGCTGGTTCTGGCGCCAGGCTGCCTGCCACCCGAAGGGACAGTGCTCCCAGGCAGCCAGGACAAAGCTGCCAGCCCAGGAGAGCCGCCTGCCAGAATACCAATGACCTGCCAGGCATCTCCAGCAACAAAACTCAAAAACATCCGCCATACCCAGCCTGCCCACAACTGCTTTTCATCGTTTGGTTTCCTTCCTACAGACAGTCCACCTCTTTACCTTTCTGTGCTGGCAAGGAGGAGTTCCCAACCTGCACGACACACGAGCTCTCTGCTCCATAGCAGACAGCAGCATTGCTGGGATGCTGACAGCAGGCGAAGGAGGAAGGACGGGCAACATGAGCATGACCACCACCTTCTATGGGTGCAGGGTCTCTGCGTGGTCAGAGCTGGAAGCAAAGCAAGCTGCGGAGATGCTTCACTTCCAGCTCACTCCTCTGACTGCTCACCCTCCAGCCCACACCATGGGAAGAGGCCAGGCTGAGAGAGTTGGGGGTGTTCAGCCTGGGGAAGAGAAGGCTGCGGGGAGACCTTGGAGCCCCTTCCAGTCCCTCCAGGGGCTCCAGGAAAGCTGGGGAGGGACTCTGGATCTGGGAGTGGAGCCAGAGGATGAGGGGGAACAGTTTTCCACTGAAAGAGAGGAGATTTAGATGAGATATTAGGAAGAAATTGTTGCCTGTGAGGGTGGTGAGACCCTGGCCCAGGTTGCCCAGCGAGGTGGTGGATGCCCCATCCCTGGAAACATTCCAGGCCAGGTTGGACAGGGCTCTGAGCAACCTGATCTAGTGGGAGGTGTCCCTGCCCATGGCAGGGGGTTTGACTAGATGGCCTTTAAAGGTCCCTTCCAACCCAAAACTATTCTAGCATTCAATGATTCTATGATTCTAAGAGAGCAGGTCACACCACGCTGGCAATAGAGGCAGCAGCCTGTCCTTGAAAGAAGCCCTCAGCCAGGCTCCTCGTTCCTGCGTCAGCCCTCCAAGGTCAATGTTTTTGGAGACTGACATTCCCAGAGAAATACAGGCTCAGGATATCTGTCTCGGTCTGCCTTTTCATACACATTTGTGCCTTGGAGCAAAGCTGAGGAAGGGGCCTGACTGCCCCCGAGAGCGCCAGGCTGAGGCATGGGGCTTGTGCTCCCCCAGAGCTCATCTCCTGCTCTGCTGCTGCAGTTGCTCCGATGAAACACTCTTGAGGCTACAGACACAGCTCACCACACTCTGTCATTCACCCACCTCATCCTCACTGCAAATTAGCATCATCTTTTCCATTTTGGATCTGTACGCATTGGTCTAGTGACTCACACACGTGACTACTAGGCTTCTCCAAGTCATTTTTCTGATGCAGCCGATGACTACCACCAGCTAGGACTCTTGATTTCTCCCTCATTTTTGGGGAGAGACGGTCAAACAAAAAGCATGAGTGCACGTAAGGAATTTTTTACACCCCAGAGCATCCTTCTCAAAGCAGATAGACGCTTACAATGGGCCCTGCTCTAAAATAGCACCGTGCATGCAGACACCGCTTCCCCTTACGACTGCAGGAAGGAGCCAACCCGGCTCAGACAGTCCCCTCGGGATTTCATTTCAAACTTCTTAAGAAAAGAACAAAGCCAACTTTGCAGCAACTCTCTCATCACCCACACCCTGCAGCGGCAGCCTCCCCCGCGCCCCATCTGTGCCAGGACAGCCACGGGATCGCTCACCCCCGGCTCACTCCATCCAGCCACCCCGCAGGGTGCCACAGGACACCCCAGCAGCCGGCAGATGGTCCCGGCTGCCACGGAGCCACCAGCGGCAAGCTGACTGCCGTCATGGGATTTAAAGACACGACTGGCTCATACAGCTTAAAAACAACATTAATCATGCAACCAGGACGCTTCTGGAAGATCCAATTATGTGTCCAAGGAGGGAAAAAAAAAAAAAAAACCAACCAGATTTATAGCCCAGATTCTACTAATAGCCTTCCTGTCCAGAAAAACAATTCCACTTTTAAGTAATCCAGTTACCCAGAGCCAGCGGCAGACCAAACGCTGTTGCACGGGTGCCCTGGGTACACTGGTGTCAGACACCCGGACAGATCCGGGGTGGGCTGGGTGAGGACAGCGCTGGTGGCACAGGCACCCACGCTGGGGACGGCAAGCAAAGATGGATTGTACACCCCATTTTGCTCACAGGCGCTCCGGCAAGGTCCACGGCAGCCTGCACTGCTGGCCACGAGCCCGCCTTTCACCGCTTGCACTGGCGGCAGGAGCAGGGCAGAGGGAGCCTCGGCAGAGCAGCTCCATCAAGTCCATAAGGCTGCTCCCTATAAATCTCCTTAAGTACGAAGAGGGCACAAGGCTAAGAACCTTCTCCCATCAGGCTTGAGATAAGCCAGGATGCAGCGAACACGACAATCCCCGGCGAACGTAATTGAGCAGAGCCGTGCCAGTGCAAACAAGTCACGTTTGCACTATGCCCACACTCTGCTGATGCGCGAGAAGTCACATCGTGCTTTAATGGTACTTATTAACTCGAGCCCTGTTTATCTTTTCTAAGGTCACTTCTCAGCTGGCACAAGAATGGAGCACGTTGGCAGGGGTAAACCCGCAACCATCGCAGGAGCCGACGCGTTTGGCTCCCACCACGAGCAGCAGCAGCAGGTCAGCAGGCAGAAAACAGCACGGAAGATGTCCCGTTTGCCTGCCCAAGCAGCCGGCAGCGCGAGCTTCAGTGCCAGCATCGCTTCCCTCCTCCTGCCCGTTTTTCACCACACAGGTTTTAGACATCTAACAATTAAAGATGCTTCAACACACAGCACCCAGGTGTCCCAGCAAGGTCTGAGCTGTTCCAAGAGGAACTGCTGCACTGAGCAGAATCCTCCTTCCTGCTCCCTAAGCCCCACAGGGTGTGCAAATTCATCGGGAAAACCAGATTTCTGCCCTGCTGACACTCTCCCACGTTCAGACCCTCAGCTCTCACTGGCACCGGCTGGGAGATTATCCCCCACCTTCTGCAAACACGGTTGTGGGACCACTCCTCCAGCAAAGCCGATGGTGATGAGCATCGGGGAGAAGCTCGCTCTTCCCAGCAGCTCCATGGGCAGAAGAGGTGTTTGGGACCACCGGCACGGCTGCTGGGGAGCGTGCGGCAACAGCCCCGCTCCGGCAGGAGGAACTGGCTGCGGGGAGAGCAATGCTCATCAGGACAACAGCTCTACCTCAGAGCAGAGGTACTGCAGGGGGATAAAACCAGCATGTCTGGATGCAAAGCATCAGCAAGCAGCCCGGGCAGAGCTGATACACAGCACACTTCCACCCAGCCTAACCCAGACCTGGCCCCTCCACGGGCCAGACTCGCTCTCCAGCACAGCGGCTCATGAAGGGACCTGCCTGTGGTCACCCCAGGAGCTCACCTCACAAAGACCCACCTGACAGGGAGCCTACACACGAGTCCATCCTCATCCAGAGGGCTGCGGCTCTTTGCTGGCACCGTGGTGGGATGGAGCGGACAGCCAGCCCCACCACCCTACTGCCAAGTCCCAACCCCATCCCATCACTGTGTTGGGGGGGGTGGAAATCATTTCCCTGTGGATACGTAACGTGGAGCAACACTTGATGTTGACGGCAGGCTTCAGCGAACAGCCTGCCAGTTTCCACTGCACCCAGGAGCTCTCTCTGTTTGGGAGCATTAAATATCCATGAATGTGGGTCACCACCGCTTCTGCTACAGTTCGAGGTGATCAGCTGCAGAAAGGATGCACAGATGGTGAGCACAGGAGTGGGAAAGATGAACCTTTAGGGGCCTGCGGCAGGGATGCAGTTAGAGGAGGATCAACCAGCGACGAACCTCTGGAGTGGGAACCGAGGGATCAGAGCAGTGACTCCGGGGAGGAAAAACGGGGGGTGGAAGAAAAGGCAGAAGCAAAAATGCACAAACAGGAAACCTGTTACAATAATGCTGTGACAGCCAACTTTCCTACTGCTGCCAGAGCTGTTTCAGAGGGCTGAAGTACCTGAGAGGGGGATCAGACTCGTTTTGCAAGCCTGCTTCTGGTGCCCAAGGAGAAGAGAAGAGACCAGGGTGAGCACGGCAGCGCAACCCGGGCAAGGAGGCAGCGGAGGAGGCAGCAGCCGCCCTCCATCCCCAGGCACACTTTGACATCCACCCTGTGCCCTCCCGAGGTCACTCAGACCCAGCAGACCACCCCAAACCCCATCTTCTGCTGGGTGAGAGAGGTGAATTGGCCCCTCTAGGCTGGGCTGCCCCTTGCAGCGGCCGTAAGCCTCCAGGGAGGCGCGGACGCTTGCAAGATCGCAGCCCCAGTCTCCTCTCGAGGACCATGAGGCCACGGCAGAACTGGGCCAACTCCAGGAAAGAGCTGGGTTTGATGCCAACCCACCAACCAGAATACACGAGTCAGTGCAAGAAAAGAGAATTCGTTACAATCCCGAGAAAAAGAAATCAAGTTGAACTTTTAAGTATACCTATCAAAGGAAAACACAAGCCCACGCACATCAGGAGATGATTACAGATGAAGCAAGGCACTGCAGGGAAGGAGGGGGAAGACTACCTTCAAGTTTCGACAGAGCCTATCTGAAAGGCACAAACAAAACATTTTTTTTCCAAAGCACATCACCCTCTATAGCACATAACACTCTGCCTCTCTATATCCCTCGTCCCGCCTCTCCACAAAGAGGAAATTCACAATTAACAGAAAAAAGCTGCGTGACTTTGTAAGCCCTGATATCCTGCTTTGTGCAAGACTTGAAGCACAGCAAGTCAGGTCAATTATACAAGCCCTAATAACGCGGCCATTTTCTGAGCCAGCTACGGGAAGTGATACTTTAATTTCCACAATGCACTCCGGTTCTCTTCCAAACAGTCCCAACAGCCAAATACTTGCTGCTAATTAGCAGAGAGTGACTTTTATGATGGAGTTTGTTGGAGCCAAGATTCAACACACACCAATAAACATCGCACTAAACTTCCAGTGCAATTAAAGAGACCCAAGATGACAAGCGGGCTACGCTGTTTTTAAGTGACTGCTTTGCACATCTTGCAACGCTGGGCAGAGCTGCCAGGGCTCCCCTCCGCACACCACCCACCAGCCTTGCCTCTCCAACAGGGCCAGGGAGGCTCCTCCAGCACACGGAGAGGGGTCAAACACCCAAATACACCAGCACGCTCATCGGTGTCACCCACCTCAACTACTCCTTCCCTTCCATATCCCTGCCGTTGTTCATTTTGGGATGGGTTCTGTGCTGACACTGACAACGGGGATGGGGGAGCCCAGCAGCACCGGAGCACTTGGCCGGCTGCCTGCTCCCTACAGAGGGCGTGGGAGATGTATACAACCGTCACAGCAGACTCCAAGCAGGATGGCAAAGATCTATTAGATATCCAAAGCAAAAATGCAGAGTAAATAACAGAGTGTTTTCTTTTTTAAAGGGCATCTGAAGACCAAAAGGCTGCACTCACACCCATGAGAAAGGCACCTGGTTTTAGCAGATGTCCCCAACCACCAGCTGGGGACAGCAATCTTCTGCTTCAGGTGGGGCAAAAGATGCAGAGGGACGTGGGCAGCAGTCAGCTGGGCAGAGCAGGAGTTCCATCCTTCACCTGCACAGCAAGAGAAGAGCTGGGAGGGCTCCTGCTGTGGCCTTCCAGCACTTAACGGGGGCTTATAAGAAAGATGGGGACAAACTTTTTATCAGGGCCTGCTGCAATAGGACAAGGGGTGATGGCTTTAAACTGAAAGAGGGCAGATTCAGACTAGATCTAAGGAAGAAATTTTTTACACGGAGGGTGGTGAGACCCTGGCCCAGGTTGCCCAGAGAGGTGGTGGATGCCCCACATTCCAGGCCAGGTTGGACGGGGCTCTGAGCAACCTGGTCTAGTTGAAGACGTCCCTGCTCATGGCAGGAGGTGGGACTAGATGGCCTTTAAAGGTCCCTTCCCACCCAAACCATGCTGCGATTCGATGGCAGGATAAGGAGTCCACTATCTGCACCCATGACACACACTGGCTGCCCAGTTCATGCCTTTAAGGGCAGGGATTGTGGTGCAAAACCCACACAGCCAGCAGTGTGGAGCCAAAGACAGCTCCCCTCCCCACAAGGACAGGGCAGTGAGGTGGTTTGCAGCAGCACAAGCCTCAACCCATGAGCATCACCCAAACCACCCAGAGAAGAGCAGCCCCAGCCCGACAGTCCTGCTGATGCACCGGCTGTTTGGCAGCCAATACAGCCAAGCCACGTGTCTCTGGTGAGTCACCTTCTCATACAAAAACCCACAGTTTTGAAGTTCCTCCTAGGAAACCCTGCAGGACCCACTGCACGCTGAAGTAGCAGTAGGTCCCCAACCACAAAGGGCTTCATCACTGCCACTGTGTGGCTAAAAACTGAGAGTCTGGGAATCCCCCACCAAAACATGGTTCAGTATCTTTGATACACCGCAGACCAAAGGCCACCGCTCAGAAACCAGACCTGTGGCGGCAGCAAAGAGCACCCCGAGCTGCCGGCAGCAATTCCAGGATTACCGAAAATGAAGAGATGTAAACACACAGACTAGGTCCCGCGAGTGGAACTAGCTCATCACTCATCAAAACCTTACAACACGCGTCAGAAGTGTCTCTAGAAAGCAAGATAAATCCCTTACCCTCACCTCACTGCTTAGCACAGAGCAAAGCTCAGCCAAGGCTCGTGAGCCCGGTCGTTTCCAGTTAACCTGTAAGCGCTG
The DNA here is from genome assembly GCA_013397275.1 of Burhinus bistriatus. Lineage (NCBI taxonomy): Eukaryota > Metazoa > Chordata > Aves > Charadriiformes > Burhinidae > Burhinus > Burhinus bistriatus. The sequence goes on along the minus strand of VYXH01006137.1, from coordinate 94,548 downwards.
CTACTGTATCCTCCAACCACTAAGCTGGGCAGAGGTTCAAAACCCTGAATTTAACCGCAGAACAGGAGAAGAAAGAAGAAAAACACCTCTGATTTTTACAGCTGCTCATCTTAAGTCATTAAGTCTAGGCGGACTTCTGGACGTTCTTACAGCATCGTCCGCGAGAAGCACCTTGGGAAGCTGTGCGCTCTTTAAAGGCAGGCACACGCAGTCTCAGAGCAATTAAAAGAGCCCTTGGGGAAGGAGTTAAGTGATTCAAGACCAGGGCTCAAAGGCTTCCCCTCCTTCACACCCTCCCTGCTAAGGACCCTGCAGGAGAAGGCAAGCTGTTTGTCTGGGGGCGAGGAAGACTGGCCTTTTAACCACCATGGCCTCAAGCCTCCCATCCACCTCACTAGCATCAAAAAGCCTTCCTTTCACTGCTCTCGATACCAGTTTTGTTGTTGTTCCACCGGTCTGAACTGCCACTGGCACACATCGGTGTCTCTGCTCGGCAGAGTAAACCCTGCACAGATCTCTTTAGGGCTCGTCTTTCCAGAGCAGCCTATAAAAGCCTGCCAGGAACAGCTTCCAGCCATCTGCTTCCTGCAGCGCTGCATCTGTAGCCCCGCTCTCCATGGCACTCGAAGTCTGAAGGCAAGAGGACTTCTTGAGGCCAGTTGAGGGGACGAGCACCCTCTGCTTCAGGGCAGAGAGGACACCACATGGGACCAGCAGTCCTGCTTCACGCTGTTTGCTTAAGGGACCTACAGAAACCGTTCAATCAACAGCTAACGCGTGATACACACACAACTCGTGGATCTGCCTGGCAGGTTTGCTGCTGGTGCTGGCTCGGGCTGGTGACAGCCCAGGAGATGAGGGGTTCCCACCTAGAAGAAGGGTGCAGAAAAGGGAGAAGAGCATCCAGCAGGAGAGTACTTTCCACAATAAAAAGAAATCCCTTAAGCTAGATGCCTAGCCCTTTGGTGCATTCAGTGCACCAGGTCTCCCAACCCAAGGTCTTATCTGATGCTGCAGGACAACCGTGCTCAATATGCCACTGCAAACCCTGTGGTGACCCTGACCAGGAGACTGCTGTAGATGAAGAAGTCAGCGACCCACACTGCAGTCAGCCCGAGTGTGTCCAGGCCCATGCTGTGCTGCACAGATCCCTCGGCCGCAGGATAAACTCAGCCAGCTCGTACAGCGGAGGAGCCTGTGGGCAACTCCCACTCAGCATCAGTGACTGGGCCACCTGCGTGTCCTTGCTTTTATCTAGTAGTGCAGCAAGCAGCTCTCACGCGAACATTTGTTCCGTCTGACACTGGAAATGAGGNCAATGTCCCTCCTAGACTGGGGCATCCAAAACTGAACACAGTACTGAAGCTGCAGCCTCACCAGCGCTGAGTACAGGGGCACCATCACTTCCCTACTCCTGCTGGCCACACTATTCCTTGTAAGAAAATCCTATAATAGCTTGAATGATTGAAATGGGGGAAATATCTTCTATGGATGGGGTCTGCCCAGCACGCTACGCATGGATTGGAGGCCCATTCAATGCTACACCACCTGGGGTTCCCACCATCTAAAAGGGATGTAAGATTATCTATACTGTTCTCTCCTTATAGTGTTAACTCTAATAAACAGCATTTTAAATGGCACCTCACAGAGTCCAAGTGCCTTTCTTATTGGGACAACAGACCAGCACCTCCTGGCTCAAAAATCTCTGCTATGTATGAACCCACCACAGGGCTTGCATGTCTCAACCACACAGCCATGCTCAGCACGAGATGCCTTCTCCACCCTCAGGAACAAGCAGCTGGGGAAGAGCCCTGCTTTTCCAAGGCAAGAGATGTCACCCCTCCTTGCTGCAGCCGTCCTGCAGTGGCTGCTCCGGGCAGCTCTACGCTGGGTGCCTCAGTAGAAGAGCGATGCTGGGACATGCCGAGGGCCGCTGTGCTAGGAGAACGGTACCAGCTCACAGCAGATCGCCGGCCAAACCCACAGCGAAGTGCGGGTCGCTGCAGAGAGAAGGTGGGACAAGCAGCAAGTCTGGACACTTTTTCTTAGTGCTTGAGTGCTGCCAGCTGCTCCCCGGCCACACAGCCCAGCGGGCACGTGGCAGCAGACACCAAGAGGACTCCATTTCACTGCCCACACAGGTAACGAGACAAAGAGTCTCTTCACAAGAGCCACCAGCCAGCGGGCTGCCGCCAGCCTCCCCCGTGCCACTGCTGGTTGCGTGTTCCCCATGGGCTGCCATCACCAGCTCCTACTCAGGAGCCAGGACACAGAAATGGAAGGATTTTAGGGTGCAGTAGTTTTGCCATAAAAGGCACTTCCCAAGCCCCAACCCACTTTCCTCTTACTGAGCTCATACATGCTCCCAAGTGAGACACCAGCCTGTCCCACCTTTGGACCCAAACACGACACATGTCCTTGCCTTGTGGGACAGCTCAGTCCCTCCCATGCCACGTGTAAGGACTGGCACTCCCACGTTCTCCCTCGCTGGCGTTTCCCTCGAACTATTACTCCTGAGGACAGATAACACATACCCTTCAGGAAAGCCCGAGGTCCAGCCAGCCACAGAGGCTTGTACCTGCACTTCCACCCAGCTCACACGGCGAGGAAAACACACAAGCAGAGACCACTTACACACATGGCCAGGGCCCCATACACAACACACATCACTCAAGTACATTCCCTTCTTCTACCTGAGCTGGATGAAAGAGCCACACAGCAATCACACACCTGGCTGTAAGATGTGCCCCAGGAATGGTCATCAGTGACTCCACCACACCAGAAGACACCAGAACGGTGCAGGACCCCAGAGGGTAGAGCTGAATAAAGCAGAATCACAAGCAGCTCAGACAACACTGGGCAAGGAAAGGCTACAGGAAATGGAAGGCACGTGACTGGAATACAAAAAGATAGTGACAAGCCATCGAAGCCGTCTGTAACTAACAGGACACGTGAAGTTGCAGCGCTCTGCCCTCACTTGCCGTCAGTCTCACTTTCCACAAATGCTTTTGGCACCATGGCAGCTGCGAGTGCAGCCTCCCCAGCCCACTGAAATGAACCACAAGAGTCACGATACCACAGAAAACGACATGCGGCTCATCAAGACGCACGAGCAGAAGTAATATGAGTGCTGTATGCAACACACAAAGCCATCCTTCCTCTCTCCGCTGCGCTGGTGAGGCTCCAGCTCGCACGCTGCATCCAGCTCAGGGCACCACGCTCGGGAAAGGCAGGGACAATTTGCACAAGTGAGAGTTGTTTGGGTTGCTCTGTGAAAACAGGACTCAGAGGCAGTCTGGAGGGAAGAAAGGGGTAGGTCTTTCTCCTAGAGAAAGCAAAGTAGGAGCAGACACCTCTGTGAATGTTCCAGACGGTCCCATTTTCCCCCCTCCCCATAATTTTATAGAAGGAGGTTGCCCAGAAGCCTGCCAGAAAGTGATTTGCAGACAGGTTTTTAAGAAGCAGATCATGACCTCTGGCATCCAACTGCAAGGTTTACACTCTGAAACAGCAGTGCCTGGCTGCATCTTTCTTGGCAGAGGACAGTCAATACTTAACACTAACAGAGCGTCTGGTTTTGGCAGAGGACATACTCGAGAATAGCAGAGCGCCTGGTTTGCTTTTCTTCGGAAGGTCGACACATGCATCCTGCTCTACCACCTCAAAACAAGAGCTTTATTTTTGATATCAAGACCTCCGCCCTGCCAGAACCATGGATCATCTGCACTAGGCTGACAAGCCGGAGGAAGTGCTGGAGCACACACATTTAGGATTTGTCTGGCTCTCTGACCGCCGCCGACAGCATCTCCTCTGGGGAAACCTCGGCACTCTGCTGCCAGGCAGGACTGTAACGCATTAGTTATTTGTTCCGGCAGAGAAACGCTTCCTTCCCATTTTAGGTTAGCTTAACTTAAATCATCTCCAAAGGTACATATGCTACACCCAAATCCCACAGTCTCCTACTGAAGAAGCCTGATGTACAATTAAAAACTCTCCGGTAACGCTGCACTTTTTGCTCCACAGCTTCCTCAGGCAGAGCAGCTCTTCAGTGTCCCTTCAAGAGCAGCTAAAGGACGGTTCCCTCTACACCCCTACCACCCATGGCACCAAGCCAGCCTGTGACAGAAGGAGCATACACCTACCTCTCCCCCAGCCAGCAGAAATGTGCATGCTGCAAAGCTAAAACCATCTGGACTTCTGACTCGCTGCTTCCCATATGCGCTCCTGGCAGCAACGGGAGGAGTAAACCAGCCAGGGCTGGAGAAAGCTGTGGATCATCTTGCATGAAGCTCTTCTGCTCCTGCTGTATCGGCTCCAGGGACACTAGCTCCTCTGCGAGAGCAGGGACATGTTCCTTCCCTTGGACACATGTTGCCTCCTCCGTATCTCCCCAAGTCTGCTTGCTGTTCTCTAAATCTATTGCATGTGGGCTGGAAAGCTACTGCCAGGCAGAGTCAAAGGTTGCAGAGCCGTTTGCAGGAGGAACTGGTGGAGTTTTCCTGCAGAGGGTTTGGTTCTGACCACGCATCACCTTTTTGGCTGGTCCCACCTAGGAGCAGTCACTTGTCCTAGCTGCTTTCCAGCTACACTGGCTTCAGGTGCATGTTCAAGTTACACAAGGCGAGCCACCTTCTCAGGTGACCTGCTGTGATGCTGCCACACACTGACCTCTTCCACTAAGGTTAAAAACACAAGCCCACTTTGGGGACGAGGCAGAGAAAGCAGCTCAGCAACAGCTAAATTACTCTTCCGTTACTTTGCGTTGCCACCTGTACACATCCCACACTGCTCCTTCCTTGCCCTGTCCGTTTGGGATAACAGTTTACACTCTTGCAGAAGTTTTCCGTGCAAGAGTTAGTTGTACCTAGAAGGTCAACCAGCTTTTCGTCAACAGAGCGGTGATGGACCTAGAGTCACACCTTCAAGGCAAGGGAAGGGGAGAGCAGGTCAAGCCTCAATGCCTACAGCAAGGCTGGAACATATGACCCACTATCAGAGATTTGTGCCTGGATCAGCCACTTTCTCGAGGTTAAAATAGCAATGAAAAAAAAGCTGCCCAGGCAAACAAGACACAGGGGAGCACTGCAGAGAGACCGACTGGGGTTTCATTACCCCCCACGGCAGCCCGGTGTGTCAGCACCGATTGCTCTTCTCAACCCAGTTTATTCCAATCTCCAGCAAAGCGCGTGCACCCACAGGTGCTCACGCTGCCGACAAGCACACAAAGACGAGGATCAGCATAGGGCAGAATGATGCTCTTTGAGTGCCAAGTGTGAACCGCCCACTCTTATCAAAGTCCCTGTTGACTCAGTAAAACCACAATCTCTCGAGCAAAGCTACTTCTGCCAGTAAGACCGCACTCCTGCCCTCAGGGCATACGCAGCTTTATTGGCCTCTGCCTGCTGGTTCGGCTGTGCCAGGCTGGGCAGGATACCTCCAGAGACCTGCTCACACGCTTCAGCCCTAGGCCATCCGAAAACCAAGGCCAGTAAACACACCACCAGTGCATGACCGATGACAGTAAGTGACCAATGCTGCCCACGCCATGCTTTATGTGCAAGATGGGACTTTCCTCCTCGCCCTGGTCTGCAGTCAGGGTCCTGTTCATAGACTTAACTGCAACAGCATTGCCATCACGGGCACCTCCAGAAAGACTATGATCTGGGAGCAGCTCTTTGGTGCCTGCTACACAAACGAGAAGGTCGCAGCAGTTGTCTGCACCCTCCCAAGTTCAACTGCCAGCACCACCGGTAGAGGCTGGAGACCCCCTTCTCACCACGCAGGTAGTGGGAAGGAAGGCAGCAACACCACCAATCCCCCCAGGCACTACTGCAAACAGGCTGAAGACACAACAGTCTCCATCTTTAAACAAAAGCATTGTCTTCGCAGGAGCAGAATTAGTCACTTCGGGAGGCCTGGCTCAAAGCTGAGTGTGTTTTGGTTACCTTTATCCAGCACCCACACAAAACCGCTATCTTTGACTGCCTTTCTAAACACCAAGTTTACTGATGAATCCTCATACAATCCATCTGCCACAGGGAACCTCATGCAACCTGTCACAGTGGTCAAACCCGCTCTACCAAGCGCATTTATCTCTACCTCATCAGGTCCGAGTGTGCAAAAGGAGAGTGTGAGCAAGCCCTGACCACTCCTGCCCCCACAGACTGCTCCAGGAGGAGATAAGACCCGTGCAGACAGCCTCACCCAGCTACGCAAGACAGCACGTCACTTGCTTCACTCCCTGAACGCATCAGATTTCTCCTAACTGTCCTGCACGCTTAAATGAACCACCCTGGAAGGATGACTGCAACGTGGCCCAACGGGATGGATCCTAGAACAAGAGCAAAGCAAAGGAGAAGCTGAGGTGAATCCTTTTAGCTTCACCGATGGTGTGGGAGAAGAAAAAAATATGGCAAACACCCTCCCCTCCACATAAACACACAATCCAGTGTTCCCCCAAGTTAAGGATGCCACCTACTTTGGCCCAAAATCAGCCCCTAGGGATTTAAACTGCCACAGCAGAGCCTGTTCGCACTTACAGCAGCTTCCTTCAAAGGTTCCCAGTGCTTTGAACAAGACACAGACTAGCACCCTCACACGAGGAGAGGGGGATGATGTCTGGCACGTTTCTGTGGGTCTGACTGCGCTGGGAGCTGCCACAGGGCAGGAGCAACGTGGTCCTGAGCTAAACATGGGGGGGAGCCCCTGGACTGGCTGTGCTCCCACCGCGATGCAGACCCGCAAGCACCCAGAGCCCCCTCCTCCGCGACTCCTTCATGGCAGGGGAGGCCACAGCACAGCTCGGCAAGGCACCGTCCTCACTGCATGGGGTGACATGCCAGAGGCACCTCTCTTGACCACGCTGCCGCCAGTCCAGGAAGTGGTGGGGAAACAGGCAAGCTGCCACGGTGCCACTCCCGATCACACCCACACCCCACACAGCGCCCAGCAACGCCCCCCACTTGCAGGGAACAGCCTGAGGGGTCACAGTCATCCAACATGATCACACCCCGCCCAGTAATGTTGTACCGCACTGTACTGTAGGACGTGAAGGAGGGACGGGATGCCATCCTGAGGGACCTGGACAGGCTGGAGAAGTGGTCCTGTGTGAACCTCCTGAGGTCCAACAAGGCCAAGTGCAAGGTCCTGCACCTGGGTCAGGGCCAACCCTGGTACCAGCACAGCCTGGGGATGGAGGGATGGAGAGCAGCTCTGCCCAGAAGGACTTGGGGGTGCTGGGCAGGGGGAAAGCTGGCCATGAGCCGGCAACGTGCGCTGGCAGCCCAGAAAGCCCCCCGCATCCTGGGCTGCATCCCCAGCAGCGTGGGCAGCAGGGCCAGGGAGGGGATTCTGCCCCTCTGCTGCGCTCGGGGGAGACCCCCCTGCAGTGCTGCCTCCAGCGCTGGGGCCTCAGCACAGCAGAGACATGGACCTGCTGGAGCGGGGCCAGAGGAGGCCACCCAGATGATGCCAGGGCTGGAGCCCCTCTGCTGGGAGAGTTGGGGGGGTTCAGCCTGGAGAAGAGAAGGCTGCAGGGAGACCTTGGAGCCCCTTCCAGTGCCTCCAGGGGCTCCAGGAAAGGTGGGGAGGGACTCTGGATCAGGGAGTGGAGCCAGAGAATGAGGGGGAACGGTTTTACCCTGAAAGAGGGGAGATTTAGATGAGATATTGGGAAGAAATTCCTGACTGTGAGGGTGGTGAGATTCTGGCCCGGGTTGCCCAGAGAAGCTGTGGCTGCCTCATCCCTGGAGGTGTTCAAGGCCAGGTTGGACGGGGCTCTGAGCAACCTGGTCTAGTGGGAGGTGTCCCTGCCCATCGTAGGGGGTTGAATGAGATCATCCCTTCCCACCCAAACAGTTCGATGATTCTAAGGTATGTCCCCACCCCAGAAGCATGGCTGGGGGTGCACAGCTGGTGTGCGATCACACTGCCACCGCCCCACACTCTGCTGTCCCCATGCCGGACCCCACTGCACAGCACACGGTGGGGGGGCGGAGGGGGTGGCAAACAGAAAGGGACACGCTCACACCACATCGCCCTGGACATTGTACCCCACAGCATCGAACCCGGCATCCTCGTCCCTGCTGGGAAACAGGCTGCGGGGAGGCTCAGTTTGCAGGCGGACACCCCTTGACTTGCTGCAGGGCACACGACAGTTCCCCCCGTCCCCTCCCTACTGCAAGGAGGGGGTCCCACGTCTCACACGGTTCCCCCCCCCCCGTGAAACAGCTGGGGGTGGGGGAAGGAAAGAGGAGAAACAGCGTTTTATTACACCGCACTGGACCCCGCTGCACCACCCACGGCACGTCCCACCCGGGGAACCGCGCGTGGGGTGGGAAGGAGGGGGGGGCCCTGCACGGAGCCCACCACCCACCGCAGCCCACCGTGGGGCGCCGGTGGGGAGGGGGAGCGTCACACGCTGCATACAACCACCCTTCCACGGCACGGCCCACACCCCCACGGCACCGGGCCCCACTGCGGCTACACCCTGCCCCACGGAACCGGGCTCCACGGGGCCAGGACCCACGGCAGCCCCCGCCT
>VYXH01006137.1:71058-84755 GCA_013397275.1 Burhinus bistriatus | reverse complement strand
TGTCCTGGTTTGAGGTAAAACAGAACCAATTTTCTGTTTTGCAATTTCACTTTGCCGCTAAGCCTCTTCTAACTAACTGAACCTTCTGAAATTAGCAGCATATTGTGCAGAAGCTGTTCACTGTCAGAGTGGTAAGACCTGATTATTTGTAATTTATGCCAAGGAACGGTATGCAGAGAGGCTCTCGCTTATCCTTATTGCTATAACGACCAAGGGCAGCCAACTTTGGTATTTGCCCCGTTGGAGGGTGGGAAGCGGAAAAGCGTAGAGGGGTCACCCCTGCGGGGACGAGCGGACAGGACAGGTGACCCAAACCTGACCCACAGGGTATTCCATCCCATCTGCCTCATGCTCAGTATAAAAGCTGAGGGATCAAAGCGTCAGTTCTCTTTCTTCAATGGCCGGCATCCGAGGAGGACTCTGTCTGTTCGTCCGCCTTTGATCCTGATCCATGCGTTCCTGAATCCAGATCCAAAATCCAATGCCCTTCCATCGCTGAGTCCAGTCTGGGACTTTGCCCATGCCTGCTAATGACGTGATCATCGTCCTGGCAGCTCGATATTGGTTTTGTATATGTTGTATATATTTCATTATTTTCTTTTTTATTATTTTATTCACTTATTCGTATTTTCATTAGTTTTTTCTGAACTTGTAAGTCTCTTTCTCTCTCTCCGTGCTCTCCTTGGAGAGAGAGGTGGGGGAGAGCATCTGTTGTTCATTTTCAGTGGCCAGGCTGTCCGAAACCGTGACACAGTTTAACGGTTGGACTGGATGATCCTGAAGCTCTTTTCCAACCTAAACAATTCTATTATAAGGAGAAGGAGTGGGGGCTGCCGCAGGCGGCTGGGGCTCTGCTGAGGGCACCGGTGGCAGTGGTGGACGTGGCAGTGTGAGGTTTACGGCTGGACTTGATGAAGTCTTTTCCAACCTACGTGATTCAATGATTCTATGTATCTTCCCCTATGCACCTCATCCCCCAGCGCTGTTCAATGGGTAATTCCGGGATTTTGTGATGTTTTCCACCAAATGGAAAGAAAAGCATCAACATTTTCAGTTTCCCATCTCACACAAACATCTGCCCAGTCCCAGCCCTGCTTATTCCACTTGTGTGTTTTGCTGCAGCTTTATAATTTTGCCTGTAAAGGAAAACGTAAGACGAAGGTCCAAAGGGACGAGAACAGGGGGACCTTGCTGATGCAGCTTGGACTGGGAGTGTCCCAGAATCCATGCACACCGAGGCTGGGAGCGGTGGGAGAATCCCAGGGCCATGCAGGGCAGGGCTGGAATGAGGGGAACCTATGGGCTTCATGGGGACTGTCTGTGTCCCACCGGCTCCAGGGACAAGTGGGACAAGGGATATGTGTTTGGGATCCCATTGGATGGGGGGAATGGAGGGAGTACACGGAGGGATGAGGGACGGGAAGGATAGAGCAAGGAAGGGGAGAAGAGAAAGTGAAAGCAAAGTCAGTTCACTCGGATCTCCCCATCTCCGCTTCCAGCACCGTCCTGGCCTCCCAGCCTGTCATCCCAGCCCCGTCACCTGCCTTCTCCAGCCCCCATCTTTCCAAACATGCGCATCAGACAGAGCCCCACCAGACAGTTCCTGGTCAGCTTTACATTCACATCCCACCATCATCAGGTCTTTTGCCTTCCCAGTGACTTCTTTTGAGTGAGTCAGTGTCACTGAGAACCTTAGAATCATAGAATCACAGAATGGTTTGGTTTGGAAGGGACCTTTAAAGGTCAGTGTCCTGGTTTGAGCAACACAGGACTAAATTCTCTTTCAGTAATTTTATTTTTCAGTAAAGTCTTTTCTAATGCTTGGGAAAACTGCACTTATAGAAGACTCTAGTGTCTGAATTTGTGAAAATACTGACTTCACAGCCAGCTATGGTGTGTGGGTTTCAAGGTCTCAGTGTTTTTGAGCTGGCCAGGTACAGGAATGAGGAGGAGTGAGACCCGGGCACTTGACCCAAGCTGGCCAACAGTGTTATTTCAGGCCATGAATGGCACATTGAATAGAAATTAGAAAGTTTGCTGAGGAGTTCTCTCTCTCCCTTGATGGCTGCAATCCTGAGAACTTCTTGCCCTGGTGCCGGAGCCCTGAGCCCTTCCCTTCCTCCCAAAGCCGTAGCACTCGCAGTGTCTGACATTTGCTGTCCCCTGCTGGGAGTGCACGGCTTCCTACTGATAGAATGGGCTGAGTATAATCCTTGTATATTTTGTATCGCTATCGGGACCAATATTGGTTCTTTAGTGTTATTAATGTTAATTATTTAGTATTGTTCTATTAAATCTGTTTATATTTCAGTCCCTGGGTTTCCTTGTTTTTTCCTAATTCCCCTTCCCAGGTGGGGAGGGGTCATCGGGTGAGAGAATAATTGTCTAAACAACAATAAATTGGGGGTTCCTCANGGCCTTCTTGGCCACAAGGGCACATTGCTGGCTCATGGTCCTCCTGTTGTCCACCAGGACTCCCAGGTCCCTTTCCACAGAGCTGCTTTCCAGCAGGTCAGCCCCCAACCTGTACTGGTGCAGGGGGTTATTCCTCCCCAGGTGCAGGACCCTACACTTGCCCTTGTTGAACTGCATGAGGTTTCTCTCTGCCCAACTCTCCAGCCTGTCCAGGTCACGCTGAATGGCAGCACAGCCTTCTGGTGTGTCAGCCACCCCTCCCAGTTGTGTCTCATCGGCAAACTTGCTGATGGTGCACTCTACCCCTTCATCCCGGTCATTGATGAATATGTTGAACAGGACTGGACCCAGTACTGACCCCTGGGGAACACCACTTGTCACAGACCTCCAACTAGTCTCTGTGCCACTAAGCACAACCCTCTGAGCTCTATCTGTCAGCCAGTTTTCAATCCACCCCACCGTCCATACCATAACAGACATCTAGTCCAACACCCCCGCAATGAGCAGGGACATCTTCAACATTAGTTACAGATCTTGCAGACTGGGAGAGCTAGCGCATCCCTGTGTCACTTGAAGGCATAGAATCATAGAACACCAGGTTGGAAGGGGACCTCAAGGATCATCTGGTCCAACTTTTCTTGGCAAAAAATGTTTCCATGTTTGCGTTCCTTCCCACAGCAATGCCTGCAAGGAAGGACATGCCAGAGGATCCCTCTGAGGGAGATGCGGGCCAGGGTGGACTGGCAGAAGCACTGAAAGGTGTGGGCCTCCACGTCGAGTACTGGCTCCCTGTACTGGAGAAGGAGCTGGGAGTTACTGGCACACAGGCCTTGAGACATCTGAAAGATGAAGATTACCTGAAGGCTGTGACCCACGGTCCTGCTCCAGCTGCTGGTGCTCAGCCCTTCACTCACCTTTCTCACACCAGTCCTCCCAGGTAGTTAATTTTCAGGACACACACCATTCCCACCCCAGTGGCTGGAGTTTAAAGACACCCACTCATTCCGGTAGCTGGTACTGAGACCCCCCCAGTCACTCCAGTACCTGCGCTGGGACCCCCCTCCCTCCAGTAGCTGACACCATGGGCCAGAGGCACCTCCGCTCCCAGTCTGACTCCAGTAGCTGCCCCCAAATCCACTCACTCACACACAGGTCTCACCAGTAACTGGCGCTTTGTCCTTGCAGCACACACCCACACTGGCAAGGTTTCTCTCCTGTCATTGTCTCCACATCTCAGGTCTGTGTCTTGGTATATTTTGGGTTTGGTTCCCCTTTTTTCCCTTAGTTTCCCAGTTCACGAGTTGCCCGATCAGATAACCTTGCTGGAATAAACCTTCTCACCCTCTCACTCGTCAATTAGGGTTCCCACCACTGCCTCCCTTACCATTTGTCGGTCAGATTTGTTTAACTGGATGTTCTTGTTTATGGTGTCCTCCCCTTCTTATTATCCCTTCAGACAGTGAAGAATGTCCTTGACCAGACACCCTGAAAGGAGCAGACACTCCTTCCGCGCACCCTTCCACAGACCATCGCCCAGTTGCCTCCTGCCTGTCTTCACAGCACGAACGCTGAAGTCACACGCAACTGTGGCTCATCTGAAAATAAAGGATACAGAGACCAGCCCAGTCCAACTAGACCAGTTTATTAGCAAAGACTACAAGGGATTATACTGAATCACCACTTCAGACAGTTCTCCAGGAGCGATTGGTTCTTGGATTTCCAGCAGCGTTGCAGGAACTGTGCAGCAAAAAATGCTGACCACCTCACTGGTGCGGTCCCGGCTGGTTACGTGTTCTCCGTAGCGTGACTCCGTCGCCACCAGCCTGTCTTGACAGCACAAACACTAACGTCACACACTGCCGATGGCTGCTGAGGACACTGCAAAGATACATAATTCTCCACACTGGTCATACAAAGGCTTTTGCTCAACAGCTAAGCAAATGGCAAGAGCAGTTGCTGTTGTGGCTAAGAGCTGGAGGAAAGTTCTCCAGGCCCAGGCACCCGCACAGGAGTTGGCCACCTTAACATGTGAAGCATACCTAATAAACATGGAGTTAAACCACTACCTAAATCCGCGTAGGCTGTTGTGTTAACTGCTTTAATGCCATCGGAGACAGAACAGCTACTGATCTGAGTACCAGCTCGGTTTATCAATCAGGGTTCGATACGAGAATGATGATCCCAAAAAGCAAAACAGCGCAGCTTGCAGCCAGTGTTGAGCTGCTCTCAGATCCCGCAGCCCTTTCTTTAAGCGTGACAAGTACCTGCTGCGGGAAAAATATTTTTTTGCCAGTGTCACTTATTTTCTCATAGCAGCTGATAAAATTGGTATTTTCTAATGCTGCCTTTGCTCTTCATCAGGCACGTGGTCTTAATATTGGCCATACGACTGCTTGCTGCAGGGATGGGGTTTTGCGGTTTTTTTCTCTAAGACAAAGCGGAGGTAAATGTTTATGGCAAGAAGGGAAGAGGATTCTGACTTCAGCGTGAAGCAAGGGAATTTCTGAGCGATGGCAGGAGTAGCACACCTTATTTCACCCAGCTTTGTGAGCAATTAGATATCATTTTCTTCATACGGCTTGGGGTCATAGCCTTTATAACAATATTTTGTAGATAGACTTGTACTGTGTTCTTCTAAAATGCGAAGCAGTTGTGATTCTTCCTTCATATCATCTTGGCCTAAAGCCTCTTCTCCAGTTCGTCAAGTGCTTCCTGCTTTGTAATTCTCTGCCACGAAGCAGGGATTTCTCCTTTGCCTTGAAATTTCCCATTGTACCGTTTTTCTAGCTCTGTCCTGAAATGAGACACAAACCATTTCCAGTACGCTTGCATGGATGGATCAGCAGGAATGTTCCAAGTGGAATAAGGAGGTCCTGCATCCCGGTATTTCTTGTAGGGGATCCATGTGTCTTCACCAATCCTGAATAAACAGTCACTTGCAACGCTACTAGAACAAATGTCAATGACCAGGTTGTCTGTTCTATGCCACTTGTATCCCGTCAAAACTTGCGGACGATGGAAGACGAGCTGATGGTCTCCGTCGTGATTCGGCATGGTGTTGGTGCAAACAGCCCCACAAAAGGGACACTGCTTCCAGCACCCTGCAAACTGTTCTGCCAGGATTGCGTGAGGCTGCCTTTCAAATGAGCTCATATCAGCACTCGCAAGCTCTTCCTTGAGCTGGTCCTTCACGGAAGCCAGTGCTTCTGTCATGGCATTATTCAGGAACTCTATGTCTGTTATCTCCTGATGCTCAATGCCCTTCAGGTCGCTTCTGGGCAAGCTGAGCACTTCTCCAAGTGCACTGCAAAATTCATCCAGCCAAAGAGAAATTTTGTCGTTTCTGTCTTTTCTGTCTTTGACGATGTTGGTTGATGCAAAAACAGCTGACTGGATGCTTTCATAGCAGTGAGTAAGGGAGTCATCTAAAAACTTCTCCAGCCTTCTGTTCTTATCTAAACAGTACGTCTTAACACGTGTCTCAATGTAACTCTTTAAAAAGTCTTCTGGGCAGTTAAGGTACGCCTTGAAATTCTCAAAATTTTCTTCTTGTGCCATGTATCTCAGTATGCAAACTTCCAGAGAGGATCTATTGCCATTGAAATCTGGGATTTTACCCATCATGTCTCGAGCTATGGCAAGAGCTGTCTTCTCATAGACCGCCTGTTGAAGAGCTGGGCCAATCTTGTCACACAGGAAGACAGCAAATGTTGTGATAGAAGTGGCTCCTTGGCAGGAAATCTGGAAACATTTGAAGAAATCTTCTCTCTTGCTCTCCAGGTAGATGGCTGGATCATTTGCTGTTTTGAATGCTGCATGCATGGCTTTAAACCTTTCTGCTGCCATTTGGCACAGATGCAGTGACAAATCTATTTTGTAATCTTTATTAAAACTATATTTTGCAGTGTTAGGGACAGAGTTCATACCTTTCTGTACTTCATTTAGTATTTCATGAATAAAACTTCGATTGTAATCCCTTTTCTCCTTTTCCTTCTTATCAATGTTTGCCTTCACACACGCGATGATGTTATCTGTAATGCGGTACATGTTGCTCACATCAGCATCATCAAAACTGACAGACAAGAACAGGAAACGTTTTTTCTTAGCGACATGTCTCTCCAAGTCAACAGAAAATACTGTGTGTTTGGGAAATGCCCTGATTCGTTCATGTAGGTTAGGCTCCTTGAACCGATCTAGAAGGACATCTTCTATTTCCACATCGATATCAGTGTGTTCCGGAGGGGGAGTAGCAGAGGAGACTTCAGCAATCCAGATTGCCCAGAGAGAAATAAAGCTGCTTCTCAGTTCTCTTTCACTTAGTCTCTGGCCTTTTAGAGACAGAGCCAACTGCCTACTCCTCTTCAGGAGCTCGTTTTCATATTCTGACTTCCTTTCATCCAGTTTACACTGGTTCTTCTTTAGTTCAATAAGATTCTCACACTTCTTTCTAGTTTCAAGAAGAAGAGATTCTTTTAGTTCTTTCAGCTTCAGTTCTGTGCTGCCTTTCCACTGGACCAGTATCTCACAGTCTCTGTCTTCAGTGAAATACTTTTCCATGTCTTTCGTGATGGCATCACTTGTCCCTTGCACTAGTTTTTCAAGGGATTCTGTGGTGACCTTCTGCAAGTCCCCATTCCGAATTTTATTGTCCAGTTTCATTTGCAAGTCTAAGATGTGACTCCTCAGCTGCCAGGTCCACTCACTAAATGCAGTTTCCAGTTTCTTGTATGCAGCAATCTCCACTGAATTCTTGAAGCTGAAAATGAAGTTTTCATTCAGCAAAGCGTTCCAGAGGTCACTAATACGAACTTTCAAGCTTGAGAGCCTCAAAATGCTGCCCTGTGACTCCTTCTTGGCAGCTTGGAGAATTTTGCTCTTTAATTCCTGGACGTTCTGGCTGTAGGTGGGGTTGGGCGGTGCCATTGGGGGGTTTCCTTCCCACAGGTGAGCAAAGTAATGTATGTGGGTGTTCACATCAAAGCGGATGACGTCGCTGAAGCAGGAGACATCACAGAATTCCTGCTGGGCAGCTGTCACAGTCATTTCGTCCAGCTTTTCTTGCAGACGCCTTTGTCCTTCCATGTTCTGTTCCTTGGCAGTTATTTCTCCCACATTTTGGTGTACAAACAGGCAGCTTGGGGAAAGATTTACTTGCTTCATCCTCAGAAAAGCCTGCACAGCAATCTGAAGGACATCTTGCATTTCTGAAGGATTTTCTCCAAAGATATTGATCAGAGTCATGTTACCGATGCCAATGACAAAGGTGGCCAGCTCGTTGTCATGATTAAGGGACTGTTTATTGGCCATCTCTATGGCACGAAGTCCCTCTGTGTCAACAACTAACATGTAATCAAATTCCAAATCCTGTTGCAGCTTCTCATCCACTTTAATTAGCTGCATAAATGCTCCCCGGGTGCATCTTCCTGCACTGACATTAAACTGAAGACCAAACATGGCATTCAACAGGGTTGACTTCCCTGTGCTCTGGATGCCAAGCACTGAGAGAACAAATACTCGTTTGTCTCCTAGCTTCTCAATTAATCTGTCAAAGATTGCCCCGACCCATCGTAATGGTACGTAAGAAGCATCACCATCCATCAGCTCGATGGGATACCCTGAAACCATCAGATCAGCTGCAATTTCAGGTAGTTTGACAAAACATTTATCCTTTGAGTTCATTGATTCCAGAGCTTCATAAATCTGCCCTACCTCTCTCAAAATATGCTCAAGGCCAATGGATGAATCATTGATTTCGTTGGAGAGGGCATCTAACTTACTCAGCAACAGAGGTTTCACGTTGTTTTTTTCATTGCTTTTCTTTATTGCCAGGATTTGAGACCATAACTGGTGATACTCCTTCCTCAGTTCATCAAGGCGATCGGAGGACAGGTCATCCATAAAGACCTTCATCCACTGCAGGAAGTATTTCTTGGTATCTGCTGGCTGTGACTGGAGAAAGCCAAGGACCGATTTCATCAGCTGATTGAGGGGGAATGCTTTCTTTAGCTGCTTTCTTCTTATTGCTGACTTCTCTGATTCAATCTGGCTCCGATGATGCTCTATGCTCTTGTTCCTCTTTTCCTGCAGGCGAGTGAGTTCTTTGTCCTTTTTGCACCACGTGTACCACAGTTTTCCCTGAAGAGGCAGGAGCTGGGATTTGATCTCAAACAACTTCTCTTTCTTCAGAAGCTTCACCAGCGCCTCTGCCTTTTCTTTGGCTGTCACACACGCATCTGTATCTTCATCGACCAAGAATCCGTGTTTGCGAGCTCTGTCCAGGCAGGCGTCAAGGCTGAGAAGCATGTTAGACCTTTCCAGGAGATCCCTGATTGTTTTTGTCAGCTCGTCCATTAATTCTGCTTCATTTCTGTTCTTCATACCTATTTTTATGTTCTGGCTAGATCGGCCAGCTGCAACATTCTCTTTTTCAGTGAAAAGACAAACCAAAGGCCTCTGTGACTGCCACAAGTCACGTAAAATTTTCATCCCTTTCTTGTCTCTCTGATCAGACTCGGACACGAAAGCCACATTCACAGCAGATATCTCCTGTAAAAACCGCAGCTGTTCTTCGTGGTCCCTTGCATCTCCATGCAGGTTACAGAAAGCAACACAGCAGTCAAAGCTGTCATCGTCGCTGCCCCGGGGACAGTACCAGGAGATCTCCACAACACCTTTCATCAGCAAACAGTCTTTGGTGCTGCCTTTGCAGTGTCGATGGAAAAAAGTGTCATGCTTTTGTTTGCTCAGCAGAGCGTTCAGGATCTGAGACTTGGAAGAGAAGGGAGAACTGCCGATCCGTATGAAGGACACGATGGGTGTCTCTGCCTGATAAATAAGTTTGTTTTTGTAACTGTTAATTCTGGCCTGTTTTCCTGACTTCTCAACCCCTTTCCAGCTCTTCTTGATTTGGCTGAGGGACCAGATGGGGAACTCTATCTGTGAAGTGCACGGGTTTGGTACCAGGAGAGGTAGCGCAAATTGGCAGAAAGCAAGCTTTGTTGCAAGGTACTGTCTCATGAAATCATCAGCACAATGAAAGATTGCCATCTGGAGGTCCATGGGGTGCACACGACTGTTACTGGTTGCAGATTCAGAGGCTTCTTCCTCCAAATCAGTGAAAAAGTCATCAAAAGAATCCGAGGGTTCATGCTCTTGCTCTGTGGATTTTGGCACAGGCGCGAATCCTGGGTTGCCCTCGTCCTTGCAAGTCAGGTACCTCACCCGATAATCCACGGTTATTAGCTTTTGCAAGAAGTAAAATGGTAATTCATTGTCCTTGCTGGGCTGGCTGTCATGTAAAGATGTCTCATAGATGATGTGGAAATCTTCTGTCCCCATTTTTCTTGGATAGTGACTTTCTAGTCCAAGGCGCTTAAGTAAGTGGAGGAACTCTTGGTTTGCACTGGCTTGATTTGCTTTGGATTCACTGCCATCTGATTTGGATTTGGACTGACTGGACGGCTCTATTCTTTGAAAAGTGTCTTCCATGTCTTTGATTATACTGTGTTTCTTCACATCGTCACATGTGTCATCCAAGCACCCATTGATGAAGGAACGCAAGTCACTTTCCAGCATCTCCCAGTCTTTGAATGCACTGTGCTTTTCCAGGAGAGTTTTTACCTCTGCGGACCATAAGTTTTTCATTTGATCTTCCATGTATACTAAACGCTTATTCTTCTGCTCAGGGGACACCTCTTTGTGTTCGGGTGTTACAGTTAGACCCGTCAGCAGCAGGAAGGCCTGGGCTCTGTAAACATCTTGCTCCTTCAGACTCAGATACTCCTGATGTCCCGTTTGCATTTCATTTATCATGAAATTAATTTCTGGACATCCAAGGAGGTATTGAAATGTGCTGCTTTCCACCTGGTATCCCATGCTGGTCGTAATTAAGAGCACCAACAGTTCGGTGTCTTTCTGTGCCCTTTCCTGGAGAAACTGGAGTAAGGAATAAATAGCTAGGCTTACAGTCAAGGTGGCTTTTATCTTTGCTTCGTGAATGGCAGATGCAGAGGTTTCTGGTGCGTAGGTGACTTCCTGGATGTACTCCTTCATTTGCAGCAGTGTTTTGGTGAGATCTTCAAGCTCAGAAACATCAGGAGTTTTGGGAAGCATTTGCTCAGTATGGAAGATCCATTGCATAATGAGGGAAGACCTGGGGAAGTCCTTGACAGAATAGATATGAGGATCCAGGAGGCACTTCAACAGAGACTTGATATAGGTGGTGTTTTCTGGAGGGGACCTCTTGCAAAACAAAACGGTATTCACCAGGAACTCCTGCAGTGCTTTGTCCGACAGGCATATGTTGATCCAGACGCTATGGTTTTTGGTTTTTTCATTCAGATTCTGTTTGAAATCTATCAGCGTGAGCAATTTCCTTTCATCCACTGTCACCTCCCAGGCCTTCACACACTCCACGAAAGCTCTGGCCTCTTCCACCGCACTGACCAGTTCCTCTCCAAACATGGTGCCGACACTGTGATTCGTTAGCGCTTCGTACACAGCCCTGAGGCTGCTGCTCATTTGATAGACGGACTTAAAATCACTGCTGTGATTGGACAGGATTATATCCCAGACTGGGATCAGCTGAAAGCCTCGGTCGATAACACACCAGGTTGTGTTATTAGTTACAAGCCCCAGTTTCCACTGAGGAAGAGAATCCGTCCCTGATGGGCCCCCTGTGTTGGTGACGTAGAGCTGAACCGCTGTGTAGGCATCCTTTTTGTCTCTTCCCTGAGAGGAAGCCTGTAAACTGGATTTTGAAACGTCCACACCCACTCCTGCACTGACACCGAAGCCGCTGAAGCTGGCCCCGATGTAGCAGTTCAGAGCTTCAGATGCTTGTCGCTTCATCTCGTCCCGCTGCTCAGCTCTGAATCCTTCCGTAGATGCCTTCCACCAGAATATCCCCCCAAAGTGGAGGGGACCCTGGTTTATGTGGGACCCGAACCTGCTGAAGAAGCTCGCACACCTGCTCTTCAGCATGTCTGGCCTGTCTGCTTCCTGAGTGACGCTCAAAAGATGCTCGATGTTTTGCAGCTCCTGCAGAGCTGCATCCGAGAGGCAAAGCTGATGCTTTTGGAAGTAGCAGGAGGCCAGAGGGATGTACTGGTACTTGGTGGTGCAGAGGTAGCTCTGCTCAGAGCGGGACAGGTGGGTGTCCTCCGATTGCGAGGACTTGCTGTAACCTAGACCAACTTCAGCACTAAACCCCCAGAACCCAGCTTTGGCAGAAACACTGATGCTGAACCCCAGCTGCTCCATGGATTTGGTGAAAGTGGCTTCTGCTGCAGAGGAGGAGAACTCCTTCCTCTCAAGCAGCGACCCTTGCTCTGGACCAGCGAGCTTGAATCCATCAGGAATCCTGATGAGCTGGTCTCGCTTTTCCAGCACATCCGCAAGGCTGCTGGTTCTGTAAATGCCCTGCAGGGCCAGTCCCCCCGATGCTCGCCTCAGGACCTCCGCGTCAGAGACATTCTCAGCCCTGCCCACTGACGACTCCTGCTGCTCCAGCTGCTTCTGGATGGTCTGCAGCACATCCACCAATGACTTCTCCGGTGGTGCCCAGTACTCTTTGGGAATCTCCATGGCTTGCCACAGAGCCTCCTCTTTCTGTCTTATAACATCCTTGCTGTGGCTGCCGCTCTTGTGCATTTCTTTTAGCTCCTTCAGGACTAGCTTGGCCGCTTCTTGTCTCTGCTTTGTCATCTCCAAGCGCTCCTTCTGCAGCTCCTCAAAAGTTGCTTTGTTGTCTGTTAGTTCCAGGAGTTTTCGGAGCGCGTTTGTTTCCCAGGGGTACCGTACTTTGCACTCCAGCTTAAGGTAGTCTTCATATTGCAGATGTTTCAGGGCTTCTCTGGACTTGATTCCCAGTATCTCCGACAGTTTGGGGAGCCAGTATTCACCATCCAGTCCTTCCTTCTCACATGCTTCTGCCAGGAGTTTTTTAGCAAGATGTGCCTTTTTATCATCCTCTGGTGTGTCATCCTGTAAACCCATGGCTGTGGAAAAGGAAAACAGAGGCCATGGGCTGTTATAAGAGGGCTTTCCAGCAGCTGCAGGCCCAGAGATTCCTCCTACCTGGCTGCTGGAGCCCAGCCTGGGACACCCCAAGACCTGGGAGTCTCCGTCCTGGGACAATGGATGTACCTGCTGCTTTCCCATTTGCAGGTTCGACCCTGAAGCTGTGTATCCCGGAGACGATGCACACACACACTCTCTGACTTGGCCACACAACCTGCCATGGACAAGGTGTTGCCCTCAACAGCACCCACTTATACCCAACAGGACTCATAAACACGTAAGTACAGACAGCCGTGGGCATTCCTGGATCCCTCGAGCACCAGCACAGCTCCTGTCCATCTAACACCCCTACCTGCATCCTGTACCCTCTTACCAGCCCCACAGGTCTCCTGCTCGCTGGCTGGTCCAGCTTGGTGCCCACCAGCAAACAGAGGCAGACACTCACACACTCATCTCATGGGCACCCCACACTCACAGGTGTATTGGGTTTGCATGGCAAGGTTTTGATAGTGGGGGGGCTTCAGGGGGGCTTCTGTGAGAAGCTGCTAGAAGCTTCCCCTGCATACAATAGAGCCAATGCCAGCTGGCTCCAAGATGGACCCATTGCTGGCCAAGGCCAAGCCCATCAGTGACAGTGGTAGCACCTCTGGGATAACATAGTTAAGAAAGGGGAAAAAACCCTGAGGAACAGCAGCCGGTAGAGAGGAGTGAGAATATGGGAGAGCAACAGCGCTGCAGACACCAAGGTCAGTGGAGAAGGAGGGGGAGGAGGTGCTCCAGGCACCAGAGCAGAGATTCCCCTGAAGCCCTTGGTGAAGACCATGGTGAGGCAGGCTGTCCCCCTGCAGCCTGTGGAGATCCACAATGCAGCAGATATCCTCCTGCAGCCTATGGAGGTCCACGGTGGAGCAGATATCCTCCTGCACCCTGTGGAGGTCCACAGTGGAGCAGGGGATGCCCAAAGCAGGCTGCGACCCTGTGGGAAGCCCATGCTAGAGCAGGCTCCTGGCCGGATCTGTGGCCCCATGGAGAGAGGAGCCCACATTGGAGCAGGTTTGCTGGCCGGACTTGTGACCCCATGGAGGACCCACACTGGAGCAGCATGTTCCTGAAGAACATCCAGGCAATTATAGGCCTGTCAGCCTGACCTCAGTGCCAGGAAAGATCATGGAACGGTTCATCCTGAGCGCACTCACACGGCATGTGAAGAACAACCAGGGGATCAGGCCCAGCCAGCATGGGTTCATGAAAGGCAGGTCCTG
>VYXH01006137.1:60262-70946 GCA_013397275.1 Burhinus bistriatus | reverse complement strand
TAATTTGGGGGATAAAAAGACGGAGAAAATGACTGTTAAATTGGCAGAGAAGAACCTCGACACCTGATGGAGCAGTCGACAGGCTGCGTTCTCTTCCTCCACCCCAGGCAGGGACGGCCTCTGGGGAAGCGCTGCGCCTTTCACCCTCTGGGGAATGTTACCGCCGGGTTGTTGTATTATCATTGTTTTTGCTAGCAATATTAACCTTAATTAATAGCGCTATTGTAGTCAGTGAATTTATCAACGGCAATCTCTAATCTGTTCTGTCGCTCTCAATAAAATAACCAATTTCGATTTTTGTGACTCTGACTCAGTAAATTCCTTTGCAGGGACTCTGATAGACAAATCAGTGAAAGTCCTGAGACTCCGACAGACAAATACCGAAACTGCATTCCTTTTAACGCAACAGGCCGAGCCCGGAGAGTTGTGGTGAATGGCATTAAATCCAGCTGGCAGCAGGTCTCAAGCAGTGTTCCTCAGGGCTCAGTTTTGGGGCCAGCCTTCTTTAATATCTTTATTGATGATCTGGACAAGGAGATTGAGTGCACCCTCAGTAAGTTTGCAGNGCCAGGGGAGGTTTAGGCTGGACATTAGGAAAAAATTTTTCACTGAAAGAGTTATCAAACATTGGACCAGGCTGCCCAGGGAGGTGGTTGAGTCACCATCCCTAGATGTGTTCAAAAGTTGCGTAGATGTGGTGCTTGGAGACATGGTTTAGTGGCAGACCTGGTAGAGTAGGGTCAATGGTTGGACTGGATGACCTTAAAGGTCTTTTCCAACCTAAACGATTCTATGATTCTATGACTGCACCCCATGAAGGGACCCACACTGGAGCAGTTCGTGAAGAACTGCAGCCCATGGGAAGGACTCATGTTGGAGAAGTTTGTGCTGGACTGTCTCCCGTGGGAGGGACACTGGAAAGAGTGTGAGGAGGAAGGAGCGGCAGAGACAATGTGTGATGAACTGACCGCAACCCCCACTCCCCGTCCCCTTGGAATTCCCCTTCCCCTCTCGGGGGGAAGAAGGGAGAGAAATGGGGAGTGAAGTTGAGCCCAGGAAGGGAGGGGTGGGGGGAAGATGTGTTTAAGATTTGGGTTTTATTTCTCATTACTCTACTCTGACTTCTAATTGGCAAAAAAATTAATTTCCCCGAGTCAAGTCTGTTTTGCCCATGATGGTAATTGGTGAGTGATCTCTCCCTGCCCTTATCTCTACTCACAAGCCTTTTCTTGTATCTTCTCTCCCCTGTCCAGCTGAGGAGGGGAGTGATAGAGCAGCTTTGGTGAGCACCGGGCTTCCAGCCAGGGTCAACCCACCACAAGAGAACACACTCACCCCAAATACCCAGCACGAGGCACATGGACTGTGACCTGTTGTCCCGCTCCAGCTGGTGGTGCAGAGCCCCCAACTCATGCCCATTCTCCCCAGGAGCTGGTTCTCACGACACATGTCATTCCCACCCCAGTGGACAGGAAAAATGCAGGTTGTACCTATTCAGAGATGTGCCTGGAGCATCCTGTTGGCCTGTCGTTAGTGACTGGAGATTTGAGGTATTTGGCATTGTCTCTGGGACCCCCTGTCTATACAGCTCGTGTCCCTGTGTGGTTTTGTTTATCACTTCCCCTTTCATTTATTATCCAATTTCCATTGGAAAGGTCCTTGACTGGTAACCTTAATGGAGCCAACGCTGTCCCTGTACATGTGCCTTTACACGTGCCTTTGCCTGTGTGAACCTCCTGAGGTCCAACAAGGCCAAGTGCAGGGTCCTGCACCTGGGTCAGGGCCAACCCTGGTACCAGCACAGCCTGGGGATGGAGGGATGGAGAGCAGCTCTGCCCAGAAGGACTTGGGGGTGTTGGTGGATGAGAAGCTCAACACAAGCCGGCAACGTGCGCTGGCAGCCCAGAAAGCCCCCCGCATCCTGGGCTGCATCCCCAGCAGCGTGGGCAGCAGGGCCAGGGAGGGGATTCTGCCCCTCTGCTGCGCTCTGGGGAGACCCCCCTGCAGTGCTGCCTCCAGCGCTGGGGCCTCAGCACAGCAGAGACATGGACCTGCTGGAGCGGGGCCAGAGGAGGCCACCCAGATGATGGCAGGGCTGGAGCCCCTCTGCTGGGAGGCCAGGCTGGGAGAGGTGGGGGGGTTCAGCCTGGAGAAGAGAAGGCTGNCATCCCTGGAGGTGTTCAAGGCCAGGTTGGAGGGGGCTTGGAGCAACCTGGTCTAGTGGGAGGTGTCCCTGCCCATGGCAGGGGGTTGGAACTGGATGGTCTTTAAGGTCCCTTCCAACCCAAACAATTCTGTGACTCTATTCTACACTTTTTTTTTTTACAGTATCATACAAACCTGGTAATTGTCTCTGTCTCAATTCAGGTGGATACTGAGGAGATTTATTCAGTGTGCAAAAACCTTCCTGTGCATTCAGCTCTCGTCCCACCAATGACACAAAACTCTTACTAAGCCTTTCCAACACTGGTATTGATCCAAGGTGCTTATGATTGGGCCCTTGAACCCTTTTAAGGCTTTTAGTCTCAGCTTTTCCTTTAAAGTCAGTGAAGATTTAGGCAATAAGGTTGATGGGTATGGAGTCTTAGTCAGCTCACCTCACAGCAGATGCTTCTCGTGGTCAGACGCTTAACTTTCCAGAGGACACAGCCAGCTAAGGTCCCCAGCTCAACTGAGACAGCACACCGTCACACAGCAGGCCCGGTAGACAAGGATGGGATATGAAGAAGAAGATGGGGACCACCTCAACAATTCAGGAGGAAAAACACCAGGAAGGAACGGCCCAAAATCCTAAAGGAGAAAAACCAGACAGTCAGAAGATGGCAACACATCAATGCAGAGTTTTCATTCCAGGGAGTGGTGGAGGCCATCCCTTCTCCACCAGTGATGATTGCCCACCCAGCAAAGACTCATCAGAGCCTTTTTGAGGTGGTGACCAGACGAGGGTTTCGCCTGGGACCTAAACCCACATATGCATTGCATACACTAGCCCAGGGACACTTTGCAAAGGATGGATCTCCTGCTTTCCGTGTTTCTTCTGCACACAGGAAAAGGTGCCCAGGAGTGACTCAGGACAGGGCTGAACACTTGCACACCAGAACAGCATCACAGGGCGGAAGACCAAGCCTGGCCATGAAGTCAAAGCTCAACCTGATTAAAAAGGATCCTCCGGTGCCCTGCTACCTGCTGACCTCTCCTGCCACCTGCTGACCTCTCCTGCCACCACCCTGCAGCCACCACAAGGGAGGGCGCGGGGCTCACGCCTGCTTTCTGGAGGGCAGAAGATGTGGCAGGGTGGAGAGCAGGCTGAAGGATGGAGAGTAGGCTGATCTGAGAGAGCAAAGCCTGGAGACCTGCAGAAAAATCCCAGCTCCAGATACACAGTCTGTCCAGTAAACGTCCATGCTTTCCAGTCAGGCTCAGCCATAGAATCACAAAATCATAGGATTGTTTATGTTGGAAAAGACCTTTAAGATCATCGAGTCCAACCATTGACCTCACACTGCCACGTCCACCACTAACCCGTGTCCCTCAGCACCACGTCTGCCCGGCTGTTAAACACCTCCAGGGATGGCGACTCCACCACTTCCCTGGTGCAGGAGACTGACAGAAAAACAAGATGTCTCAAAGTTCGCTTGCTGCCATAACGAAGGGGGTACATGCTTGGTTATGAGAGCGACCAGACCCTGTTTCTCACAGCTGTGCTACACCAAGTGCTGCCCAAGTGATAAAGGCAGGAAAAGCCTATACGGCAACCGTGTCAAACAATGATTTGCTGAGCAAAGGTGACCATAGCGCTGATGGGCCAAACCGCAAGTCACCAGGGACTTTAAACTGGTGCTGTGCCTTACCCCAGTTGGGACCCTCACCACCGTCACGACTTGAGAACCACGGATCAACAGGACGCCACTGACTCCAGAGGACCGACGGGACACCGCGGACCTGTGGTGGTGACTATACTCTTGCTGTGCTCCGTAATACTGCTTCGCCTTTCTGCCTTTTCTCCTGCCTTTATTGCTCATCTCAATGACTATTGCTGGGAAATAACAATAAAGCCCTAGTGAACAGCATTTGACCTCATTTGTGTCTTAATCTCATGCTTGGAATTATTACGAACCCACCCCGGACCGTCAATTGGACCGGGACGTAACACCCGGGCAGCCTGTTCCAGTGCTTGACAACCCTTGCGATGAAGAAATTTTCCCTAATATCCAATCTAAACCTCCCCTGGCACAACTTGAGGCCATTTCCTCTTGTCCCATGACCTGTTCCTTGGGAGAAGAGACCGACCCGCCCCAGCTACAACCTCCTTTCAGGGAGTTGTGGAGAGTGAGAAGGTCTCCCCTCAGCCTCCTCTTCTCCAGGCTGAACACCCCCAGTTCCCTCAGCCGCTCCTCACAAGACTTGTGCTCCAGACCCCTCCCCAGCTCCGTTGCCCTTCTCTGGACACGCTCCAGCCCCTCCATGTCTGTCTCAGAGTGAGGGGCCCAAAACTGACCACAGGATTCCAGGTGGGGCCTCACCAGTGCCGAGGACAGGGGGACCATCACTGCCCTAGTCCTGCTGGCCACACCACTGCTGATCCAGGCCAGGATGCTGGTGGCCTTCTTGGCCACCTGGGCACACTGCTGGGCTCATCTTCAGCTGGCTGTCCACCAACACCCCCAGGTCCTTTTCTGCTGGGCAGCTTTCCAGCCACTCTTCCCCAAGCCTGTAGCGTTCATGGGGATGTTGTGACCCAAGTGCAGGACCTGGCACTTGGCCTTGTTGAACCTCCCACCATTGGCCTCAGCCCATCCTACCCTCCAGCAGGTCGACACTCCTGCCCAACTTGGTGTCCTCTGCGAACCTACTGAGGGTGCACTCCATCCCCTCATCCAGGTGGTTGACAAAGATAGGAAAGAGAACTGGCCCCAGTACCGAGCCCTGGGGAACACCACTTGTGACCAGCCATGGGATTGCCTGCACCCCCTTTCATGGGAACAGCCCCCTCCAGAGTGTTTTCCCCAGCCCTGCCCCAGGGGGAACTGGGCTCTGGAAGTGCTTGTGCCTCCGAGGGGTGCACCAGAGACCAGAGCACTTTGTGTGGGCAAGGTTAGACCGTGCAAGAGGCTGCGAGAGGGGAATCCTACCGTCACTGCACAGAAAGGAAAAGGCAAAACTCTCCCCCTAGGCTTGGGGGCAGAGCAGGACGTCCCAGGAATGCCGCTCGTTACCCCAGTGCTGCCATGCTCTCTCACAAGAGGCGCGGGAGGCAGCACCACCACCTGAGCTTCCCACGCCGCCAGCCCGGGGTCCGCACCCCAGCACCCATTGCTTCTGCACCCCCCGCTAATGCTGACAGAGAGCGTGGCACGGAAAAGGTTGTCATCAATGGCATTCCCCAAATTATCCGTTTCAGCCTCCGAGGCCACAGGAACGCCCGCAGGGCTGCCGTCCCACCTCCCCTTTGCCCCTGCAGGCTCACTCTGACATGTCCCAGCCTGGTCCCCTGTCCCCAGAGCGGGGAAGCAAACGGCATCAGGATGCAGGAGGACACACAGCTCCAGCCCCCGGCACGGCCGGGCTTCGGGCGAGCGCATCCATCCTGACCCACCGTGGGGCCGGGGCAGGATCAGCCGTGCCTGGGGCGAGCGTTTCCCAGCCCGGGCTGGCAGCAGGGACGGGGTTGTGCAAGGGCTGTGACCCCAGCGCCCCCAGTGGGTCCCTCCCCATCCAGCCCTGCTGCCAGCTCTGGAAGCCGGGCTTCGCACAGCCGCAAACGTCAGCCTGGCCCTGAATCCCCCCCGAATCCCCCCTGGATGCCTCCTTCTTCCCCACGTTCTCCCGCTCTGTCCCCCTCTCCCCCTTCAACCCTCCTCGTTCGACCCCTGCAGCGCACACAGCCTCCCCGGGCTTCCTCCAGCAGCCCGGTGACCAACGGCTGCTTCCTCCATCCCACGCTCCCAGCAGACACCGTTCCCCTGCTGCCCCCAAAACCCCTTTTTGCCTTCCCTGGCGCGTCTCGGCTGATGGGAAAACACGCAAAATACGAAGCGGAGAACGACCGAGATCCCTGCTGGGCGCTGCTCCCCAGCTCCCAGCTTATCAGCAAGGTCCTACCGTCTGCCTCCGGTGCTCGGCGGCTCCCAGGCTGGCATCAGCTCAGCCCAAACCCTCTCTTTATATCTCCCTCGCCAATCCTTAGGTGGGTTGATACTTCCTGTTCAGAGGCAGCCAGGAGAACTTCTGCTTTCCTGGAAATCAGGCCGTTGTCGCAGCGTTTCAAAAGTGAAAGTCAACTGCTGCTGCCTGCGTGGAGCCAGGCACCTCCCAAGGCAGACGGAACCCCCCCGGCACCCACCCTGGGCTCCCAAATCCCATCCCAGGCTCTGCACTGGGCTGCCCATCCAGCACCAGCGCGGCGATGGCAAAGCTGCTGGCGGCCGTCGGGGTGAAAGGCAGCAGGGGCTGGGCAGCGCTTGGGGGTCTGGGCTGGAAACCTCCTGACCTGCTGCTCTTACCCCGAATCATCGAGTCACAGAACGGTTTGGGTGGGAAGGAACCTTAAAGATCACCTCATTCAACCCCCTGCCATGNCTGGAACAGGCTGCCCAGGGAAGTGGTGGCGTCGCCATCCCTGGAGGTGTTTAACAGCCGGGCAGACGTGGTGCTGAGGGACACGGGTTAGTGGTGGTTTGGGCAGTGCTGGGTTAATGGTTGGACTTGACGATGTTAAAGGTCCCTTCCAACCTAGGTGATTGTATGATTCTTTGAAGAGAAATGAACCTTTTTCCCTGAAAAGCGCTTGAGCCTGAGGAGCAGTTTCAGTTCCTGGGGCTGCCTGAGCCCACTCCGAGAAGGGCTCTGATTTCTGAGAAGCAGAGTGGCAGCCGCGCCAAGCACGAGCCAGGAGGAAAAACAAATTATCTTTGAATCTGCCTGGAGTCTGTGCACGGAGAGTGAAGGTCAAGGCTGCAGACGCACAGCCTCGCCCGTCAGCAATTAATGAGAATCGGGGGGTCATTAACAGCACGAGGGGGGCCCGAAGCCTTCCTGCAAATGTGTGTCGCCCTTCTCCCCGGCCCGGGGGAGGGTGGCCGGCTCCCCGTTGTTTGGATGCAGTTGCACCCGGGCAGCCCGAAAAACACCCCGAAGCGGGAGGTGGACACAGGGGAGCTCGGGATGCGGCGGGGAGCGGGGAAGGGAGCGGACGGCGGGTCCTGCAGAGGGGACGGAGATGCTCGGTGCCTCCCCTGCCTCTGTAGGGGAAGGGTATAGGGCAGCCAAACCTACAGCCCGTGTGCCGGGGCTGGAGCTGGGGAGGGAAGGCATGGGGAGGGCTGCTCGTCGGCCACGCTCAAGTCAGCAAGGTCCCGTGAACAAGCCAGGGACATCGGAGACAACCTCCAAAACCATCATCTCCAGGAGCTGGTGCAGGATGGGGAAAGCCCCCGGGGCTGGAGCAAGGCAAAAGAAGGCAGATGGGGAGCGGGGACTCACAGCGTTCCTGGCGCAGCCAGAGCCGCCGGAGCGAATCATCAGACCATCCAGTTCCCAAACACCCAGGGGTAGTAAGGTGAGACAAAGCGGCCAGCGCGGCTTTGCCAAGCCCAGGTGCTGTCAGGCCAACCTGAGTTCCTTCCTGCAGGCGTCCCTTCCCCATGGGAATGAGGAAGCGGTGGCCGGTGTCCTGTCCCTCACCTTGGCGGGGCTGCTGGCCCCAGGGCATTTTCCAGCCTGGGAAGCGGATACAGACGGCGCCAGCAGCCAGAACCCGGGATGCCAGGCCAGGGGGCAAGGCTGCTCCCAAAAAACTACCTCCCCTGTCAGGGTAGAAGAGCAGGGATGAGATACAGGGGGGGTGTTTGTCCTGCTCCGCTCAGCACCCACAGGGCTGTGGGACCCTCCCTGCAGCGGGGAGCCACGGGGTCGGGGGGAGCCGCAGGGTTTGGGGTGGGGGGCAGAGGGGAGGGAGGGAGAGGGGGCTCCGTGTCCCCCCAGGAGCGGGGACTCACACGTGTCGCAGTGGTCCGAGGGCCCAGCAAAGAGCCCACAGCAGGGCAGCACACGCACACACACGCAGAGGCCAACATGTGCACGTGTGTAAACACAGACACACGGACATGCACACACGGAGACATGCACACACACGTGCGCATGCATGTACACAGATGTGCACACACATGAATACGCACGCAGGCACACACACATGCGCAGACATGCCACATGCATATGCGCACACGTGTACGCACACACGCATCCACCTGTGCACACACATGCATGTGTACACAGCACGGACATGCACGTACACACACATCCGTATGCACACACGCAGAGGCACTCCGTGTCCGGGTGGCGATGGGTGACCAGTGGCGTCCCTCAGGGGTCCGTGCTGGGACCAGCACTGTTCATATCTCCGTCAATGACATGGGCAGTGGGATGGAGGGACCCTCAGCAAGTTTGTGGGTGACACCAAGCTGAGTGACACGGACGGCCCGGGGCGAGGACGGCGGCTGTTGCTCATCTGATCTCCCCTGTCACAGCCAGAACGCGCTCGGTCACCAGCTTGGGGCGGGGAAGAGCGGGATCTCCCATGGTGGCTGGCCGGCAGCAGGAATAAGAAACACCAAAAACCCAGCTTGAGGCACCGTGCCCGAAGCAGGGTGACACCGCTCCTGTGCCCTGCTGCTGCCTGCACATCAGCCGCACATCTGCTGGGGACGGGCACATCAGCCACCAAAGTGTCCGTGCCCGTGCTGGAGCTGGAGAGACCCCCCCTCCATCAGCCACTTTCGGATGGGTGCCCCCCCCCCAGGGTGCACCCCAAGGGCCTTTCCATCCCCGTCCCCGCAGCACAACGTCCCTTTGGCTGCACAGGGGTACAGCAGAGCGTGGCCCCAGCCCCTCGGGGCAACGCTGCGTCCCCTGGCCCCCCCCCGCCATCGTCANAGGAGTGCTCACCCCCCCTTCCTCCCTGGGGAATCAGGTCCCAGGGACGGATCCTGCCCCCGCAGCTCACAGCCTGCCTGGTGCCGCTGTACCGCAGGGGAAGGAGAGAAATTTGGGAGCAGGAACATCTCTGTCATCAGCGGGAAGGTGTTTATTGAGGTGGGCCAGCTCTGCGATCCTCTGCCAGCCCTGGGCACCGAGGCGATGGATTTCCCCAGCCCAGCAATTTGGGAACTCATACCCCGCACTGGCCCCTCCACCCCGTGGACGGACAGATGGACAAGCCACTGTGCCCCATCGCTGGAAGGTCTCTCCTGGGCCTGGGCTGCCCCAAGGTGGCAGCAGGGTCCTGGAGGGCTGTGGGGCTGGTTGGGCTCCCCCCAGCTTGCCAGAGCCGGTGGGACCCCATGGGAGCCAGTGGGCCAGCCAAGTGGGGTGGTGCAAGGGGCAGCCACCCTCAACTTGTGCCACCCGGGGCCTGGTGGCCACCGCTCCCTGCTTCAGCTGCCAGCACCGGCCAGGTTTGGGCTTCTTCAGGGGGCACACAATGACCTCGGGTCTCCCTCTGGCACCGCTCCTGCCTCGGGCACACAGTTCCAGCTGCCGCTTTGTCCTCCTGTGGTGTCAGCTCTCCGTCTGCAGGACATCCGCAGGGACATCATCTTCACTCTGGGGAGACAGGTCATGGTGACCACCTGGGACCACCAGCCCACTCACCCCCCCGGCATCGTCACCGCGGGTGCCCACCCTCAGCCCACTGCCCCAGCGTGGGGGACGCTCACCCCCAACGATGCTCAGCAGCTCCTCGAGCTCTTGCTGCAGCCGCAGCTGCAGCAGCTCCCGCAGCAGCTCCCGGCGCCGGCTCCGCGGGGACACCCCCATGCGCCGCAGGGTCCCCTCCGTCAGCCGCAGCAGGGCCCGGCCCGAGACGGCGTGATGGTGTGCCAGCTCCGCCAGCTCCATGGCCCCGCTCCGCTCCGCCAGCCAGGCACCCACCTCGGCCACCGACCACTGCCCTGCTGGGCGCCGCTCCCATGACACCTGCACCAGCAGGAGAGGGGTGAGCTGGGGTGTCCCCTTGTCCCCCAGCCTGTCCCTCCAGCCCCATGGAAGCTACAGGCTCCTCCGTGCCACAGTTCCCCCTACCCAGCCTGAACGTGACCCTCTGTCCCATGTCCACGCTGACGCTGGTGGCTGCACCCATGTCCCCATCCTCCACCCATGGAGGGTCCCCGACCCATGGGGGTCCCCCAGCCATCTGTGGGGTGTCTCCAGCCCCTGAGCCCCTGCCCACGCTCACCTCAGCCATTGGACATCCCTCTGGTGGTGCCTCAGCCCCATCCTGCTCCCGGGTGTCCATATGGAGCAGGGGACAGCTCAGGCTCCCTGCAAACGGACCTTCATCACCCAGGGTCCCACGGTATCCCCCCGGATCAGCCCCCCCACCATGACAAAGCACTCTGTCCCATGGTCCCTGCCCGCCGCCGCCTCCTTGGGGGGAGAGCGGGTTGGGGGTGGCTGTCCTCCCCAATGCCACCCGGCCTGTGCCCCCCAGCCCCCCCAGCAGAAGGGGGCTGCTCACCGAGGCCCTGCTGCCTGTCCCGTCATGCGGGCGTGCAGAGCCCGGCGCGCCCAGGAGCTGAGATCAGCCCCAGCTCGCCCATGCCTGCCGCCTCCGTGAGCCCAGGGAGGGGACACCGGCACGGCGCGGTCCCCCAGCCCAGCCGGGACCCCTTCCCCAGCCTGACCCCCC
>VYXH01006137.1:36315-55637 GCA_013397275.1 Burhinus bistriatus | reverse complement strand
ACTCAACGGGAGGGTCTGCCCAACAGTTCTGTCTGACCCTGCCCTCTGTGCAGTAAATAACCAAGTGTGCCTTGCCACCTCGAATCTTGTTAAACTGTCGCATCTATTATCAACTTTATTAAATCATTGGTTTTATATCAGTAAACATATTGCTGCTTCTCTCTACGCGTGAAGTGCATCGCTCCACCCGCGACAAATTGGCGTAGTCGGCAGGATGGCAAGCAGTATCACCAGTTATTTACGGAGGCATGGAGTGAACCCGAGTCCCAAATTCTCAGAAGAATGGACTCGTGACAATTGGCACAATTGGGAAGCCGTTAAAGAGCACCCAAAAGTAACTCGGGGCCGCACAAAGGCAATGTTAAAACAACTGATTGGAGGAGCCCCGGCAATTCGTAAAGCCCATCTAGTTGCAAAACGAGATGAGATCAAGACAGACACAGAACACAGCGAGGGACGAGGTGACAACGCTCAAAATGGCCGCGAGCAACTCCCTCCATGGGAGTTAATGCCCGGCATTGTTAGCTACCGCTGCGGAATGGGCTGGGACGCTGCACCCGCTGAAAAACAGAACCCGAAGCCCAGGCAGGAGACCACAAAGTTGAGCTCCTTCGGTGCCAGTCCCCCTTGGGGAGGACTTGCAGGGCCTGAAACAGAATGTGGAGTGAGCGGAAGGCAATCGGGTCTGCCTGGCCGGAAAGCCGAGGCTTGTCGGTAGAGAAGTGGTAAAGGCCCATGCATTTTGATTCCAGTTGCTCCTTGAGGACAATTGCTGCAGTTTGAGTTTTAACGGATACGGGAGCACAGATTTCAATACTGACACAAAGAGATGCCAAGAAGCCGGGCGTGCGGTCCGGACGGCAAAGAGGTAAAAATTACCGGGGTGAACGGGGCCACCGCTGTGTGCCCAACCGCCAAGGTCAATGTGTGGCCTCCGGGCGAGAAGCGCATGGCTACTACTCGCTTTGCAAGTACAGATCATCATGAAAATCTTCTAGGTTTCGATGTTTTAAAGGGCTGAACCTGACGCCTGCCGGACGTGCGGTCCTTCGGCTCAAACACCAATCCCAGCCCCGGCAGAAACCGGGCGGCCGCAGTGCGGGGGCTCCACGCAGCCCCCGCTCTCCCCGACTCAGAAATCACGAACGTCCCGCAATATCCGCCTTCTGCTGCAGCACAAAATGGAATTTCTGAAGTCATAGCTGATTTGGAGAAACAACAAACTGTGTCCAGAACCCACTCCCCGTGTAACTCGCCTGCCCGGCCGGTTCGGAAACCACTTGGTGTAACAGTTCATGATCAGTGCCTAAACGCCAAGACAGCCCCGCCAGCGGCTGCTGCCCAAATATCGCAAACTTACCAGCTACTTTGCCAGCAGCTGCACACCCACGGGTGGCAGCGCTAGACGGAAAAGGTGTGTTCTTTATGGTTCCCGTGAAGGAAGAGGATAAAGAGAAGTTTGCTTTCACAGCGGAGGGAATACAATGGAACTTTAACGGACTCCCTCCGGGGTATAAACATTCACCCACAATTGCTCATGCCGCACTTGCTGAGCTGTGACAGTCTCCCCCCCGCCAAGACGTGAAACTGTGCCAGTACATAGGTGATATTCTGATCGGAGGAACTTCCCCTGAGCTGGAATGGGGAAGCGGCGGCAGCAGTGCGGCAAGCACTAAATAAAGCCGAGATTGAGATTCCCTTCCAGCCCAAACCACTCTGTGATTCAGTGATTCTATGAAATAACTGTGAGAGCGACCCGCCATGGAACAGCGCACCGAACAGTCCAACAGGGCCACGCGCTTGCACCTGAGCCATGGAAATATTTCACACCGTATCAGCTCACCTCCCGGCACAGAGCACAAACAGCACCTTCCCAGCCCCAAACACGCCAGCACCGAGCAGCGCACAAGCTTCAGCTCGCTCTGGCCCTGGCAGCAAGCCCCAGACCACAGCTTTTCCCTCGGCACAGCCACAGCAGCCCCCTGGGCTCACAGCGGGGCAGCCGGGGTTCTTGTGTCCCCACCATCCATCCATTGCTGCAGACGGGTCCGTGCCCACGCAGGCAGGACGCGCGGGCTTAGCCTCATCAATAAAGCAAGCAGCTACAGGTTTTTGTTGCATGGTGCTATGGTATCTTTAAAGACTTTAACTCGAGTCATCCTGCAAAGCAGGATCACACAAAGAAAGTCACCACGCTGGCCCGGTCGTGGGAACGGGCTCCTGCACTGACGGGAACAATGGGAATCACAGTGGTGCCATTTAAGAGAGTTTGCCAAGCTCTCCAGGACTCCCCTCCGCTGGGAAGCAGGCAAGCGAGCGCATTCCCATGTGTGTTTGAGCAGGAAATGCAAGTGGTGTTTTTCACGCAAAAATCAAACAGGCACCTTCTCCCCTCGCCCCGGCGGTTTCTGCTCGCACCCGCAGCCACCTCCCCACACCGCGTTCCCATCCATGCAGAGCGGCCACATTGCACAAGATTTCCAATGAAGAACAAACAAGAACCACCCACTGTCGCACAAGGCCCTTATCTCAGGGTCACCTTCCGACTTGCAGGGCTGTGCAGCAGCTGGTGGGTTGCAGAAGTTGTTGCTTTCTCACCAAGGACTCAAAAGTTTTTGCAGGTTGTTTCAGAAGAGTCTCTATTCCCCAGCCAGTAACACCAGCCATCCTCAGCGTAACAAAACCACAAGGAGACAAATGAAGAAAATAACCCAGAATATTAAACAAAAGGGCAAGAACAACCGTCCATCTTGCCAAAATCTTAGAAGAATGGCCCCAAGTCTGCACACCTGAAGTTTATCAATGAGTTAACTCTGCATAAGCATTACGCTGCCCCTGTATTTCTGAATTTTCAAAATGCCAGGCACTCAGAGTGTGTCATCAAGGTGCCGTAGAGAAGGAGGTGTTACCAAAACAGTCTCAAAAGCATGTATTTTGGTGATTCATTGGGGCTCTGGAGCTCAAGGTGTGTTCTGGGCAGATTTCAGAGCAGCAGTCTCCCATTTCAGAAAGCAGACCCCTGGTGCCACCTCAGAGCACACAGCCCCTGTGACAAATACCACAGAAACCCTCTCCAACATATTTCAGGCAAGGGGAAGGAAAGAGAAAAGCCAGACTAGGTTTTTTTCCCCCAATTTATTGTGGCTACCAGTGACACTCATTTGTCAGAAGCAATTTGATAATTCCAATGCTGTTTGGATATCGTGCAGCAAACTTCCTCCATACAAACCAGGTCAGCCAAATCAGTTTGAACCCATTTCTGGAAACAGTTGTCACTCCCTACAATGACACATTAACTCACATCTCAGCCCA
Source organism: Burhinus bistriatus (assembly GCA_013397275.1). Lineage (NCBI taxonomy): Eukaryota > Metazoa > Chordata > Aves > Charadriiformes > Burhinidae > Burhinus > Burhinus bistriatus. The sequence continues at coordinate 52,325 of VYXH01006137.1, read as the reverse complement.
CCGACCTCCAATACCTTACGTTCTCCTTATCTCCAAACTTCATTCTCTGTACACGGCTTTGGAACCATTCTTCTTCTCCAGGGGGAGAAATCCACGACACTTGCTTATTGAAGAGTTACACTAGGAATCAGAGAGGTTACAAGGACCCTGGAGAGACTAAGAGCCACATTCTCCTGGAAGTGGAATATGTCTTACAGCACGTTCATTAGTTGAAAATTACCAGCTGAGTAGCTAAAAGGTATTTACAAAGGCCACAAAAATCCTTCCCAAGAAGGACTGTATGTATGTTTTTATTAGTGCATTGAAATGGCATTGCCAGGCACAGGACATACGAATACCCACGCAGCAGTCCCTCGTCCTGTCACTGAGGGTAAAGCTCCACTATCATCGCGTGCCCCTGGAAGGAGAAAGGGAGAAAATAGTCACAGAAAAGCCTAATTAACACAAACACGCACTCAACAGGAGACGCCCATCTCCTGACCATCTTAAAATAAAAGGGGAGTGAAAATCCAGAGCCAATTCACTAAGAGGACTCTGCAGAGAGTGCTTTGATGGCTTCGGGACAGCACAGATGCGCTTCAGGTTGGTCAAGGCACCGGAGTCCACCCTGACCAACGCATCAGACTCTCCTGAGGGCCAAACTGGGAATTTAGGGTGGAGGTAACGTCGGGATCGGCGCCCTCAGGTTACAGAAGGCCAGCTGTGGTAGGTCCCCACAGAACTGCCACCAGTCACTGCAACCTGAACCAGGGCTCCCATCCACAGCCTCAAGAGTTGTAGGAAGAGTCTCACCCCATTTTTCTTGTAAAGATCTTTCTTCCTAAGAGTGGAAGAATGACACTCGCAAGGCACAGTTTGGGAAGTCTTTGAGAGCCACCAAATAAAACCCTTAGAACGTGGCAGAAATCTGTCCTCCTCGTTTGTATCATATGCACAGCGACGGGCTGCAGTCGCCATTGCCCAGGGATGATTGTGAGAAGGGCTGGAGAGTCTCGGAAGCGGACGAGGTGGAGGGAGCTCGCTGAACTGAGCTGCCATAAGGCGGCAGCCAGCCGAGCCAGAGGGCATTATGAACACCCAGTGCCACGGGACTGCAGAGGTGCCCCCACACCTGGTGTAACTGGACAGGATTTCATCGTGCCAACAGGAGCAGAAGTGCAATTACTGCCCCTCTTCAGAGGGAACAGTGCCAGCCATACAGCACCATTACCTGCCCTCCTGCAGCACAGGCAGCAACCAGGCCGTATTGTCCTCCCTCCTTCTTCAATCTATGGGCAGCAGTAATTACTAGACGGCAGCCAGTGGCACCAAAAGGATGTCCCAGCGAGAGGGAGCCACCCCAGGTATTGAACTTCTCCAGAGGAGGGGCTCCGACCTGCAAGAGCACACAGAAGGACACACACCATCACATGCCTGGAAGGAGACTGGCCTCACCACAACACCAAACCTACGCACGTACAAGTGCCCGACCACAGCACAAAACCTTGCCAAAGGCTTTTCTGCTTCCCCAGCAGTCAGACAGGTATACCCCCTGCTTTTAGAAAGCACGTAGAAGGACTGAACCCCTCCCACTGTGTTTAACTCCCTCCTCTCCAACAATCACTATTATGGCTCTAGATCTCCACCTACTGACAACGGGGATGTCACCGTTCACAAAGAAACTGCTCACTTTGGGATTTGCTAAGCCAGAGTTCAAGAAACATTGCTTCTCCCCACAGAAGGTAACAAAAGCCCTGCTTTGCAGCACTAGCATGCCTGGCTGCCATGAGGAATTCAATCGATCCTAAAGTTAAACTAACGATAAAAGCGTCCTGACTTTGTCTTACCTTTGACTTTCTGCCCATGTAGTTTTGTGCAAACCAGTCCGAATCCATAGCTTTCAGGTTAGCCAGTATCTGCCCCTGAAAAGGAGAGGAAGGCAAAGTTAACAAGCAAATGGCCTCAAGTTGCGCCAGGGGAGGTTTAGGATGGATATTAGGAACAATTTCTTCACGGAAAGAGTTGTCAAGCGCTGGAACAGGTTGCCCAGGGAAGTGGTGGAGTCGCCATCCCTGGAGGTGTTTAACAGCCGGGCAGACGTGGTGCTGAGGGACACGGGTTAGTGCTGGGTTTGGGCAGTGCTGGGTTAATGGTTGGACTTGATGATCTTAAAGGTCCCTTCCAACCTAGATGACTCTATGATTCCAAAGCCTACAGACAGTGCTGGCAAATAGGAAATATCCTGAGACTACCTACAGCCACAAAACTAGTACACCCAACTGAAGAAAGCATTTTACAGGATCAGCCCTGTTAACCAATGTTAGCTCAACCTTAGCTAGAAAAAGACACTGTCCAATTACCAGGCTACCTCACCATAGTGACACATATCTCCAACCCAATTAGTAGATCATAAGCAGAAGTGGTTTCTTTCATACCAGGGTCCTGGGAAAGTAAGATTTTTTTATTTTTTTTTTAATGTATTATTTTAGAAGAATCTGTATTCCTTTGGTGACTTCAAGCAACATAAACCACTGTTAGCATTGATTGTGTCAATGTAAAAATGTTATATATTTAAAATATATACAGTACTTACCCATAGACATAAATGTAGAATTACACCTATCTATGTTTAGTGAAGCTCTTAACAAGAGCTTTCACCAACACGGCAAAAGACGTCTACAGAATGGCATTTTACAGTTAGAGGCACCCTTAGTGTTCCGAGTACTTACAGCAAAAGCTTCATGGAATTCAAACACATCGATATCAGCCATGGTTAGCCCAGCCTTCTCCAGCACTTTGGGAGTAGCGTACGTTGGGCTGAAGAAGAGTTAAGAAACAGAAGTCTTGCATGAATATGTTTCCTGACATCATCATCTCCTTTTTCCACAGCGACCCACGTTACATTCCTTCTCTCCAGGGTTCATGGTGCAGCTCCCTGCCTGTCCCACTCCAACTGAAACACAACCCCAAGTAACTACTGCTAGTACCAACATGCCGAGATGCTCCCCAGCAAATCAGAGTGAGTATTTCTGCCACCGCTGCTCTCCCACATTAGCCACCTCCCCCTCCTGACTCACAGCGGCTCTTGCACCTTTGCGAGAAGGCCTGAGGACACGTAGTATCTCATGAGATACTTCTCAAAAAAACAAACATGTAATGGCAGGTTAAGGCTGTTGTGCTAGTACGGACTGTGAGAGGACGCTCTTGATTGTCGCCACCTACCCCAGTAGCAGTTGGTCCTTTGGATCCTGGGACACATACACAAAGTCCCTGCACAGGAGAAATGCTATTAGTAACAGGAAGAGGAGCAGAAGGAAGCGAGAGCAGACTGCAGAGGCCATGTAGAGCAGTCCCTTTTTACCTTAGGTAGGCCTTCGGTTTGTATCCCATTGCCAGAGCCTTCTCCTCAGACATGAGCAGAATTGCCGAAGCACCATCTGTCTGAAACGGGCAGACAAACCCAGTGAGGTCACTGCCTGAAGAGCAAGCACACTCTGCGCACAAAATGAGCCCGACAGCCCCCCCGCAAAGCAGCTGGCAAGAGAGGACCCATATATAGCCACAGCTTCCAGGACATCCCCATACAATATGGGACAAAGAACAGCTCCGCATGATTGAGCTGATGGACAGATGATCTCTGAGTGATGTCAGCACATGTGCTGCTGAAGCCCTTCCTTACGGTCCAGACCCACAACTCCCCCCTGGTTTCAAACAGGACAGAGGTGCCTAACTGCCCCACCAGTCCTGAGGACAAGCTGGTTACCCCAAACACTCATCTGTCTGCTCAGCTCCATCCCAAAACTGATTGTAATTCTGGGATAACAAGCCACAGGCTCACCACATTGCAAAAATGAACATCACGGCCCTGGCACATGATCGCTTATTTCTCGGATAATAGCCCAATCTGGCCTACAGATCTGCTGCAGACAGCATACCAACGATGCTTCCACTGTTCCCAACACCAAGGCTGTGGTGTTGGGACAACACCACAACACCAGCCTCTGTAAGTCCCCAAGAATGCTGCTGAAAGAGTGCTGGCAGTAGTTACTTGCTTCCTTTGAAGTGCTCGTCACAAACAGCCTTTTAAACACCCAAGAATCTGTCAGGGCTGTGTGCAGGAACAGGACAGTCACCCTCGAGCCCTCTGTGGGAGGCAATCACCCTCTACTGCGCCTCAGGTACCAGGGCTCAGATGCACCTCACCTAATTTACACAACTACCTTAGACTTCAGCATCTAAAAAAGCTTCCTTTAAAAGCGCTAAAGAGAGAGAAAGAGAAGCATATGCAGAAGACAGGTCATCATAGATGTGCTAGAGACATCTCTCCTTCCCCTCTGTGGATTACAGGGCAAGCCTTGAAGTGACAAGTTTAGACTAAAACTACTAACTTCTAGACTTATAGTGTGATCAGTCCCATCCTGGGACAAAATTTCTATATGTGCCTTTGAACAATCAACCCTCGTGAGGCAGCTACAGAAAAGCAAACAGGTAAGAAGGACCAAAATCTCAGGGGTTTATTTCTAATTTTAAGATGAAACAATCCAGTACCCAGGTTCACCAGATTATAATATAGTTCAAAGCTACCCTTGAAAAATCCAAAAGCAGGTGATTGATTACAAAGGAGACAGCTCATTCCCACAGATTATACCAGCTTGATCTACGTGCCTACGGGAGGCAGAGGGTAAACCGGACAGTTTTCCCCTCTGGCTCACAGTGACGGGAACAGGCATTACCAGGAAGGAGGAGTTGGCAGCTGTGACAGTTCCGTACGGCTTGACAAAAGCCGGCTTCAGCTTGCCCATCTGCTCCATTGAGGAAGGACGGATCCCATTATCTTTGGTAACTGTATCTTTGCCTGTTGACGAAAAAANGGGAATCAGAAAACTGCTTTTTTATGACAAGTAGGAGGAGGAAAAAAGGGAAGATCCATTCATGGGATCAGGATATTTAACATGGCTAAAAAAAATAGCACTTAAAAATTGAAGCTATGTTACTTTCTCTCTGAAGACTGCAAAAATGAAGCGCTGCAATCTATTTACTGTAGGAAAAAACTATCCATGGAAAACCCAGTTGGTAAAAGAATTTAAATTCAGACTATAAAGCCTAAATTGGAGAACTGGGCCTAAATCAGTATGCACTTATGTGCCAAGTTTTGAGGAAGTAAGAGCACTGGGAAGAACCAAACATATGTATCTTCAACTATACTGACTCCTTAAATAAGCCAGTTAACAAAAAGTACCAATTTTAACATAAACACTATATGTAACCATGGATCTATAGAAGTAAGGTCTCACTAGGAAACAAACGACAGAGTAAAGTACCCAAAATTGATAGCTACACCAAAGCGTGCCCACTGGCTGATGGAGGATGCGGGTGGAAATCAGTCCACAGAAAGGACAGCTTAAAGTTTCTCCCCAAACTGTTTCACATCTGAGCAATGACTGGGAGGCCTGGTGAACTGGAGTCTACCAAGCAGAACACATTTCAGCTCTTCCTATCCAGCACCTGATTTATTAGACCTGGATTTTATCAGGCTTTCTATTTGTCAATAGCTTGGCATATAAAGGTGGGTTCTCTTGCCTGACTGAAAGAGCAGGGGCATTCTTGGTCCAATCGTTCTGATTTTCCATGCTCTATCACCACATTAGCGTGGATACGAGGTGAGTATGACAAAACTTAGATATGTAAGGATATGTTTATATATTTGGATATATGCATGTTTAAAAACATGCTCCTATGTCAGTAGTTTTCCATGGAGAAAAAGGCGGCATTTCAAAGAGTTAAAATCCATACCAGATACACAGAACATTATGAATCTGACCCCAGTACTTCCCCTCCTTTTCTAAATAAAATATTTCTTTATTGAACCACTGCATGCTAGCAATGAAACACCTGCACTTTTACCTGGCACTTTGAAGGGTACCACATCAACCAGCAAGCCTCCGTCCTGGGCTTTCTTGGCTAGCGTGTGTGAACGGAGGGCATACTCATCTTGCTCCAAACGGGAAACAGCAAAGGCAGCAGCCAAACGATCAGCAGAGTGCCCCATAGTCTCGCTGGTGGAGAACTCTGCCACAGCTGGGAGCTACAAAACAGAAAAATAAAGTCAGCACATGTGAAAACCTGTCCCTGGGCAGTTACACAAAGTTCAGAAGGTGGTTAAGCCCTGCACAGTCAGGCAGTAAGGCCCTTCTGTTTATCAAGCAGCGCAGTTAATATTAGAGCTATGTAATTAACACATGGTAACCACACCAGAAGTGACTTGTTCAAACGTACTAAAGGAACCATGACTTTCAAAGTTTTTAGAAAAAAATGGATAAAAATGATGTCTAGGCTGCTGCTTACTCCAAGGGTTCAAGAACTGTACTGCATTTGCACATGCAGACAAAGAGCAGCTGCCTTGTGCGTTTAACGACAACTGCCCTGTGAAGGGTGACCAGATTTTTTGGGCCAAGGTGAAATGACATGTCCTGGGACCTTAGAACTCCTTGTCAAATACCTCCTCAAGCAAAACCAGAGACAGCAAGTGATTTCAGCTTAGCTTTTCTTCTTCCAGCACCACACAGGAAATCCCTGCACGTATTTAAGTCTGCAATTTTCCTATCTTATTTGGACTTTGGATCTCACCTCTGCTGGATGTACACTGTGCTTTGCTGCGCTCACACTAAAGGCAGCCAGCAGCGGCACGGATGCACAGTTTTGTTGTGAAGAGCTCGGTGGCGGTAAGGAGGGAAGCGCTTTTCCTTCCCCTCCCCACCATGCCATAATTCACCTCCCTCATGGTCTCCAAGACAGAAGAGTGGCTCCCTCTGCAGCAGACTCCTGACATTAACCAGCAGACTGCCGGTTCTCATCAGCATCCAAAGACCAGAGCTGAACACATCAGCACCTGGCAGGAGGTGGCCAGGAGTGGTGGTAATAATTAATCAAACAACAATTGCATTAATATACTGAGGATGCTCATCTCTGATACTGAGCAGGTTACTTCTATTATTTAAGGAAGAAAAATTCTTCTAAGCCTTTAGGACCCTTGCATAAGTTTTATATTGATGGCAAAAAGCTTCTTTGTAGCCTCCAACACAGTTTGTCTGGGAGCTGCAGAAGGAGAGGGAGGTTTTTAAATAAGTTACATTTATTGAAGACGAACATAACATGTAAGAAAACAAAGCAGAGAGTCACGAATGCTGTGAGATGCGCTAATCAACTGCAGTTTTAACCAAAAGCACAGGACAGGGATCCAATAAAAGCGAGCCACAGGCAGCCAGCTCTCCCTTTTTAAGTCCTCTCCACTGAGGCTAAAAAAATTACCTAAGCCAACTTGTTTAACACCTCCTTATACAGCACTTTAGCTTAAATATCTAAATGCCTGAAAAAAATTACCTCAGGAGCAAAGTAGTCAGGGCGAATTTTGGAAATCAGGGAGAGCTTTTGGCCCAAGGTCTTGGCTCGGTTAAGAGTGAGCATAGTCTTCCTCATCTTCCTGCTGTGACGAATGGGAACATCTGACATTAACTCCACACCCCCTGCTACGACGACATCGCACTGTCCAGCCGCAATCATACCCACGCCTGCAGAACAAGACAGAGTCCCATGAGAGCTGTGGGGAGAAGTGACACTGACCCCATTAGTGCCTTGGATACCACTACATTTTATTTCCTTCTCCAGCCTCTGGCTTTGGCCAAGCTATACAACACGTGCTTAACAGAGACTGAGCAAATGGAACGGACATTCTCTGAATCATACTAGTTTTGTAACTTTGCTTCCACTTCTCTTTGTCACACACAGCAGGTGAGAGAATTTCCCCAGTGATTCAGGACAGTAACCAGGTCTCAATTTTTTTTGCTCTGTTTAGGCTAAGTCAAAGACAAAAGTAGCCTGAAAGGGGGCAACTTCCTTATCGTGACGTAGCCTTTACCTCCCAAGCTAACATGGACACTGAGCAGAGACTATCACTGAATGCAAAGGGTGTCCAGCTGCTGGCAGGTCTACAGCAGACACTCGATTCATATTATATTTTCTTGGTTCAAAAATTTTCCTTCCATTCCAGAATTTCTCTTTCCTTCCATAACTTTTCTTTCTGGAGAGGAACTCTTGATCAGGGGGTGGAGCCATATGACAAGGGGGAACAGTTTTAAACTGAAAGAGAGGAGATTTAGACTAGATCTCAGGAGGAAATTCCTGACTGTGAGGGTGGTGAGACCCTGGCCCAGGTTGCCCAGAGAAGCTGTGGCTGCCCCATCCCTGGAGGTGTTCAGGGCCAGGTTGGACGGGGCTTGGAGCAACCTGGTCTAGTGGGAGGTGTCCCTTCAGACGCTTACTTATATTCACTAAGTAGTGCAAGTTAAACGAGGGATGTAGAGGAGCTGCTAAGCTCCTTCTCAAATGTACAGCTTGTTCTTCCAGCCAACATACCTGTGGTCATAGCCTGGTTTGAAGAAATGCAAGCCATGGTGACTGTATGGGCTGGAGTTTTGTCAGAGAAACCCGCTCCCAACGCAGCCTATGAGCAACAAAGAATGACTGTTAAAACCTACGCCTTTTGCTCCACAGGGTCAGAGCTACCATCTACCCAGCAACACACCTTTGCAGACTAAGCTGAAAACAAGTACATCAAGTTTCCATTCAGGCAATTACTGCAGCAGCTCATCCCCTCCCCAGAGTCTGGAAACAGGAGGAGACGGCAGCTGCCAGGACTCTCAGTGGCATTATGCATAGTGTCACTGCCCCCCCATTAATAAAGGGACAAACTAATCACACACCTCACAAATTCAAAAGAGCTTCCAACTACTTGACATCGTCTTTGCTTCACCTCATGTGCAAAGGCGACACATGAAAGGAATTATTTGGACCCCTTAGTATGAGGCACTGTGATTTGCTTTACACAGAACAGAAAACATTTTCTGCAGTTCAGAAAGCGGCATCTCATTTGACCCAGCAGAGAGCACGGCCTCCCATCACGGGAGAACTGCTCACAGCAAGACCTTCCCTAGTTGAGACGTGGCCAACTAGTTTAAAGTTCAACAGTTGTTCCCAAGTTAAAATTACACCGTGGCCTCATCTGACTGGCAGGTGACCAAAGCAAGTATTTGCATATACAAGGCTAAAACTGCCGATGGAACTGAAGAGCCTCATAACCTCCCGAGTCTTTCCAGCCCAGGTTATGTCATGGTTTTTGCCTGGTTGCAGAGAATAACAGCAGAGGTTCCAGATTACAGAAAATCACATGCCGCCTCTGTAATGTTACTTCAGTGGACCAGCTTCTTTCCGTGTATAATATGTAAATTGTGTTTTCTGACTGCCAGAAAAAGGGGCAGCTTAAGCTACTCCATTTCAAATCATTCACAAGCTGCATTTGATCAGCCAGCTAAAATAAATACCACAGTATTCTAACAAAGTATGCTCTGGTCCTCTCAAGTACTTTGGACAAGCCAGTATTTGAGTCCAGCTGGCAGTTGTAGTGATCAGCAATCGTTAACAAAAGCTTCCCTTTCAGGGAAGAATCAAGCAGAGGCTTCACGCATTAAAATACACTTGATTTAAGGCAGATTTCAACAGGAGGCGGAGTCCCATACAATTATCTGACAGGCATTACTGCACAACTAGTTCATACTCCCAAATCACGTTTAAATGAACCTTTTTTTTTTCTGCAAGTGTCTGTCATCTTTATACTATTGGCAGAAATCACACTCACAGGGGAAATGCTGCATGTAACCCACCTCTCTGGCAACATTACTTGTTTTCACCTCCTGGATAACTGTGCCATAAACAATGTAATCAACGACATCCCTTGGGACACTGGTCCGGTTCAGCAACCCCCTAAGGAGAAGATCAAAACAGAAATTGCACCATGTGTAATAACCTTGTCACAGTCCTCAAGCCATCCTCTTTCCACCAGCTTGGCTGGAGAACAAGGCGACAACAGAGATACATCTTCTGCCCCTAGTTCAGAAGAAGTCTTGTGTGCATATGAACCTAATGAAAAGCATAATTGACTATGGACTGCAAATAATCATCATGATAGTATCACTATAAACAATTACATAATTTCATGAAAGAAACTACTCTACCCCGCCACCACCCCAAAACAGTTGTTAGTATCTTCCCCCATTTGGAGTATTCTGATATCAAAATTAAAGGAAGAGGGCCTTAAGAGATAGCAAAGCCAATCACCTTTGGTGTAGGAACATGTAAAACTTCAATAAAGACACACAGAAAATCAGCAGTGTGTTTTCAGAGTTCAGTAGAAAATATACTTGGAAAATATACAGAAAATATCTGCCATAACTTGGCAGAACATCTTGACAAACACGCCAACACAGCAAATCCCAGAGCAAGCAGTCATTTAAGACCACTGAGATTCAAGTGTAGTTTCAGGCGTTACAAAGCACCAAACAAAAATGAAACTGAAGGCACCTCAATCAATAACTTCTCTTCTGCAGCACACTAACCCCCCTGCAATGTCCAGGACACTGCCCTCACACATGACGAACACACTGCCTGTCAACTAAATCAGCCTGCCTTGGCTAAATACGGCATTCAGATTTGACATGACCGCACCCAACCTCACGATCTCTCCTTTCCCCCCCCCCAATAAAGCCTTCTCTCTTTTCAACAGCACTTTGGCCTGCTTCTCAACAAAACAAACCCACTGCTAATGACCTACGGCTTTTGTCAAATCACTGCAGAATGGAAGGAACAGGCAAGATGTCAGAATTAATTTGTTATTCTTGTTGCCGCTTAGTTCTCTCTGCATTGCCCAGATTGTCTTTCCCGTGAACGGTAAGCACACCTCAACAGTAGCTACGATCTCTGTATTTAGAAAACTACGTGCAGTCAGGATTCAAATTAACTAAAATCTGTCAAGCAGGACAACAACGCAATCTCTGTGTAACAATACACTTTAACACAAGCCTATTGTAAACCCTACTGCTTAAGCCACCTACCAAGGTGGTGGCCGACCATGAAAAATGAAGCACCTGGATCATATGGTTCAGAGACAAAGCTAGAGCCTCGGCTTCCAAATCTGCGGAAGCCACTGCACCAACATTGAGACCCCAGCAGTTCAACGAGTTTTCTGGGCCCTTCTGGTATTCAAAGTACTTACTGCAGTGCTGCTCTTGCTAAGTCATGTGGCATAAGATCCGCATACCTGGAATTTAAAAAAGAGAGGCAGAAACTTAGCGGTGTCAGAAACGGAAACAGATGTCTACTGCACCACTGTAAGCGCGCACCAGGAGCAAAGAACTGGTGACATATCAGAAACACTCCACTGCATTTATAATCAAACATTTCATAACCCAGGTTGTGAAGACTATCTGTACATAGGTCAGCATACAATCACTGTACTAAAAACACTGAAAAGCAGCAGTAACAGAATAATCCACCCTAACTAATCTGGTCCTAATTCAGACATGAATTTGGTGGCATAAGTGTCTAGTAAGAAGAGTCTACAAGCAGATTCTCTGCACCTGTCCTGATAGTTTTGTGAAAATTGTTGCTTTATCTGCTATAGATTCACAAACAGCTTCTTCTAGACGTGCAACATAAATCCTCATTCTTCTCAGAATTCATATCCATGGGCAATCTTCTTCAAACCACATTTTTTTCATTAGCTAAGCTGGAATAACTGTAGGAGCCTAACTCATTGCCAATTCAGTACTTTTAGGCATAAGAATAACTACATTAAAATAAACAAGTAAGCCAAGTTTTTCCACAGAAATATTTCTACTGTTGACCAAGTCAGCATGTATTCTTATTTTATACTTACGAGGTGCCAGACTGCAAAAATGGAATACGGACACCCTCTACAACAACGATATTCTTCACACCACTTTTGGCCAAGGTTTTCTTAGTCTTAGGCTGGACTGCTAAGAAAGAAATTATGTTAATAAGAATACCAGCAAGCTTAAAGTACGACTCTGTAAAAAACACTAGAAAACTAGGGAAACTGTTCTCTTTTGGTGCATAAGTCAAAAGCAGAGTAGGTAGGACACCTGAGCTGTAATCTTATATCTGTCTGGCTAATTACGTGATCTGTGAAAAATGATTTAACAACTCGGTAGGTCCCCCATCAGCAGAGAGAGTCATCTATAGCTACACTGAGGCAATGGTACAGCTGAGAACAAAGGCACGTAACTCCCAGTCTCTCTTACCACTGACCAGAATACTGCAGGAAGAGATACCTCTAAAAATGCTGTACAGCTTACAACATGAATGAGGCAGAGCAAATTCAAAGCCTGAGTGAGATCTCCCACTTGGGGAGCAGCAAGGACTGCAAATAGCAATCCATCTTCCACAGTAACTGCCTACATATGTGCTCTTACTGCACAGTAAAGGTGAGATAATTCAAGGTAAATCAAAACACAGTCCAAGAAGTCAACTAACTTTCACTCCCATAGGAAAGCAGTAGCAAGAAGAGTCCGTATAGCCGCTGCGGGTAACGTAGTACCTCGCCATAAGGTGTCCGAGCATCTCAAGTTCAAGACAAAGCATGTCATGATACAGTATCATTCAACAGGCCACTGCCAGAGCTCTTCTGGAGTGATGATTAACAAAGAGTTCAATGACAATTTCCTAATGCATTCAGGCCTGCAAATCTTAATGAGCATATATGGCAGCATGGGGCAACTCCTTTCACAAGCTAGAAAAGAACAGACTTGTGAAAGCAGATTAAGTCCAGCTAAATACTGTACTCAAGCAAGTTGCAGGATGAAACTCCAGAACTGTTCTCAGGTTACACAAGTCTCTCTGCTCAAAGCCAAGGAGACAAGGGGGAGCTGCCGTCTCCGCCAGTTTCCAAAACCCAGGCAGCTCAAAGCATTACAGTCACCTGAGCAGCCCCCCCACAATGAATCCCAGAACACCGGATCACCTCGACCGCTCACTAAGGGCCACAGCTAATAACCCACATAACTGTGCATGCTGAGCGGCTCCACCGAGACCTAATCCTCTTACTGGTCTCACCAGACTTCAGAGCTAATTCCACAAGCTTCTCCTTGTCAGGGACAATCCCCTCCCCGCTGGGCAAACGATCTGGTTAGGCCTGGACAGCTTATAAACCTCAGCCTCTCTGTTTAGATTCTAGAAATAGCAATCTTATCAGGTGACAATGGGGCGTGAGCTCTGGATTGGGCATAGCTGCTGGGAGCGAGGGGCACTCAGAGGCTGAGAGGACTCTGCTCCAAATAGTGGTTTGCCTGTAGTTTTATTTGTTTGCAACTTTCTTGAACTAAGGCTGTCTGCACTGTATTTCTGAGATTTATGTAGAACGCAACCCTGGGAAAGGGAGGCAGCTTCAAAAATAGTCTTCTCCAGCACAGACCCACTGAGATTCCTGCTGTTTTCACTTTACCTGCGGCTTGTAACTGTGAAGAGCAGCTGAGTGATCGAGCAACTGAAAAACAAGAAACAAAAAAGTAAGATCTATCAAACCTGAAATGTTAAAAACACTTCTAGTTTCTGTAAGAACTGTTAAAAAAATAAGATAATGTCATAGTAAGACAACTGCACCTGAACACCTGCGAGATATTTTCTAGTTTACCCTGTTCATAAAAATGACACAGTTCGTATTACCCGTTCACACGGGATTTCTCCCAGATCTGATGTGGGAAGGGACAAATATGGCAACGATGGAATTAGTTATTTCAAAAAAAAAAACCATTGTCATCTTTTCTAAGATGACAATGAAACAGAGATTCAGATACAAGCATTCATTCCAAACCCAACACTTGAAACAGAACTTTATGACCTATGAACTCAAGCTTTCAATAAATGTAAAGATACTTACAGACCCTGGTAGCCCATGCTGAGGAAGCAGGGAGGTTTCTGATGGCATGGGTCAGCATGGAAGTCATTTTGATATCTAAAGAGCTGAAGAAAAACTGATATTAGTCCAATCTGGTCTATTCGGAACAATTTCAAGGTAAGCAATCTGCCTGCTTCACACACAGCCAAAAAAATGAAGAAACAGAAGACACGCCAAGGGCAGCAGCACGGAGAATTACTTCCTATTACACTTTTTGAACAGCATCTAACACACAAGGTGTCTGGCTTATGACTGGCCTGCAAATGTTTCTGTAAATAAATACTCATCTCCCCAGTGACCCAGCACTGTCCTAAGAGCAGCGAGCACAGTTTTCAATTCTCCTCCCAATAACTGTTCCACCACTTCCCCACTGGAAAATTGTCCCAGTGCCCAGCCAATCTCTCTGCCAGCGTGACTCTCCTGACGCACTCTCCTTGGCAAAATTTCATGCCACTACCCCTCATTTTAACTGTTCACGCTAACCTCAGTAGCTTCCGTTGCGTATCCCCACAGGAAGCAGAACAAGTTGGTATCCACCACCCCAAAAACTTCCTCTGTAGCCTTCTCAAAGCTCATTCCAAAACAGGGTTTCCCTACAAACAAATCCTCATCTGCAGTTTTTATTGCCCAGGGTGAAAAATGGTCCTCACAGCTTCAGTTCTTTGCCTGTTTCACAGCAATGTTCACCTCGGTCACGCTTGTAGCGTTCAAGCTAACACCTCTCTCCCAAATGCACACATCTTCCCTAGAGGGTTAGAGAAACACCCGCAGTCCCAAGCCCAGCCCGCTCAGGTACTGCAGCTCTCTATAGCTTCTCAAAACTCAGCGTAAGCTGACAGCCACCCTCTTCCACGTTCACATCTCACACCCTACAGCTCCGCACCTGCAACATGTCACACAGCATTCCTCATTCGCCAGGCCACTCTGGTTACGCTGGCATCTCACAAACCAAACCTAGGCTCCCGACGTTAGTAAAGGTCCAGAAAACAGACCTCCTCCTCCCCAGCATCCTTCTCTGTGTCATCCCTCTGCAAAAGTGCTCTTCCTCCATCTGTGCCAAGCTCCCTCCCCACACCTGATTGAAGCTTTTCCCCACATCTTCCCTGCCCAACTGACAAAACAGAATCATCAAATCACAGAATAGTTTGGGTTGGAAGGGACCTTAAAGACCATTTCGTTCCACCCCCCTGCCATGGGCAGGGACACCTCCCACCAGACCAGGTTGCTCCAAGCCCCGTCCAACCTGGCCTTGAACACCTCCAGGGATGGGGCAGCCACAGCTTCTCTGGGCAACCTGGGCCAGGGTCTCACCACCCTCACAGGCAAGAATTTCTTCCCAATATCCCATCTAAAACTCCCCTCTTTCAGTGTAAACCCATTCCCTCTCGTCCTCTGGCTTCACTCCCTGATCCAGAATCCCTCCCCAGCTTTCCTGGAGCCCCTGGAGGCACTGGAAGGGGCTCCAAGGTCTCCCCGGAGCCTTCTCTTCTCCAGGCTGAACACCCCCAACTCTCCCAGCCTGGCCTCCCAGCAGAGGGGCTCCAGCCCTGCCATCATCTGGGTGGCCTCCTCTGGCCCCGCTCCAGCAGGTCCATGTCTCTGCTGTGCTGAGGCCCCAGCGCTGGAGGCAGCACTGCAGGGGGGTCTCCCCAGAGCGCAGCAGAGGGGCAGAATCCCCTCCCTGGCCCTGCTGCCCACACTGCTGGGGATGCAGCCCAGGATGCGGGGGGCTTTCTGGGCTGCCAGTGCACATTGCCGGCTCATGGACAGCTTCTCACCCCGCAGGACCCCCAAGTCCTTCTGGGCAGGGCTGCTCTCCATCCTTTCATCCCCCAGGTACCCAAACCAGACCCATGCCCAGCACACTGCACAGACACTCTCCTCACAAAGTACTCACTGACCCCACCCCCCACAACATGCACTACCCTCCACGTTTTCAGAAGTCAGCTGCTCCCCTGGCACCCCAACGAGACAGGCCTACATACACCCAAATCCATCTGGCCAAAGCTCCTTCCAGAGCCTGCAACACCTGCCCGGCTTCCTCCACAGCCCCTACTCGCCTTCCTCTCTCCACACACAACACCCCTGACCTTTGTACAAACCACAACACCTTTCAAATACACCCTCACGCACTACACGTCCACCCCAGGTACTCACAGCACACACAAGCTACACCCACACGCACACACCGGCTTCTCTCACCAGCCTCCCCAGGGGACACACACCC
>VYXH01006137.1:6032-35855 GCA_013397275.1 Burhinus bistriatus | reverse complement strand
CTGGGGGGGGGGGTTGAGGCGAGAGGGTTTCCCCCACGGCCTGTGAGTGACCCTGGGGGATCCCCGGCGTGTCCCCGCTTCCCTCCCCTGCAAGGTTTTTCTCCGGGCAGGGGTCCGTGCTTCCCTCTTTTGGGGGCCACGGAGGGTGTGGGTGTGCCCCCACGGGGGTGATGCTCCCACGCCAGCCCCTGAGGCCGGCTGGCCTCCGTAGTCCCTGTGTCCCTGCACATGAGCACATTTTGGGAGTCCATGTATGGCTCTGGGGGTCCCTGTGACCCTGCTCTGGGGAGGGGACACTCCAGGCAGGATTGCCCTCGGCACGTGAGCTGATCCACAGGGAGAGGGTGTCCTTGTGTCCTTAAACGTGTGTGTGTCCCTAATGCCCGTGTGTGCATGCCCAAGGGAGGGTGTCCCCATGTCCTTGGCCATCTGGATCCTGGAGCTGTTCTCCAGGCAGGCAGGTGTGTCTGTGGGAAGGGGATATCTCCTCGTGGGTGGGGAGAATGCCCCCAGGTGCGTTTGCACCTCCAGGTGCCCCACAGTCTGTCTTTATTTTGGTATACAGGCGTCTGAGCTGTTGACTAACGCTCTCTTGCGACCTGCCGAGCCGGACAGTGTTTGCAGCGCTGGGTCATGATGCTTCCTCACAGAGCTGCCGAAGCAAAGAGTCACCAGGTGCCCCTTGGAAGGCCGAAGGGCAAGGCTCTCAGGCATTGGAAACCAGTTCTTATTTCTTGTGCTTCGAAGGGCCTCAGGGTCTGGTATCGATGTCGAGCTGAAATCTAGCAGCGTTTCATTTAAACCTAATACCTGTCTTACGTGCAGTGTTGGAGCGGGTTTGCGCGTGAGCTGGTTGCTCCAGGAGCAAGGTGCTGCGATCAGTAACAAGCAGAACTGTGGTAACTCCAGTCATCACTCAGGCTGTTGTTGGTTGGATTTCTTGTTATGATTGGCAATATTCTTCATCACAGACAGTCCTGGAGGTGCTCTGAGGACGCTGTCACTCACCATAATTAGTAGCGTTGTTCTGCCATAACAAAGTGGTTGTTAAATTAGATGCGAACCTCGCCAGGGCAGACCAAAAAGCAGGCAGAAGACAGTGTGAGCTCGAGAGCTGGCTGTACCTGTTGGGCCACATGCTGCGTGCTAACAGGTTCCCAGAGGGGATAGGAAAGCTCAGTTTGTCAAAAGTTTCCCATCTCGCAGCTCAACGCTCTGTGCCATCAGCTCACAGGTACAGGCTGAAAGCGTGGGCAGTTGTCATCCTGAGCTTCAGCTGGCTCGCTCTGCTGGTGCGTGGCTTGGTCCAGGACTGCAAGAAGGCTTTTCTCCTGAACCATCCATGGATGCTGTTCCCACTGCGAGTGGCATGCCGCGTCTGGGTGAGTGGAAGGGCAGGAAGGGGAAGTGCTGGACAGGGAAGCGGCCAAGGAAATGACAGAGAAAAGAGAAAGTGGGAAGAAACAGGTCGCAGCTGGACTGTGTGAAAAGGGTGTTCTCTGTTCTCTACTGTATCCAAGTTCTCGGCAAAGTCCTGAGAGCAACTGTCTGAAGCGTTGGTGTCCCTGTCTCTAGATGGTCTTTTAATTGGAGTGAGTGAAGTAGTGAAAATGGAATCGATATTCAGGGCTTTTAATTCAAGAGTGAATGTTAGTGAAACAGCGGAAGCGTATATCTGGCCTGCTGCTGCTTCTTCTCTCTTCAGTATTTTAAAGGAGGATTTTTCTGGCTCCGATCTTGGCATGTTACCATTGTACTGTTGAATGAATCAACGCCTAAAGCAGATGTGCTGTGACTGTGACCAAGTAAATGTGCTTTTAGTTTTAGATGTGTTTTTCCACAAGTATCCTGGGCTCTAAAAGAAAGTACTGTCAGACTGAAGAAACATCACTCAAATATTAAGGTGCTGTTACTCTGATGACAGTACCTTTCCCAAAACACTTTATATTAAAATGTGGTGAGATTTGTTCAGTCGTGTCCTTGATTTTTTTTTTCTTTTTTCCTTCTTCATATCTTTTGTTTTGCTAGAACTGAAAGACAAAGTGGGATTCAGGGTTTAAGGTTTTAATGGAAGCCGTCTGTTTGGGAACTGATATGACAGAGGAAAGCATGTTAGACTGTAGAAGGAGAAAAAAGTTAATTAATCCATTCATTTTATACTTCTAATTGAGATTGGGTGTTTTGCATGTGATATAGTTTTTACTACGTAGTCAGTGCCTTGCTCTCAGTAAGTACTGGAGAGTGGTGTGCTGCTTGTCTTCCCACGTCCCAGCCTTAGCAGATGCCTGACTGAGGGTGTGGAAGGAAAAATTCTCACTTGCCTTGCAGCTGAGATTTGTTTGGTCTAGTGCTCCTTCCTGCTGTGCCTAGCCACGTGCAGCAATACAGGATTGAAGTGAATGCGTTCAGAAAGATAATTCAGTCCTTGCCTTCTTTTTAAAGTGGTGGAGCTGTGTGGCTTTTATCAAGTTAAAATACTGCCATTAAAAGCGCATCATATTATGCTAAGGAGCATCTGTCAGCAGCGAAATTGTTGTCAGACCACGCTCGGTTTTGTGGGAAATGAGCATTGGCGTTAAGTGTCAGGAGTACCTGACTTTAGCATACAAAAAGTTTAGGGAAACTAATGTTGGCTGCAGGAATCACAATCTGGGTATTGTCCTAGTCAAAAATTACTTTAAAGTAGCTTTGGGGTGGAAACCAGTTCATTCTTTGTGGTGTTGTGGGCACATGACACACATGCACACACACAAACCTGTTTGCCGGGACAGACTGACACTGAATTTCCATCCCCACAGCGTCACAGTATGTATCCTGGGCTCGGGAAAAGGAGCACAAAGGTCAGTCCCTGCTGCCAGCACCGGAGACAAGGTGGAAAGAGGGCCAAAGTGCAGCGGAGCTCCAGCCGTGAGCCCGTGTCACGGGGCTGCGGGAGGGGGAAGCACCTCCTGGTGAGGTGCAGGCTGAGGTTTTGAGCTTGCTTTCCCTCTAATGGCTTTTCTGCCCTCTTGCTGCTGGGAATGGGAATGTTTCATTCCTGAACATTTTGTCAGCGTTGAGCAGTAAACCTCCCCTAGCTGAATGGCCGCGTTCCAGTTGGTAAATGTGCCTGTGGGGCTTAAGAAGTAACACTTTTACTATATTTCAGACTTAAAGCAGCTTTGGCAGGGATTCAGCCTAGATCTCTGTTAGAGGATCCTCTCGGTCAAGATCAAGGTCACTTGAATAGAACTGAGATTCGTTTGTGTAGAGAGGTCATCAGGCCAATTACAATTTCTCGGCAGAAAAAGGACATCTGGGATTTATGAGTCAGAAAAGTGCCATTTCACTTGTGGACAGAACTTGTTCATACCATGGTCTCAGTTTTCTGAGTGCTTTGAAACAAGACAAGTTTGTCTAGGTGCTTCCATATGTAATTAGCAGAGATGGATCAAGTTTTTTGTTGATAGCTGGAGGGAAGAATAAATATTTTGTGTGCTCTTTTCGTGGCTCACCAGATGTAAAGCCTATGATCTGTGAAGTAGTACTGGGGGTGGCACCATTCACTGGCACAAGAGTGTGTTTTTACAGAAATATTCTAGGGCAGTTATGTTTGATTGGCGGAGAGTTAACTTGCAGGCTTGAAACTCTCCAAAGTGCAGCAAGGTCCCTGGTTTAGTGTGTGAAGAAGTGTTGAACTGTGCATACCGAAGGCAAAACACCCCTGCGTGCCACCCACTTCATCTCTTGTCAGCTCTTTGGGAAGAAGGCTTTGATTTTTTTTTTTTTTTTTTTTTTTTTTCCCCCATTGCTGGTATTGGAAGCTGCAGTGTGGAATCTGTGCTGTGAAGGTCACTTCAATAACATGGAGTCGTCTGAACTCTGGTGGTGGCACAGGTCAAGCTGTAACAGAAGGCACTGGGTCATACTCAGGATTTTCCGAAACACTACTCAGCACATGAGGGGAAATGGGAGCATGCATTAATAAAGGATAGTTAAGCTGAGACTACTGAAAATTCTTTTAACATCTGCAACATCTTTTCTTTAGGTTATGCTTGCCGTAACATCTCCACCTCCACTGCGCTTCAGAGTAAGTGTAAAGCCTTTCTACGTGAGTTCATTTACCTTCTAAAATCCACTGAGCATAAGCTGATAACACATTTCTGTTTATTTGCAGATAGAACCCATGTTAGCTGTGATATCAAAGGAGATGTCGCTGTTGTACGCTTCAACACACCAAATTCAAAGGTACTGTTTTAGCTGGCTGTGGTGAATAGGTATATTAAGTGGAAACGGCAGGAATAGCAGTTGTATGGACAAGGCATTGAAAATGCTAATTTAAGACTTAAGAACTTTCCTAACCTGCAGCCTTTCAAAGTTGTGAACAAAGTAGAAATAGGAGAACAAGCATTTGGGCGTTTAATGAGACATCTGAAAATGCCTCATGGAAATACGTTGTATGTACTAACTAACTTGTCTCTCACTGGCACGAGATATCGCTAAATCTTATTAAGCTCTTGTGTTCAGGGTGGTCAAGGAGAGTGTCCATTATATACAAAAAAACAGCTTAGAAGCCCATAAAAGCTGTATTTGAGGTCACAAACCCACTGTTGGTAAGGTTAAAGAGGAACTTCTTAATAACAGAATACTTGATGACCTGCTGCAAGGTTTCATCTTGGAGGTTTTTTTTCTCACTGTATTATGACACAAGATGCACTAACCTTTATAGCAAATCTGGGCTCAATTTGCGTGCCCCAGAAGCATTATAATTGTGCCAAGCAGTAGTCTGGCTGTTGGGCGAATTCCTTTCCTTTTCTTTGCAGAAGGCGAATTTTGAAATGCTGTAGAGCTACTGCTGCTCCTGGCTTCAGACAGATTGGGAAATCCATTCAGACCTACCATTGGCTTTGGCTTTTTGTTGTTGGTCTGTCTTCTGTGCAAGTTTTCTGAGGATAGGATGGTTGAGTCCAGTACTTAATCAGAGGTTAAACCCCACTGTCTGCTGGGCTCCTTATTTACAATGCTTATTTGCTGCCTTCAGGTGAACACTCTATCCAAACAACTAAACGCAGAGTTTACTGACATAATGAATGAGATCTGGGCCAATGAAGCTGTCAAAAGTGCCGTCCTCATCTCTTCAAAGCCAGGCTCTTTCATTGCTGGAGCAGATATTGAGTAAGTACAGGGGCGTTAGAAGTTGCACTGCTGGAGCTTTCTCTGAAGTCCAGCATCCAGGGCCAGTGGTCTGGTGCACTGTGAAGTCCGAGCGGTTTGTCACTGACATCTCCCCAGGGGTGAGGCAGAGGCTGGGAATGAAATCCATGTGCACAGGATGCCTAACTTGCTCAAATGAAGTTAGGGCCTTGATAGAGAGGAACACGGCAAGTCATTAAACCCCGTTTGGCTGTAACACTTGGTCACTCCTTCCTGCATGCTGGGGTGGCAGCCAAGGAAACCTTTCCTGGCTCCGGGGTGAGCATTGTGCTTTGGTCTGGGAGACAACAACAGCAGATAATTTACATGCAGGACTTCATTTAAGCTGGGTTTGAGTGCCTGGCAGTCTGCCAGTGTGGCCCCTTGATTAGGCAGGATTTGGCGCTCTGCCACATGGAGCATCTAAGCAGCCTCCCAAGCAATTCAGCGTGGGTAACTCTTGCAGGGGTGGGATGACCCGTGTGGGTGCTCTCACTGGGACCTGGAGTGCCATTGGCTTCTAGTCCTGACATTGGTCAGGACAAAATAGTTGTTTAAAGCCAGAAAGCTCTGAGGAAAGACGGTGAATTACAAATAGGGCCTTCAAAACCTGATCACCTTTTTGGCTGGCCTTATTCAGGGGCAGAGACTCGATACGTGTTGTGGTGGGAAGGAGGCAGTAGCTGGAGCTGGTAAGCAGAGCAAAAGGACAGGCTGTGTTTAAGAGCTGTCTGCTGGTCTCAACACTACAAGCCTCCTGAATTGCGCCTGCCTGGCAAACGCTGCTGGCCTCCGTGAGAATAATTGGCGCAGGGAGTCTCTAATTGGCGGAGTGCAACATCAGAGCACTGGCCATCTGCTCCTCTAAAAAGTGATCCTGGGCTCTCCCCTCCACCCTTCCTGGCAAGTGCTTTGAGGCTTCCTATGACCCTTCCTCCTCTCCCCCAAAGGCTTTCACAGCTCTGACACAAGGAAACTCTTTCACTGCCTGCAGGCACAGCCCAGTGTCAGCATGCAGTGACTTAACCCACTGAATTTAGTAGTCTTCCTGTGTTGTCTGTTAATGTAAGACTGGGGGACTAAATAGCTCTTGCCCGTCTGTCAGTCACTGGAGCGTTTGTGGGAAAAGGGGAACAAACTCCTTGAAGCACTCTCCACTTTACTGCTGTTTTCTCAGTGCTTTTCCAATTCTGATCAGCCTTTTTGCCTCACTGCAGCATGATTGAAGCCTGCAAGACTTCTCAGGAAGTGACTCAGCTCTCTCAGGAAGGACAGAAGATGCTAGAAAAAATTGAGCAGTCTCCAAAGCCCATAGTTGCTGCCATCAGTGGCACCTGCCTGGGAGGAGGACTGGAGGTATTGAACAATTCTGGGCCTGACAAGCAGCAGTGGGAGCTGGTAGTGCTGGGTATCTGAACTATCCAAACGATGCCTGCAGGAGTACTTAGTGTGAGAGGGATTTGAGACCTGACGTGGGTTCATTACATCCATTCAAATGAGTTTGTGGCAAGTTATTGGCTTGGTTATGCTTCAGGGCTCTGCCGTGCTACTTTTTCTGCTTCTGTTGAAAGAGAGCTAATTAAATACGAATCTCTGTGGGCCAGGCTAATATTTAGATGAGCGTCCCAGGGAAAACCGGCTGTTTCCGGCAGGCATTGGATAGGGATAAATGCTGCTGGCAGAGTCCAGGCTGGAAATTGCTGCTTTTCAGATGAACTGAGTCTCGTATCCCAGCAACTTCAGTTCTTTTAAAGGTTGTTGTGAGAGGGATGAGTGTGGGGAACCTGGCCAGGCTCCACCCTGGCCTGCGTACTCTGTTCTGTTGCTTGCCACTTTGGCTGGCTGCAGTATTTGCTTCGTAATTTCCATTTAGGATTTTGTAAACTGAAAGAATCTGTGGTAATTCCTGGAGCGAAGTTGTTAATAAAACGGAATAACCTCATGGGAATGGAGTCTGTTAAGTTGTGTACTGATTTCTCAAGCAGTCACAACTTTTTACAAGCACTGTGCTGACAGATCTGAACTTGGTGATCCAGTGATAAACCAAGTATCATGGCTGATCTGTAAATGGGACCATGCTGTCAGTGTAGTGAATGAATTTGGCCCTTGATGGCCTAGATGAGATTTTTAAAATAGCCTGGCTCAGTTTGGTAGTTTCATGTTCATGTCATAGCTGCTTGCTGTCATCTGCCTGCATGCACTTCTCTTGCTGGAAGAAGCCATCAGTGAGACAGAGGGAATTTGGGCAGTTGAATTAGGGAGTTGGGTTAGGGCCGGGAAGAAAGTTGAGGCAGTGCGTAGAGATCTTTGGTGGGTGCCTAGTTCTTCTGTGGCCTTTCACAGGGAAACCTTTAGTTTTCTCTTCCTTTAAGGTTGCCATTGCCTGTCACTACAGAATAGCAACAAAGGACAAGAAAACAGTCTTGGGAACACCTGAAGTGTTACTGGGTCTCCTGCCAGGGGCAGGGGGTACTCAGAGGCTGCCAAAGATGGTAAGTTGGAGAAGAACTTTACTCGATAGCCCTTCTGCTGCACGGCATGCTTCCATTCTGAAGTCCCCTCTCTGCCCTTCCAGGTGGGACTTCCTGCTGCCTTTGATATGATGCTGACTGGAAGGAACATCCGTGCTGACAAAGCGAAGAAGATGGGTCTGGTTGACCAGCTGGTGGACCCACTAGGTCAGACATGATGTCTCTCAGTTGCTTCGTCTGCTGCCCAACAGTTAACCCCTCCACCTTACTGAAATGGGTGGAGGAGCCATGATGCAGTCAGCAGTCTAGTAAGGGCAAAGCATGTGAACTGCAAAGACCTCACCGTGCTCTGCAGTGTGATCTCCATTCCCACCTTAGAGGCATGTGCACGGGGACCTTGAAATGTCAGGCTCCTGCTAAAGCTAAGTGAATAGGGAAAGGTTAGCGTAGAGGGCAGGCCTGCTGGCTCTCTTGCATAAGCTAATTATACAGATAAGAACCTACATTCCTCATTTATCATGTCAGAGGGACAGATTGCAACCGTAATGAAAGGAGAATAGATGACCGATGTCTACATTTATGCAGCCTGCAGATGTTAATCTCTGTGACAAGATCTTGAGAAGAAGCCAACCCCCGCAGCTTAGGCGCTCTGAATTGCCAACTGACTTAAGTTGGATGCAGAAATTCCTTGCAAACTGCAGACCAAATTGCACTTCCAAGTGCTGTGTGGACTAGTGAATAATTTCTTGCTTCTGCTGTTCTTTCACTAGGGAGGGCTTTCTTGGAAGGTGACTGAATGGAGGGGCAAACCCTCCACAGCCTCCTGTGAAAGGTCTGAGCAGCCCCGCATTAGAATGGAAACCACTTGTACTAGCTGGTACTGCCACACAGTTGCCCTGTGCTGAGCTTTGTTTCCCCAGGCGGAGCATGGCCAGAGTACCCTGGTGGCCCTTAGCTCCTGGATTTGAAGAAAATAAACAAAAAGAAAACGTGCTGCTGCCTACCCTGAGAAATGCAAGGGAAGGCCCCCTGTCAGTTCTGTCTCACATGCCAGTGTTCAGCTGGATGAGATATCCTTCGTTGTATCCTTGCTTATAAAACAGATCAGTGGTACCCAGGCTTGAGTTAAAATTGCCTGAATAAACTTTACCACTGTGTACTTGCTTAAATGTGAATTGGCATTTAAGAGCCAGCAAATGTGGCTTTTTATACCAATGATTACACTGGCTTGCTTAAAGGAAACCTGAACTTTCTGAAGAGCTGTTTGGAATCCTAGCTCAGACCAGGTAAGCACATAGGAGGAATACAAAAAACAAATTCTGTGCAAGCATTAGAGGCATTCCTTGTTCATTCAAATAGCAGCCAGTGCCAGAAGGCCTTCTGCTGAGTGTTCTCATTTTCATTCTCAACATCTGGGGGAAAGCAGCTTTAGCTGGGGTGATGCTTTAACTGATTATAGAAAGCTTTGAAGGAGAGAGACAGCATTAATCAGGAGGCAATTTCATGGGGTGCAATCAGTTCTCCTTCAGTAGGGAGCTCTACCGTGTTCTCTTGATCTATTTACTATGTGCCTAGATCTAATTCTGGCGTGTGCCTTTTATATAAGAAAGCAGATGTGAGTCGACAGCTTGGAGCTCCTGGGTTAAGAGACTACAAAATGTTGGGAGGTAACCACAAGTAAACTAAACCCACATATGTGGGTCTGATCACCTTGCCTGAATAGTTCTTGTAGCTCAGACTTAGAGATAAACAGCTCTTTTCTTCAGCTGTAGTATCAACGTCCAGTGCTTGTTGGCATCAAACACCCAAGCTAATGGAAAGGGGAAATCGGGTATTCACATCTTGTAGCACATCGGGCCACTGAAGCTGGAGGGTCTCAGACATGTTGCCTTGAAGTGGTGGGAAGAGAATTTGGAAGCCAGTAAGGCTTGAGCTCAGAAATCCCCAGTGCTCTCAGATTTCCAATAAATTCTCTAAAATCCACTGGGCATTGCTGAAATGTAGATTATGCAGCAGCTCTGGGTTAAGTTTTCTGAGCTGCCTGTAAAATGAAATACGTTATTTTGTTTGGACTGTTTTCCTCTAGAATGGCTCTGACGTGCTGCCAGGGCATGAGTGAGACTTCCTAACAGTAAGCTTTCATGATTTGGTCAAAATGTACATGCTGCTTTATTTGCTTCTTGCTGAGGGACCCTCCAGCAGGCAGCAGCATCTGGGGTCTGCTGAGTGTATGCTCTCAAGATTTTATGTGAAGAGAGGTGAAACCTTAGAGTTGAAGACCTCAGCTTTTGGTGGAGGGAGAGAGCAGCAGGACGTGAAAGAGGAGGGGTTCTCTGTTTTGTTTTTGTTCTCTGTCTCCTGTGCCAGGGAGTAGTTCTCTGCTGTGGTGTTTTCTTAGCTGTGAGGACTCCGTGCAGTATCTGGGTGCAGTGAAGGTTAATGAGATTGCCCAGCTGTAAGGATACAGAGTTGTAACCTCCTTGGGTCTGTTCTGCTAGCTCAGAGGCAGCCCAAGGCTGCACATAGAGCTGGTGGCCCTGTGCAGAATTGTTGGGCATTGCTCTTTCATTAATGACTCATTGTATTTGCCTCCAGCAACTTTACACAACTGCCTTTTCAGCCCTGTACTCGTGTCTTACTGTGCTGATGGTACAAGTCCTGTGCTTGAAAGTTGTGCAATCCACCCTCAGAGATTGCTAAAACTTGCTTGCTTCATTGTTTGTGGGACAGCTTTAAGGTAGCACGGATGGGCCGCAAGATGGCTAGCTCACCACCTGGAGCCTGGCTGGGTGTTGCTGTGTGTTGGACCAGCTAAAGCAAGTGAGAGGCTTGCTGCACTTGAGGTCAAAGGTCGAGGTTTCATTGGAGAGCAGATCCAGTACAAGTAATTTTCAAGGACATGGGGCTTCATAACTGTTGTCTGTACATTTAATAGCAAGTGTTGGTACAACTTAGTTGTGCAGACTCACCGTACCACATAAGAAAGGAGACGCGCAACAATAGGGAGGGGAGGCAAAACACTTAAGTTCTGTTGAGACACAGGGTTGCCTGCAATTCTGCAAAGTAAAAGGCTGAGGGTTAAAGGGCACAATTTGCAAAAAGATGGTCAGGTGCTGAAACAGAGGGTAGAGAGGTGGTGGGACAGCCATCCTTGGAAGTGTTCAGAGACTTTCAGAACATGTCCCTGAGCAACCTGATCTAATTCCAGAGTTGGATTTAGCTTTGAATTTGGCTGTGCTTTGAGCAGCAGGTCAGATCAGATGGCCTCCCATGTCCCCTTTCAACCAAAGCTATTCCATGAAAGTACTGTTGATGTTTAAGTGGCATACTGCTGTCTGTTCCCATTCGGAGCTGGTGTTTTGGCATTTCTGTATAATGCCTTGGATATTAAATGCCTTGGGACCTTCACATAGTTGCCTGTTGAGCCTTTCCATCATTGTTCACAATCAAGAAAAGTCAAACAGGTGGTGGGGAATGGACTGGTAGCAATTCAAAGAAACATCATGTTGCTGTCTCATTCTTGCTTTTCTGCATCATCATCCATCAGTGATAATGTAGTTGCCGAGCCACTCTCCGTGGTATTTGAAAGGCTGTGGCAATCAGGTGAAGTCCCCAGTGACTGGAAAGAGGGAAACATTGCACCCACTTTTAAAAAGGGTAGAAAGGAGAACCCTGGGAAGTACCAGCTTGCCAGCCTCACCTCTGTGCCTGGAAAGATCATGGAACAGATCCTCCTAGAAGCTGTGCTAAGGCACATGGAGGACAGAGGTGATTCGAGACGGCCAGCACAGCTTCACCAAGGGCGAGTCCTGGCTGGCCAACATAGTGGCCTTCTATGATGGAGTGACTCCATCAGTGGACAAGGGAAGAGCTACGGATGTCATCTATGTGAACTTCTGTATGACTTTTGGCAGGGTTCCCCACAACATCCTTCTCTCTAAATTGGAGAGGTATGGGTTTGATGGGTGGACTGTTTGGTGGATTAGGAATTGGTAGGATGGTGTCATCCATACGGTAGTGGTCAGTGGCTCAATGTCCAGATGGAGATCGGTGACAAGTGGTGTCCCTTAGGGGTCTATATTGGGACCAGCACTGTTCAATATCTCCATCAACGACATGGGCAGTGGGATGGAGTGCACCCTCAGCGAGTTTGCGGACAACACCGAGCTGAGTGGTGGAATGACATGCCTGCANACAAACTTTTTAGCAGGGCCTGTTGCAATAGGACAAGGGGTAATGGTTTCAGACTAAAAGAGGGGAGATTCAGACTAGATGTAAGGAAGAATTTGTTTATGCTGAGGGTGGTGAGACCCTGGCCCAGGTTGCCCAGAGAAGCTGTGGCTGCCCCATCCCTGGAGGTGTTCAAGGCCAGGTTGGACGGGGCTCTGAGCAACCTGGTCTAGTTGAAGATGTCCCTGCTCATGGCAGGGGGTTGGACTAGATGATCTTTAAATGTCCCTTCCCATCCAAACTATTTTGTCATTCTATGATAACTTCTGATGCATTTCCTCAAGACTTCTCTTTTGTTCACAGGGCCAGGTGTGAAGACTCCAGAAGCACGAACGATTGAGTACTTGGAGGAGGTGGCAGTTGGCTTTGCCAGAGGACTAGCCAACAGAACTGTGTCTGCCAAAAGATCGAAAGGGCTAGTACAGAGTAAGTCTGTGGGCATCATAGCCAAATCCCAAGGGACTGTAGTGACTATAATCCAGCTTTGCTTTTCAGGGTTGTGTTCGTACTCCTACTTAATTCCATATTCAACACAAAGCTATTTCATGTTGTAATCATCTCTTGAGCCAGGTGGGTTGGTAGAGAAAACATTACTCTGCAGACCTGATCTTCAGGTGGCATTGCCAGAGTTGCACATGGTGGTTCCTGACATGGAGCCAGGCCTCAGGGAGAGAGCAGCAGCTACCTCCAGAGGACTGTCGATTTTCAAAGCTTGATACAGCACTTGCTACTAAAACTTGTGTAATCAAGTGGGAAGAGGCACAGGGGTCTGCTGTGCACTAATCCTCTTTAGCAGGGCCCTTAAGCAGTTGCAGAGCCCCAAAATTATGACACCTCTGTGGGAGTTCTACTCCACAGAGCTCGGTCTGTCACCAGTTGGATTAGGAGGGTACTTCAGCCCTAAATGAGACTTGTGCCTGGAACAAGCCATAGATGCCCTTCTGAGCTGACCATGCTGCTTGTGGCTAGCTGAGTTTGAGGTGCATGTTTCTATTGCTGATATGCAATATTCAGGCCTATACTCTTTATCTTTCCAGTTAATCATTTAAAAACATGTTTTGTCCCATCTTGCAGAGATAACAGACTATGCTATGGCTCTTCCATTTGTGAGGCAGCAAGTCTACAAGACAGTGGAGAGCAAAGTTCAGAAGCAAACCAAAGGACTCTACCCTGCTCCACTAAAGATCATTGAGGTAACCACCACTGCGAGGCCCAAGAAACTACAGTGAAGGTGGATCTGTGGGATAACATGGCAACAGACAGAGGGAAGGTGGTTCCTTCCTCCGAGTCAAGCCATACATCCCGGTCTTCACAGAAGATCAGTCTCGATGAGTGCTAGCTGTGTGGTGTATTGAGCAAGCATGGTAAAATTCAGAATAGCTTCCCAGAATATGATCACCAATTTTTGTGATACTGGTACCAGTAAGGGCAAGATCAAGAATCCCAATTGAGGAAAGGCTTAGCTGGAATACTTTGTCCATGAAACTTTCAGCTGCAGTGTTTCCTGCACAGTTTCTAAAGAGTTGGGTTAACCTGTTTGAAGCCAGAAAAATATAAATCACTGTTGTCATAGCACTAGCCACACAATACTTTAAAAGTTAGTCCCCTGAGTTACCCAGGCATTGTATTACTTACAGACACTGTCCATGGTTGAATCCTTGTCTTAAAGTGACATTTCACTATTTAAGTTGTTGCTAAGACTTCTGTAAAACCTGGGAGTGCCCCCCTCTGACTTTGAGAGCAATGACATTACAGGAGCATGGTCCTATTAAAAATTCCTGAAACCGCAAGGTACATCTAAAAATTAACCTGATGGAAAACTCCTTGGCGTCATAGATACTCTGTGCTAGAAGGACAAGGTGATTCATAGGTCTGCTTTGAACAGCATGGACAGGACCCAGAGAGTCTGAAGTGTGCCTTGAAGATTGGGGACGGGTCACTGATGAAAACAGGAGGTGCCGCTAAACCAGGAATCTCATTAAAGCGTAGCTGTTGGCACACATGACTTAACAGCGGCGTATCTCTATTATTCCTTCACTAGGTTGTAAAGACTGGTCTTGATCAGGGGCGTGACGCTGGGTACCTCACTGAATCCCAGGTAAGGAGATTAGATCCATTGTAGTAATCAGTAAATTGTCTAGTCAGGGGGGATTTGTGTTTAACCACGCACAAAGGATAATATTTGTCACAGGCTGCTCAAAATGATGTCTTGCTCCCTGCCCCTTCTTCTGGCAGTGGGGCTGTGAAAAAAGTCCTGTCTTGAACAACAGAACTATTTGTCAAGGTTCTTCATCTCTGAAACCAGTTTGTGTCTTTTCTCATTCTGTTGGTGTTATCTTTTTGAGTGGAGAATAACCAGACGGAGTTCACTGATCTAGGTTTCACGTAACAGGACTTTGATTTCTCTGTGTGTCTGAGCGCTGTTTGTTTTTTCTGATTGTCACATGGGACAGATAACCTAGAGGTGTGGATATAGTGCTGTCAGTCTCATCAGTGTTTCCAGGCAATTTGGCACAAACAAAAATTTCTTCGAAGAATTAACTTTCATTTTTACCTGCATTCTATTTACTCTGTCAGCTGTTCTCACAGTCATCTTTGTTCAGGCTGTTGCTTCTCCGTTACTCTTGTTTTGCTGTTTGTCCTGTTTCCTAGTCCAGGTACTTTGCACTGGTCCTTTTTCACCCATTGGTAATTCTGGGTGCTTCTGAAAACTAGGTGTCTTTTCTTCGGTAGTGGTTTCTCACCCAGAACAGGACTTGACTCTCCTTTTCCCTCGGTCAAACTTACCTATTTAGTAGCCACTCCAGTCAGCGTACTGGCTAGTACTGGCTATTCGGGGGGACCTCAGCACACCAGAGGACTGGGCAGACAGGAACCCCGTGAAGTTCAGCAAAGGGTAATGCCAAGTGCTGCCCCTGGGCAGGAATAACCCCGTGCACTAGTACAGGCTGTGGGCCAGCTGACTGGAGAGAGTCCAGCAAAGGGCCGCAAGGATGATTAAAGGCATCTGGCACATGGGGAGAGACTGGGAGAACTGGGACTGGAGAAGGGAGGGTTTGGAGGGATCTTATCAATGTGTATAAATACCTGGTAGGAAGCAGTAAAGAAGGCATAGCTACACTCTTCTCGGTGGTATCCAGTGGCAGAGTCAGAGGTGATGGGCACAAACTGAAATGGGAAATTCCACTTAAATATGCAAAACAACTTTTCTTACTGTAGAGGCGATTGAACGCTGGAACAGGTTGCCCAGAGAGGCTGTGGAGTCTCCCTCCGTGGTGATACTCAAAACCCAACCAGGAACAGTCCAAAGCAGCCTGCTCTAGTTGACTGTGCTTTGAGCAACGGGGTGGGACAAGACAATCTCCACAGGTCTCTTCCAGCCTTACCTATGCGCGGTTCTGTGATTCTGTGAAATAAGCCTCTGTTTCATCCTTCCTTTCCCTTCAGTTCTTTAGTTCCCTGGCACATCAGTTGAATTTAGCACCAATAACAACTGTTAAGGGAAGTAAACTCTTTTGCATTGTTAAAGCCCAGAAGACTTCACCTCTTGTTCTGCTTGCTGCTTTTCCCTGTCGTAGGTCCAGCCAGTGGTGAGGCTGAGCAGGTACTAGAATCATAGAAGAGGTGTCCTATTGCAGAGGTGTAGGTACACGCACGTGTATGTTCACAGGCACCGAGTACCTGTGTGGCTGGCAGCACAGACAGCCCAGTGCCTTTGCTGGTGGCACCCATATAAACACAAACCACTCACAGGCATGGCCAACGTGGATGAGTGCTCTTCCTCCTGGTTGACTGATCAGAACTGAAGTTCATGTGTGGCAGTAAGCGCACGTGTGTGCATGCACACACGCAGCCCCCTTTAGTAGCTGACCATAGATGTTTCATCTGTCAATTAGTTGGCCGCAGGGCCCTGTCTGACCAGCTGCTGGCACGTGGACCTCATGACCTAAATGCCGTCCAGTCCTGCTTGAGGTTTGCTAGTGACACACTCAGGGAAAATAGGAATAGAGTTTAATACGGAGGTAGGACAGACTGTGGTGGGCAGGTCCAGGGCTTGAGCACGCATGCGTACTCACCAGGGGGCTTGCTTACACGTGATCCTTTTATTCCACATACATACACACAGAGTCTTTGTTTTCCCATGCTTGTTCATCGTCAGGCATCTTGATCCCTCCCTTTCTCCACCCTTGTCTCTGCCTTAATAAACAACCTGCCCCTAACTGGTTTTTCCTTACTGGTCCTGGTTTTGCTACATCTGTACTCAAATTCGTTATTTCTGATACTGAAGAGGTAATTCTGGCTGTGCACCATGTCACTGGTGTGGTTACCTGGGCACTGCTGGCTCTGCAAGACCTGACTCCCCAGAAGACCCACAACACTCCCATGTGATTGTCTCTGCATTTGGGTCATCTCTCACATCTCTGCCCCATAACCACCGTGAAATCCATCTGTCCCCCACAGTACTCTCTGTAGCTTTCACCAGCTTCTCACGCTGCTGTCAGTCACATCCTGCAGTCTTTCCTGCCATGCTTCGTAGCTCCTTTTGTTCTCTTCTAGTGATGAGGTCCTGGTCTGAGATGTCGCTGTCTGCCTCCTACCTTAACAGTGACCTCCTGGCTATACCCCGTCTGTTCCGGTTGTGCATTCCACCCACATTTGGTCTGGTGCTGAATAAAAGGCTTGGGGTACTCTGTTCCTTACAGAAAAGAATGAATGTTTTTTCCTGAGAATAGCATCAGGATGGAGATCTTCCCAGAACCCTCTAAAGAATAATAAGTGTCAGTGTCGTGTCCTTTTTAATGCCTCCCTCTTTCCCCTAGGATAGGAAACTTGCAGATTCTCTTCCAGGCTTTGTGTTTCTGTTGTTTTAACAAGCCTCTAACTCACAGGACAGTGGTGAAGGAAGATACAGCCTGCTCTAAACTACGTTGCGTTGGCGGGTTTCCTTAGCTGACTTGGCTCAGACGACATTAGTTTTCTGTCGCCTTACACTGTCTTTTGTCTTCCTGACTGCTTTCCCATTTCATGCTGAGTGCTGGGAGGTTATGCAGGCCTTTGATTTTGTTGCCTGTCCATGATCCTCCAAAAATAGTATGGGGCTACTGCTGTCAGCGAGAATTGGCCCATTTAAAGATTTTTCCCAAAGTCTGAGGGCAGAGCCCTTTCAGCTGGAATCCACTGGGGCAATGGCCCCAGCTAGTGCAGGATGCACGTCGGGGAGAAAAGGTGGCATGTCAGTGAAATACAGTCCTGCCACTGGGGAAGTAGAAGTGGCCTCTGCATTGATCTCAGACGACCCCGCAGCTGCTGGCTGGCCGAGGCAGCCGGCTCACTTCTGACTTACCGTCACGGCAGTGAACTGCCAGGGAATGCTCCTCCCAAAGCTGTGCTGGGAGGGTGGAAATGAGCTGTGGACGATTCAGTGGGTAGGAAGGAGATGGACATGGAAATACTGTGGCTGCTCTTGTTGCCTGGCAGAGTCCCTGCCCCTCCAGACACGAGTGTTAGAGGTACGCGCTCCTTCAGATGTGTTAATTAAGTTATATTGTTTATGGGAAAGGACGTTGAACAAGCAGTTTCCTACTGCTTTCTGGCAGCCCGTATGGGCGGTAGTGGTGCAAAGCGGGCTGTGCTTAGCACAGAAGCTGCCTCTCTGCAGAGGGATACGTATGGCCTCTCCATTCTTCCTTTTCTAACCAGGTTACCAGTCTGTGCAGTTGCGTGGGTAGCTGTGCTCTCCCCTTACCATGTTTTTGATGTGTATGTGCTGGAAGTGAACTGTTAAATGCCAAACTCTCTGCTTCTCTCTTCCCTTTCTTCCAGAGCTTTGGCCAACTTGCAATGACTAAGGAGTCCAAGGCGCTGCTTGGACTTTACCACGGGCAGGTGCGCTGCAAAAAGAACAAGTTTGGAGCACCTCAGCGAGAGGTCAAGTAAGTGCAAGCATGGGATGCCTGAGGAGCAGTTGGAGGACCCCTGCTAAGAGGCTCTTGGGACCGAGTGGCCTAGGGTCCTGAAAAGCAGCGTAACAGAGCAGAGAGATTTCCAGCTTCCCGAAGGCTAATCCTCTCCAGTTTGGAGGTCTCGCCCACAAGTGAAATCTTCTTGTGTGACCTCACTAAAAAGAGTGCCTGCATGGACAGGAGCTGTGCAAGTCCAACAGCAGCAATGGAAATCCAACTATTTCTAGCTTTGAACATATCCCCCCGGTCCTTTTCTGTGCAGGACGCTGGCAGTACTGGGAGCAGGGCTCATGGGAGCTGGGATCGCACAGGTTTCGGTGGATAAGGGACTGAAGACCATTCTGAAGGACACAGCACAGCAAGGCTTGGACAGAGGACAGCAGCAGGTCTTCAAGGGGTACGTGAGTTAAAAGGAATTTGCTCAGGATGGGATGGGGCTGCCTTTAGTCAAAATAGTCCTCTGCGTTCAGGCAGTCAGGAGCTCCTGAGACTTCTGTTCCATTGGAGTCTTCTTCCATCAAATGTCACAGAAATGCTTTCTTTTAAGGTTGCCCTATGCAGTGTGCTGCTACGAAATAGGCCCAGTGTATTCAGCCTTAGCTCCTTAGGTAGGTAGATGATCTAACAGACTATTGCTTTAGCTTTTAGATTTAGCAGTAGCTTATAGAGCTGAGGGGGGAGGGAGTAATCCTGGCTGCCTAAAGGCCCATGTCGGGGGAGGCACTGGGTCAGGCTTCTGAAAAGCTGGATTTCTTTCCCCTGTCCTCTTGGCTCAGCAGTAACAGTGCTCAGCTGTGCATCGTCAGGAATGTCAGCGATTGACCTTCAGACTAAGGCACCAGCTGAGTTGTGTGAGCATGGCTCTCCCTTTTCCAGATGGAAGGAGGGGCCAGTAGGCAGAGTGACAGTCCTGCTGGATTGGAGATGGTGTTTTGGGTCCCAGCTCCAGGAGGGAGGGGTGCCCTTGGTGTTGTGGTGTACCTCTCACAGTCTGGGCTGACGGGCCCAGGAACTGTGACAGAGCTGTCCTTCCCTAGGCTGAACAGCAAGGTGAAGAAGAAGAGTCTGACGTCGTTTGAGAGGGACTCCATTCTCAGCAACCTGACAGGCCAGCTCGACTACAAGGGCTTTGAGAAGGCAGACATGGTGATCGAGGCTGTGTTTGAGGACATTAATATCAAGCACAAAGTGCTGAAGGAAGTAGAGGCCGTGAGTATCAGTTCTGAGCAACTTGTGCTACATGTGGCCCCTGTGGAGACTCGGGGTGTCCTGTCCTGTGCTCATGGGTTTGTCACATCTCCTTCATGCTGCGGTTTGATGCTTGGTGCAAGTTGTTTATGTCAGTACATGGGTGAGTGTCAAGGGGAGCCTTCCTATTCACTAAAGATATTCACTGTTCAATAAGGAGTCACGAGTTCTTAGCTGAATGGGACAGTTCTGACATTCCCTGACTCCTGGGAGCCTCTCCAAAAAAAACTTCCATTTGTCTGAGCACATTGATAGGACAGTAATGTCCTTTGGTATCTCCACAACTTACAGGCCTTTACTTACTGTCTCTAGCTTGCTGCCACTGCTCTTTATGGTAAAGGAGCTGGCCTGTGCACCTTTCTGAAGTCCCTCCCCGCAGTGTCTAATGTGGTTGCAATGGTCTGGCAGAAACATGGGGACTCTGAGACTAATATTGCAGACCTGGGGAGAGTTCGGGGGAAGTCGGATCTGACTGACTTGGGCTACTGCTTTAGAATTAATTTCTAATGCCATCTGCCCTGACAGAGAAAATCGGGTTTGCCTTGTTTGTCAGGGTTACCAAGTACCAGTACTGTTCTCTCAGGGTCTGCACATCACGCTCTGGATCGGACTCTGGAGCCTGTGCATTTACACTGTCTCTTCCACCCCCTGCCACAGGTGATCCCTGCTCACTGTATCTTCGCCAGTAACACATCTGCCCTCCCAATCAGCCAAATTGCTGCTGTTAGCAAGAGGCCAGAGAAGGTGAGTACCCAGTGCCATGTGCCTGCTCTGCGCTGAGCTGCCTGTTAGTGGCAAACTGGCTTTGCTGTAGGATGAAGGTGGACTCACCCCCAGTGTGATGTTGGCGAGGCAGGGTGCAGTGGGGAGGTGAGAGCACTTCAGGAAACGTTAATGCATGCAGGGGGGGCAAGAAGGTATGGAAGGACTCAAGCTGAGACAATTCCAGCCAGGAAGACTTCAGTTATTTTGATAAACTGATTAGACATAAGAGTGACTTGCCATGATGGGAAAATGCCTTCTCAAGGAGAAGGGCACTAACCTAGCAGCAAAAAGGGAATAAAAGTCAGTGGCTGGAAGTTGAACTCAGAGGTGCTGAAACTGAAGCCTTGGTCAGCCATGGGATCAGCTCCTGAGGGGATGGTGGGCTTTTCTCTATGGCTCCAAATGATCCATGTGAACAGGATACCAAGAGCAACATAGCAGCTTGTGGCAGAGGTTTGGAACAGAAGACTACTTCATCCCTTTGCTTAAAGTCTAAACAGCATGTAAAGTAGCTGCATCCTCATTCCGTAGCCCAGGCAAGCGTAGCTGAGTAGGAACACTGCTTGTTGTGGAGTAGCCTGCCCTGAGGGATGTGCTCGGTGGAGTTAGCATCTGAGGGATATGAATGTGCTGGATTGGGAGGAGTCAACTGCGTGCTGTTTTTCACTGCCATCTCTGACTGCCAAAGGTACCTGTGATACCTGCTAGAGTGAGGCTGGCAGATCTGACACAGGCCCTACAAGAGACCTGCACCCTTCAGGGAGCAGCAGCAGACCAGACATGACACCACAGCATCTGACATAACATGAGGGATCTGCGTGACCAGGTGGAGTCACCTCCCAAGGGCTAAGCATCAGTCTAGGGCAGCCTTGATATAAAAAGGGGGAAATGCTTTCCCCAATTGAGGAATCTGCTTTGCCTACCTGCAGCTGCAGAAAATGCAGGGAAGAGCGAGCAGCTCGAGATAATCCCATTTCCCTCTAAAACAGGTGGGATGGGGAGGCAGTAACAGTTTGGGGAGAAGGAGGGAGAAGCTCTGGAGATCAGTTGGAAAGTGTTACACAAACGCAAAGCCTGGGTACCCTTGGCTGATTCCCTAAACTCCTACAAGGGTCTCAAACATGCCCAGGGCAGCGTGTTGCCTCTGCTACTTGTCTTCCCGCAGAAGTTCTGTGGACATCTGCAAAGGTTGTAGAGTAACAATGTGTGTTCCCACTTTCGGAGGTTCCTGTGACCTTCCTGAGCCTCTTCCTGGTTTGCTGTCAGACCTTAGTTGCATCAGAAATGCAAACTGAGTCTTTTTTTGTTCATACTTGCAAATAACATCCTCTTGCTGTATAAATTGCCTGTGTAATGGCTCTTTATGGGGAAACTAATAGGAAATCAGTTAACTAATTAGTGTATTTTCTTTTAATTATTTTTGCAGTCTGCAACTCTCCTGCAAGGTGCCTCTGACTTATACAGATCTTAGTGCCAAGTGTAGCTTCGAGGAGGCATGAAGGTGACATGCTGATTACATGGTCGTGTTAAGAAAGTGAGGCACACAGCCGAATAACCTCCACTTAAATGCTGTTCCCAGAGAGGGCTGCACTTACCTCTGTAATTAGTTTCTGGAAGCATGCCTTCTCATCCCTAAATTCGCTTCATCACCAAAAAAGAACCAAAATATTCACAAGCAGAGCACAGGGACTCTGTTCAACATCTGTCTCTGTGACTGCTGTTCCACTCTCAAAGTCCAGAAGAAGCACCGCCCAGGCGTGTGGCTGCCCTGCCAGCTCAGATAGTACCTGCAGATGATGTAGTGCCTGTAGTTTGCCTGAGGACTGAGCTCAGCTAAGATTCCCAGGCAGGTTTTGCTGCCAGACTATGAACAAGTACAGAGAGAGCTCTTGGTCCTGTAAGCATTACATGTAAATCCTTACTGAGGCAGGAGCTGTGGGGCATGTGCTGCGTCCTTGGGAAAGCCAAGGAGAGAACGGGAGTTGGAGAGCGCTGCTGTCAGAGAGGGGTACGGTGGAGTGTGTGGCTGAATGGATAGTGCAGTGCGGCGGTGGGTGCTGCAGCCCGTGCTGGCCTGCTTCCCTCTGCAGTTGGGCACTTGACTTGCCCAGCAGAATACTGTGGGAGCCAAAGTCTGTCTTAACCCTGCTTAACCTTGATCTCTTCCTTCTGCCTAGGTGATCGGGATGCACTATTTCTCCCCCGTTGACAAAATGCAGCTACTGGAAATCATCACCACAGACAAAACGTCCCAGGACACCGCTGCTTCCGCTGTTGCTGTTGGCCTCAAACAGGGCAAGGTCGTCATCGTGGTAAAGGTGAGGGAGCACTGCGCAAAATATGAGCTGGGATAATAAATAAAAGGGCAGGCTTGTGCACTAAGAAAAGGCTGAAACGTGGCTGTGAATACACTGGCATTAGCTACTCACACTGAGAAGTAAAAATGGAGGTTAGAAGGCGGCAGGTGCCCAAGTGATCCCTCAAGTGTCCTCTGAAGCAGCCATGGAAGGCCAGAAGGCACAGTAACAGTCTGATCGGCCAGCACAAGGAGCTGGCAGTCCTCCTCCACACAGCTTCCAGGAGGCTGTGGTGGCATCCAAGATGGAGCGGAGTCTGGGCAAGGACTCTCACCACCTCTTCTCCCTGGGAAGCTGCAAGGACAGAGGCGCCTGTGAGCTGTAGTCCTCCTCTTTCTGGATTTAAATCTTGTGTGAAGAGGGGGCAGAAATACACCTGCAAGTGTAGGGGAAGAGCTATACCAAGCAGAGGGAGAAGACAGCACAGCACAGCGTGGCAGCAGTTGAAAACAAACTGTTGTGGTCTCTAGGAGGAGGCAGCAGAGCCTCAGAAAAGCTATGGTCTTTGAGTTAGGCTGACGGCTGCTGTTGAACACACGGCCCTCCAAACAGAGCTGGTCTCACGCTCCATAGTAGAAAGCATTGGTGATGCTCTTTCAGCCGTGTGGGAGGTTCAGCTGGTAGGCTCAGGGCAGTTCGAGTGTATTTTTGGATTGGTCTGTTCACTGATGCGTGAGGTTGCCAGTGATGCTGAGCAGGTCTCTCCTGCAGTGCTGGGAAAACTGGCTTGTCTAAAAGTGCTCTAGGCATCTCGAAAGGCCAGTGGAGATACAGTGCTGCTTCTCTAACCCTCATCCTCACATCAGATGCTTCCCTGAATGGCAGTTTGCAGCTAATCTATTGCTTCCCGACTTTGTGAGCAGTATCAGAGGTGAAACAACTGGTTTATGGCTGTTCCACTTGCGCTGAGCACGCTTTCCCTCTGCCAGCCTGTTGTGCTTGGTGAAGCAAGGGGACTTCTGCAGCCTGGTTGGGACCTCCAGGCACTATTTCAAATAAAAACACTCTAGTGGGAACTTCCAGGGAGTAGGTTCATGGAAGTGTTCAAACGCTGCTGAGCCATACAGGAAAAAACTATTCTAGCAGTTGATAACGTACTGTTAGAAATGGAGTTCAGTGTGTCTGCCCTGCATGTCAGCGTCTGAGCTGCAGCCTGGGCTGTGAAACACAGTTCTTGTGGTGCCGAGAGAGGCCGTGTTCCTGCAGTTCGTACTCACCTGCCTTCCTGCTGCACTCCTCTTCCCTAGGATGGGCCTGGCTTCTACACCACAAGGTGCCTGGGGCCAATGCTGGCAGAAGTGGTCCGAGTTCTCCAGGTGTGTATCCTGTTGGCTACCAAGCATCCACCAAATAGTTGTGTAAACTCTGCTTCTTCCTTGCCCCTGATCAGGCTGACTCCAGCCCTGCCTAAGAAGG
The DNA here is from genome assembly GCA_013397275.1 of Burhinus bistriatus. Lineage (NCBI taxonomy): Eukaryota > Metazoa > Chordata > Aves > Charadriiformes > Burhinidae > Burhinus > Burhinus bistriatus. The sequence continues at coordinate 12,233 of VYXH01006137.1, read as the reverse complement.
CAGGTGGGTAACCAGCCCCGGTGCCCGTGGTTGTCCCCAGCCTGCTTTTGGCTGAGCTATGGTCTGATGAGACCTGGTGCAGGCAGTGATGAGGCTCTTTCCTCTCCACATGGCACCAGGGGAGAGGCAGGAGTGGTGCAAGCACAATTACACTGCTCCGGTCTATAATCAAATGGCTAATGGGGCTGGTTGCAGTCTGTGGCCCCAGCTGAGCAACAGCTTTCTGCCCCCACGCTGGGTTTCCAGGACCCTCACCCAGACAGGTCATTGCTTCCCCTTCCATTCCTGCAGGAGGGCATTGACCCAAAGAAAATAGATGCCATCTCTACGGCCTTTGGCTTTCCTGTGGGTGCTGCCACGCTGATCGATGAGGTGGGTGTGGATGTGGCCACGCACGTGGCTGAGGACCTTGGCAAGGCCTTTGGCGAGCGCTTTGGAGGAGGCAGCATCGAGTTGTTCAAGCTCATGGTTGAAAAAGGTTTCTTAGGTGAGACACTAGGCTGTTTTAATTGAACATGTTTCCCCTTTGTTCAAGGAAAAGTACTAGCATCTATCAGCCTCTTCTGCCTCAGGTGAGAGCAGTCAGAGAACAGCCCTGGGAATGGGTCGGGAATCTCTCCCAGCTGTACCCTGGGTAGACCTTTGGCTGCAGCCGGACGTTCCTTTACAGAAGCAGCAGCAGCAAGCAAAGATGCTGCCCAGAGCAAAGGCAGGGGGCAAGTTCTCATGAACCTCTCTCTGGCCCCTTCGTGAAACCTGCACAAGTGCTCTGGGACATGGGGAGCGAATGGCTGGAAATATATGTGCTAGAGTAAAACAAGCCCTGAGCTGAGCTTTAGAAGCTCTGTGCAAGGAAAAATTGTGTCTGTCCACATGGTAGAAGCTGTGCCCTGGTGGCACTGGGTGCCAGAGGCAACGCCAGGGTGGAGCAGCGTCCATCAGCAGGACATGCACTTGGACCATGACAGCTCTCACCCTCCAATGACCCTTGCTGTGACCAGGCCCCTGGCAGTGAGGGTTACTCAGGAGATCTTGTCATCCCTTGCTCCCAAGGACTCTGTCTTTTTGCTGCTGTAGCCATGGAAATGGTGGCGTTATTTGACTGTCCTCTGGACCTAGTGGAGACATTAGGGCCTGGCGCAGTGGCAACATCTTGCCAAGGAGTCAGCTGGACGTGGGCCCCCTTCCCTCTCTCCTTGCTGAGGCAGCAAACAGGCTCACTCTGGAGTGCGGGGAAGCTGCCTGTGCTGGGAGGATCTGCTCCTGCTAACAGAAGCAGGAGTCACAAGATCAGAGGCAAAGGTGTCATGAGTGAACAGGACGCATGGCAGGATATGACTGTCTCTTTTTATCCCCGGCAGGTCGCAAGGCAGGGAAAGGCTTTTATGTTTACCAGGAGGGGGTGAAGAACAGGAGCGTGAATTCTGGCATGGATGAGATCTTGGCACGGTTCAAAGTGCCAGCCAAACCTGAAGTGTAAGTAGCTATGCATGCTGAGTGGTGGTGTGGGCTGGCTCTCGCCCCTGCCCAGCTCCTTCTCCTGCCTCTGAGCAGCAGCACAAGGGCTGCACCAGGCAGCACTGGAGGACATTGCTGAACACCGAGTCACTCCAGATGGCGTTTGGCTGTTCCCAGCTGGCGTGTAGGGGGCAGGCTTTGGAGAGCCTGTGCTAGCAGGAATGAGGCATCCTCGAATTTATCAGCATTTGCTTGGGCACCTTTGCAGAAAGCTTTTCTGTGGTGGGGCTTGCCAGGGCAGGCAGGTTGGTGCAGCCCCTGCCGTGACCTTCCTGGCGTTAGACCTGTTGTACAGCCTAGCACTGAAACATCTCCTGGAGCAGTTCCCATCTGGCCTGGTCGAGCCTTTGACGTTCTTACATGCCTGCCTCAGGTCGTAACACAGAACTTAGTCCTTATCCTCATGCTGACAGTCTCAGTGAGAAATTATTCTCTTCCCCTACCCCAGTCCTGCCTCTGTCCCCCATCTCTGCTGGCTCCACGTGCTCCTCCATCCAGCTGCTGTGTTACCTGCACAGCTGCTTTGTTACCTGCACAGCCCTTACAGACTCTTTCCTTGCAGCTGCACTGATGAGGACATCCAGATGCGCTTGGTGACGAGGTTTGTGAACGAGGCAGCCATGTGTCTGCAGGAAGGGATCCTCAGCAACCCCGTGGAGGGGGATATTGGTGCTGTGTTTGGCTTGGGCTTCCCGCCATGCCTGGGAGGTAAGTGGGTTTAGCTGGGGTTTTGGCTTGGCTCAGAAACTTTGTAGTGGCCTTGCCTAGTGGGCTCTAGCCACCAGAGACGAGTCAGCTGTTAAGGCCAGGTTTGAGCTGCAGTCTGACATTCGTGAGTGTACTTCTCCCACGTAAAGCCTGAGCCAGAGAGATTGCTCTGGTGTTTGCATCCCACAAGACGTGGTAGTGAGCCTGAGAGCTGCTGTGAGATGTTTCTGCCAGGACCCAGTGGAGTTCCTCTGCTGGTACAGCTCTTTCATAGAGCTGTGGCTGGTGAGGATCAAGGCACTCTAACCAGGCCATGTGTTGTGTCTTCAGGTTTGAATAAGAAGGCAGAGCCGTGCTGGCCCCAGCCTCATCAGTACCTCCCACAAGAACTTCAAGGGAAGAGCTTTTACCATGCCTGATAGCCATGGGGGTGTAGGTGGGATGGGAGATCTGCAAAGGCCCTACATTTTTAAGTAATCCCTGGATTGCTTTTGTGCAGCCATATGGCACTCGGTGAAAAACAAGGCTCTGGTGTCTCCTCTCTTGCCACCATTACTTGCCTAGGTGGGCAGGCATGTGTCTTGCGGCACTTCTGGAAACCTGGTCTCATACTGCACACAGAATTGAGAAAGGACCCAGCGTTGCCCTCGTGCCTGCACGTGGCACAGAGAAAGCTGAGCTGGTAACCTCAGCCCTGGTGCACAGCACTTTTCAGGCCAAGGTACTTGCTGAGCCCAGCCAAGACCGTGGGCAAAGTTCTGCTGGACCCATCTGCAGCCTTGGTGGGTGGCTATGGCCACGGCTTGGGCAGTGGATGAGCCGTGAGCTGAGGTTTGGGTCACAACTGAAGGAATCCCGATTATCTGTGCCCCAGCTTGTCTCCTTCCTTGTGCTCAGGCAGTCTGCGTTAGCCCCAGCATGTCCTCTGGCCTGCGGGGACCCTTGCAGCTTTGTTGCCGGTTTTCAGGATGGGCATTTCAGACCAAGCAAAAGCACCAGCAAAGGTGGCAGTGTCCTTCTGCTCCCCTCTGAGCTGGGGTCACACTTGGGAAGGACGGGATGCTGGCTCCAGCTGCTCAGCAGCTGGGCTGTGACAGGGGAGAGGCTCCTACACACAGTGGGACTGTCCCAAAATTTGCCACCACAGCAATCTGATCTCTCTCTGCTCGGCGCAGGTGGGCAGGCAGGGAGCAGAGTCACCCCGCCAAGAGACTGTAGGGGGTCTTCCAAAGACAGACAGATTGGCCGAATCCAGTGCTCTCACTCTTCCAGGCACCTTGGTGCCTCTTGCTTCCTTGGCACAGATGTGTCCCCCTGTCCCCGGCAGGTCCCTTCAGGTACGCAGACTCGTACGGAGCCAAGCAGCTGGTAGACAAGTTGCGGAAATACGAAGCCGTCTATGGCAGCCAGTTCACGCCGTGCCAGCTGCTGGTGGACTATGCCAACAGCCCAAGCAAGAAATTCCACCAGTGAGCGTGGCCCAACACCACCCGCCCGTGACGCGCCGACAGCTCCAGCCGGGACCACCGGCTCTCCAGCGACACCCCATTCTCTGTAGGTTAATCTGCAAAGCACCCGGGGGAGGCAGGGAAGGAAGGAGGGTGGCAGCTGATTGCCTCGTGGCTTGTAGTCATTTCAAGTGCCTTATCAGCTACTGTGTGTTGGGCACGTCCGTCCCGTGCCAGCGTGGGCCTGGTGGCTCCTTGCTGGGCGAGAGATTTTCTTCTGCGTTCACCTCCATGCTGTGACCTCCAGAGCTCCCGGTCTGGCAGGCGGCATCCAGCACACAGCTGGCCCTAAGGCCTTGCCTTTCCATAAACCTCCAACAAAATAAATCCCGTCTCCTGGGTTTGGACTCCGTGCCTGCTTCTCTTCCCGTCTTGCTGGAGCAGCAGCTTCTTGGCACCAAGGAAGGGAACCGCTCGAGTTGGAAATAAAGCGCTCAGGCAATCCTCTGGGCTCCTCTCTGCTTGCAGGCTGTGAGACCCACAAAGGGGCTGCCGGCGGTTGCTGGAGGGTGGGGAAAGGCAGGGGATGGCGGCAGTGCAGAACAAAGACCGTCTCTGTCACCTCTGCCATCAATCAGGCTCTGTGAGGAGCCTCCGGCTCTTTTGTCTGGCCCCGAGCGCTGCCGCCAGGGTTATCCTGGCAGATGGACCCGCCTGTAATTGCAAATCAAGCAGCCAAAGGCCAGAAGGGTCCCCCGTGGGGAGAGCTCGGTTTAAACTAAAAGGCTTTAAATCTCTGTGCACCTGTCACTAGTCTCAGAGCTGGCCTGGCCTCCGCCGCCCTGCGCTGCCTCCTGGGCTCCAGCCTTTCTCCTGCTCCCTGGCAGGGCTCTGGCCAGGGGCTGGGTGATGCTGCTCGTTTCACGTCATGTCTGTGCTTGTTTCTTAAAGCTGCCAGGACAAAATTGGGCTGAGACATCGTCTCATCCTGCCTCTGTTGCCTGCTGGGAGAGGCACCGGGCTGCCTGCAGAAGCTGGGGAGACGCAGCCACCCCCGGGACCTGCCCCTGCCTGGAGGGCTGTGCCGGAGCGGTGCCTGCAGGGTGTGAGCCCTGTCTGGGGCAGCCCTGCTCCCTTTCCGTGGCGGAGGAGCTGGAGTTGGGGCTGGGGACGTCTGGTCCCAGACCCTCCTGTTGTTGTGGCCCCATCGAGCTCTGTGCAGGGCAGGGTTTGGGGATCTTGGGAGTCTTTGGGACACGTCACCATCAGGCAGGAGAGTTTTCTTCCGGGGCCCTGAAGTCAGCCTGGGGTGCAGGCAGCCCGGAGCAGCTCAGAGAGCANCTTCTGCAGGCTGAACACCCCCAACTCTCCCAGCCTGTCCTCCCAGCAGAGGGGCTCCAGCCCTCCCATCATTTTGTGGCCCTCTTTTCCCTTGTGTGGAGGACACAGGTCCCTTCTCACCTTGTGGGTGCAAGGATGGGAGTCACCCCCAGAGCCTTCATCTCCACCAAGAGTCCTTTTCCCCCTCCCCGAGCAAGGGGCTTCTCCAGTGGCTCATTTTTCTCCCGTATGTTTATTACACTAATCCACAAGGATTAAGTTAAACCAGTCAATGCAAACTCCAGTATTTTCCAGCCCGTTTGGGCCAAAATTACCGTCCAGTGTTAAAACGGAAAGGAAGGGAGGGCTGCGCAATAGGGCCGAGCTGCCGGGGAGGAGAAAGCCCCACAGCCCATGGGGCAGAGGTACTGCTGCATCGGGGCACCCCGGAGCAGGGCAGGGGATGGGAGTGGGGAGAGCCAGAGCTGTGGTCCAGGTGGCAGAGGGGACCCCCACGGTCCAAGGGGTCCCTGGTGTGCAGCTAGATCTTGGGGCGCCAGCCCTTGATGAACTGCATGATCTTCTTCACCTGGAGCTTGGTGAGGCGGAAGTCGTCGGCCAGGATCTCCTCGCTGAGCTGCACGAAGATGCTGCCATCGATGCGCTCGCGGGCAAAGAAGCTGACCACGTCCTCGGAGAGGCCGATGAAGCGCAGGCACTTGGAGACCTCCTCCAGCGAGAGGGCCGAGAGGTCAGCGGGGGGCAGCCAGGGTGAGCCATCCCCACTGTGACGGGGGGCAGCCGGCGGGGCTCCCCCATCGCCCCGTGCTGCTGGTGGCACCTCGATGACACCCTGTGCCAGGTAGACGTGGGTGACGCCCCCTTCGGCCCCACGCAGGACGGCGGGCGAGAGCGGGGCTGCCCCACGGATGACGATGCTGTCCCCCTCGAAACCCTTCGGTGGGCGAGGGGGGGGCGCCGGCTCCTCAACGGGGGCAAAGGGCTCTGGTGAGGAGGAGGAGGAGGGGGCGACCGGGGCTGAAGGTGGCTTGGGCCACTCCAGGCTTTCTGGCCATTCGGCTGGGCCGGCGAAGGGGTTGAGTGCCCCGAAGGGGGCGAAGCGTTTTTGGGAGTGCGGGGGCTTGAGTCGGGGGGAGCTGCGGGAGGGGTTCAGGGGGGGCTCGGCCCCCCGCCGCGGGGGTGAGGC
>VYXH01006133.1:143336-178931 GCA_013397275.1 Burhinus bistriatus | reverse complement strand
CGTTTTCTTTTTTAAAGAAGGATTGTACCATATCGGTCATTGATTTTACCTTTATTTTACTCCACCATAACATAGTTCATCTGAGGTATGAAAAAAAAAGAGCCCAAGTAAGACACTGTGGAATACTTCAAAATTACTTGCTATGAAAATAGAGAGTTCCGTGACCCTGATGTATATTACATTGCAGAAATTCTCCTCCAGCATCCAGCACTTAGGAGTATTTCCAAGAGTCTCTCATTCCTTCCTAGCCTCTACCAGGCTGGAGGACTTACTTGCACCGTGCATTTGTTACTGCATACGAGTCCTTACCTGGAAACAGTGGGAAGTGGCAGAAGGGCTGTCACCTTCTGTCCAGAACAATGTACTGATGAAACGGAGAATTGCTACGGGTAACAGCCTTCCTCACTGCTACCACTGCGTTTAAGATGAGAGCTTTTTAATAAAAGTCCCAGCATGCACCAACGAAGACAGGCAGAGATGCCTTCCAACCTGCATTGCCATGATTCTCTCACAGTAGAAAGGATGCTACTTCACCTTTCTTTAAATATACCTACATAATCCCATGCTCAGGTTTCCTTTCTCTGACAACCGAGGCTCTAGATATCTTGTTGTCTGAGTGCTTTTTCAGTGTTTCTCAGCAGCATTTGTGAACAGATAAACACCACTGAGTTTGTTATTTGCCTTCACTGAGAGCACAGTGGGAGCATACTCACACCACCCAGGAATTTTACCCCAAAAATGTTTCTGTTATGGCAGGCACCTAAGATTTTAGCAGTGCCCTTCATATCCACTCCCATCTTGTGATCCATTATTGCTATGGTTTTTCTATTGCAGGAAAGACTGGCAGGACTGATAGGAGGTAAATACACTGTCACTTAATACCAGCTGTAACTTCACATCAGACTTTGCCTCTCCCCCCAGTTTTGCAAAACTGCTTCAGCTTCATCTTCTAAACTGCTTCTCACCCACCCTTCCCTCTTTAAGAGCTGCCTCAGCTTCTGCTCCCCTCTGACTTGTGCATCGTGACTGCTGCTCAGAGAGCCAGTGCATCGGGCTGTGGCTGAGCAGAAGCAGCCTGTGTTTGGGGATGAGATGGGGGAAGCAGGCGTGTACAGGGGAAGCTAAAACTGACCCATACATTGTAACTTCTCTTATGGGAAACTCAGAAGAAAAGTCATTGTTTGCTAACTGATCATGTATCAACATGATATTGAAAATGCTCCTGTATCTAAATATGCATCTAAAACCTGCTACGAGGAGTTAAAGGCATTCCCAAGGGCTGTGGCTTGAAACACATGTCCTTCAGACAGTATTTCCCTGGGCTAAACCCCTAGTCCAGAGCTGCCTGTGACTGCGGGAATCAGACCCAAGAGGGCATGTCCTAAGCTGAACTCTTCAGAGCAGTGCCTGGGAAAATGGCAGTAAGTGGAAGGCAGAAAAAATATTTACAGAAAACTCAAGATAAAGCCTCCTTCATCAGACCTGACAGCCCTTTCCTCCCCATGCAGGCTGATCCGACTGACCTTTATTTACTTCCCAAGTCTCCAGGCCAACCTGTCAGCCCAGCCCTGTATCACACTGCACAGAGTATGTTTAGGCTCCCACATGTAGACTTGCTGTGGCTGTCCTCTTCAGTTATTGCCTTCATTTAGAGCCCACCTCCCCCATTTCTGACAGGTCTAAGATTTCTTCAGGTGTGAAGGGGTTGCACACCCAAAACTTACTATCCTTTTAGGGGTAGAAATTAGTTTACCTTTTTTACTGCCGAATGAATTGGACACCAAATTCTCTGAAGCTTACCCTGACTTTGAACAGAGGATTTCAAGCAAGGATGAGAAGATGCTACTTGTACTCTCTCAGTCTGACAAGTGGACATGAAGCCCCAAGAAGAGACACGAGAGAGGGTGAACACACACGTGAAAATAGGAATGCCATGGAAAAAAATGACATCATCTTTCCCACTTGAATCTCTTGAATGATCCCTTGTTGCCAAAAAAATCGTTGCTATTGAGTTAAAACCACATTGCCATGAGCAGTAACTCACGACACAACCCATGCAGGATATCAGTCCTAGCTGAGCAGGGTAGTACGTTTCACTGGAAGGCAATACAGCACAGACATTTTATCCGTACGAAGAAACATGGGACTAGCGAAACACAGTGAGCAGAAACACTTCCCAGCTCAGATGTAACGAACATAGACAATAGGAGCCGAAGTGGAAAGTCTACACTGACTCAAGTACAGCTGAGCCACTGGAACAAGTTGCAATGAAACATGTTTCTTCATGTGGCCTCAAGCACCAGGACCAGCTGCAGACAGTGTTTCAGGAAGCACAGGCGGAGCAGTTATGTGTGGCTGCAACTAAAGCAGCATCTTCTCTTGACAGTACAGCCGCCCACTCCACAGCCCCAGGTATTGCCTTTGATTCCTGCACAGAGGATGAACACGCACAGTGAGTGGTGAGCTCAGAGTCACCACTTTGCAGGCACCAAATGAAACGGATGCCCTGCCCAGGAAGGGATCTCACGTTTGGCTGAAAGGTTTTTTTTAAGGAACAGGAACCTCACATGTTCTTTAAAAGCTCCTGTAAAACAGGACGAGACACACTTAGTGAAATAAACATTTGAAATCTGCAAAAGATATCAGTAAGTATGGTTAACGTAGAAGGAAACTGGATTCACAGCATCTCCTAAAGCACCAAAGACATACCAATACACAAAGGCAGTGCTTTAAGCTCCTGAAAAACAGAGATAAGTTAGTTACTAGTTGAATCTTCAGGTTCAAGTGAGGAAGTAGTACAGCTTGGAATGACAAAGAAGATGGGGGTTTTGTTGGGGTCAGTTTGGTTTAAAACTGAAATATGAATATATATCAGGATAGTAAGAAAGGGGCTGTAGGTTACTGGTAATCAAAGTGGTCCTGTTTTTTCAAGAAATTAAGAACAAGCGAATCAGTACAGACACAGAAACAGCATGCCTAACTGTCATGGTTTCGGCTGGCGTGGGGCTGACTTTCTTGCTAGCAGCTGGTGTAGTGTTATGCTCTGGACTTGGGATGAAAGCGATGTTGATAGCACACTGCTGGGTTTGGTTGTTGCTAAGCAGTCAAGGCCTTTTCTGCTCCTCGCACCACCCCACCAGTGCACAGGCTGGGAGTGCACAAGAAGCTGGGAGGAGAGACAGCCGGGATAGCTGATCCCAACTGACCACAGGGATATATCAGACCATGTGACGTCATGCTCAGTATATAAAGCTGGGGGAAGAAGGAGAAAGGGGGGGACATTTGGAGTTATGGCGTTTTTGTCTTCCCAAGTAACTATTATGCATGATGAAGCCCTGCTTTCCTGGAGATGACTGAACACCTGCCTGCTGATGGGAAGCAGTGAATGAATTCCTTGTTTTGCTTTGCTTGTGTGCGTGGCTTTTGCTTTACTTGTTAAACTGTCTTTACCTCAACCCACGAGTTTTCTCACTTTTACTCTTCTGATTCTCTCCCCCATCCCACCAGGGTGCGTGGTGCTTAGCTGCAGGCTGGGGTTAAAACACGACGTTAATGTACAATGGGCTGCAGTCAGGGAGAGGAGAAGCAAAGGGACTGACCCAGACTGGAGAACACACTCTCAGCTATCACTGAGAGCCACTGCAATCCTCAGCACTTTTTATATGACTAGTTGGAGTACTGTCTACAGCCCCTGGTCTGCACGGGTCGGGGGTGGGGGGAAACCCAAACAAAAAACCAACCAACCAAAAAAAAACCAACAAACCCAAAACATTTGGTGACCCAAATTTCTTAAGCTTGAATCATGAGGTTAATTACTCCGGTTCCTTCTTCTAAACAGATCACATTAGCCCCAAAATCTGCGCAGCCCTAAGCATTACCCAGAAAGGTACACACTTCTCCACTAGAAAGCACTTCTTACAGGACCGAGCACTATGCTGACAGCATCAGATCCTTTCTTGGTTTCTTCCCTTATCCAAACTGACACTACAAGACACTGAAGCTTTTGATAAAACCTCATTCAAATCCAACACGGCTTCTTCACATCCCCTAATTTGTCTTATTTCTTTCCTTGCTTGTTGAGGTGACACCTCATCAAGGCCAGGCCTGTCCTTTGCACAGCTGTGTAAAAAGGTTGTGGCCACACAAACAGCTTAAATTTAGTTCTTCTGCTTTTGGTCTTTAAACTTTTCCCCCACAGATTAGATATTCTTTCCTTTCCTGCAACTTTCTGATTACCAGTTACTCTTGGTGCCTACTAAAGATGAGATTATTAACTCATTGCCCCCAGCGCACATGAAAAGCAAGAGGAAAAAGGTCTTAGGTTTGCAGCCTAAGTAAATCTGTTTGTGAACAGTGTTCCTAGCACAATGCTTGCCCACCAAATGCTGCTTCTGGCATAGATGCAGACTTACTCCAGCACTGTTATCGCTACGAGATGCTTAGAAGCAGAAACAAATATCATCCAGATTGTGCAGTACTTCTGGTGGTGTCAAGAAAGAACAATATAATGGCACTTGAAAGGTGATGAGATGGTATGGCACTGGAGGCACCGCCCTACACAAACCTGCGGGAAGATCCTCCATCAGGAAGCAATTGCCTTAAGCACTAGGAGGGAAATGAACTGAAAAAGATCAGAGAAAGTAAACAGAGATCTTGGAACAGATTCAGCCTACAACAGCCACTCTATATACAATATAAGTTACCTGGATAATTTGGCAGAGGAAGTTAAACATGGACTTTTTTTGATGTTATATATTGATTAAATATTTTTAGATCTGTGTTTTTTACTTTTACCACAACTATATATTAAATGTTGATCTAGAGGAAGGTGGAGATTTTCACTGCTATTTAGGAGACTGGTATGCATGTTCTATTCAAAATAATGGATATCTATATATCCAGGAACTTCAAGACACTTCCAACAAATTAAGCTAAAAATAGGAAATGCTTTCCTGGCCTTAGTGTCAGAGTGAGACACAATAGAGTAAGTTTTAGATTATCCAGCAACTCCCATTTCCCAGCTCAGCGCCAGTCTGGTACGGTGGAGCATTTTATCCTGCACTATTTTTAGGGAACTGGGAGGTTATTAGGAAATTACCTAAATAAGGAATGTTCGAGTTCTTCCTTCTCACAGATGCTATTCATATTCCAGGGCTGTAGTTAAACCTCTTGGGACAAAGACTAGGTCACATGGAAACATTTTTGAACAAGCTTTTTCAGTGAATTCAGAGCCTTGCTGGTCAACAAGCCTGCCATGGATCACACTACATAGCCGCTTCCCATGGATCAATGGGCTGTATTATCTTGTGGGCTTCTTAAAGCTCATTTAACACCTCAACACACCTCCCAGGAAACTCGTATTTCTATTGAACAGCAGGACATGACAGAGTAATGAACTATTATGAGTTACTAATCCTGAATGCCCTCCCATGCAGTCCTCGGGGTAAGCTGACAGCTCCAGCATTCATCAGCAAAGCCAGTGATGACCTTACCAAGCTGGCTGGCAGACAAAGCAGAAGCAGAGCTGCCTCTCACCCACCAGTCACACTCATAACTGGGACAGACAAATGGGAAAGAGGTGCAAACACTGAAGAATGCAGGCTGTTAATATCCAAGGTCTCTGCTACAGGATTGCTCTGGTCTCTGTGCCATTGCAGAGAGATCTTCCCAGGAGCTGCCTTGTCTAGGACAGAAGCTGCACTTCCCTCCCAGTACAGTGGATGCATCATCCTCTTGCCTAGTTCTCTACCGAGATCTCTAGTCATGGTTTTTGAATCCATGTTCAGGGATACATATGGCTGTATATCTACTTTCAGCAGTTAGTTCAACACCAGGCAGCTCACCATGCACCAAGAGGAAGAAAGTAGTGATCACAAGAGGCAGAGCTCTTCAAAGATGCCTACGTGGACTCAGTCAGAGGTACAGAAAATGCCTATTCCTGCAAGCATCCAAACTTTCATCCTGTCACTGTAACACCTACTGTTTGCGTCTGGAAATCAAAGCCCAGTGCAGTTACGTTCTGTGCTCACTAACCACAAAGAACCTCCATGCTCGGGTCTTCTTCAATGCCCACTGCCTGGCTTGCAGGTAGAGCATAAGTCTTGGTTTTGATCTATTACAGTTTATATCATTTAGGTGGAGATTCTGGGAAGGTTTTGCTACAGTCACAACCACAGCAAGCTGGCTCTCCTGCATGCACCAGTGCAACATGTGAGTTTTCCGAGCCAAGGCAGGGGGTGTGGGGAACCCTTAAGAAAAGGCTATCCATGTTCTACTCATTTCCAAACGCCTCTCAAGTAAGATCCAGTGTTCTGCTGTCCCTCCTCCCCACCCCAGATAATCTACTTATTTCAGACACTTCAACAGACGCAACAAGGCACCAGAAAGGGAGTACGTCAGGAAGTTGTGCAGCCCAAAGCAGGTAAGTCATGAAGTGCTTTAAGTATTTTGAAGGAAATCAGAAAGCTCAGATTTGGCTTGCCCGCAGTTGGTTGCAGCCAGCAGAAACTGCTTCACTGCCAGTTCACAGAAAAGGCAGAGTCCACAAGGGTTTGTTCTCTCAGCTCAGATTCAGCTCTCAGTTTGTTTATAATTATCAGTTAATTTCCAATCCATATATTGTTACACTCCACCAGAAGAAGAGCATCACAGAAGAGGCAGAAGAAGAGATGTGGCATTAATGCTTTGCATTAAGCAGTGATCTGGCAGAAAATCAGAGGAAAGAAAAGAGCATGAAAATATGATCTCTCCATGGACATGAAAAGCTCAAAGCCAGCTCCTCAATGCAGCAGGGACGCAGCTGGGTTCCCTCCTGCAGGAAGATGCGGCTTGATAGTACCTCTCCAGCATAGCCAGAAACTGAGATGCAACAGCAGAATGGGACCGTAACCGCACCTGGGAGCCCACTGAGACCATTCCTGTTCTGTTCAGTACTCCTGAGTTACAGGCACTATAAGCATAATCTCCCAAGAGCACAACACAACACACAAGCAAACTAAGGATCTCTCCAGGGACCCAAGGGTGCTGTGTGTCAACATCCCAGGGGAAGTATAACGTCAATTCTCCAAAGCCATCATTAAGCGTGGGGTCAGGAATCCAGCCTGAAGGACAGCCTGAAGGCCTCTCTGCAATGCAGCATTTTCCCCTTCAGAGCCAAGTACTAGCAAACTGCAGAAAACCCACAAGCACTGCACATGTTTTTTCTGTTCTATTAAATTAACTGCTTTTGCAAAATAAAATCTTCAAAAAAAGAAGAGTGTGGTCATTCATTCGTCACTGCTCTCTGGTGAACTACCTCCTTGCCTTGCCCTTGCAGCTACACAGGCTTCAGGCCAAATCCCAATCAAATGCAAAAGCCTGGAGAGTAAATGAGTATCCATCATGTGCCCACTCCCAAATACACTGAGAAATCAGAAGAGTGGGACTCTTATGCAGCGCTCTAAAGCACAACACTTGATCTGCTCCTACAGGCACCCACACCCCACCTCTCCCCATCCCCCTTGGCCCGTGCCCGCAGGACCCCTCTTTGGAAGGTGAGCTGGTATGAACCTCTACAGGGAGCACAAGGGGGGGACCTCAACAGCCAGCACTACAAGGATTCTCCATCTGCTCCCCATAAACACACAACACCTACAGGAAGGGTGGCAAGACAGTGAAACTGAAGCCACCAGAGCTGTTACATTTTATTAACAACCAAACCAGCTGGTTATTTGTGAGACCAGACCTACTCCCCTTATGAAAACAGTGGCAGAGGAGGTAAGATATCAAGGAGGATACAGTTCTTAGCACTGATGCTACAATAACACCATCAATTTAGTGGCAGTGGATGATGATACAGGCTGGTGGAAATAAAAGTATTAAAAGTACACGTCACTATTAAAAACGTAATTAAGGGCTTTTTAAAAATTTCATTCTAGGTAAATGAATTTGCCTTTGCTCCCAGATTTCCAGAGACATTATCTAGAATTACCATCTCAGCAACTCCTCCATCCCCGTGCTTGCCAGCCAGGGTTTTACACTCACTACTAGCAAGCACATTTTGTTTTCTGTTCTGAAGAAAGGCAAAGTATTAAACTGAGAAAAACAAAATTTCACCACATTCAATGAGCCATAACGTTTTCCTAGTACAATTGCTTATACCAACTTGAGAAGTGTTTCCAGTAAACACAAGGAAGCAGGACTTGCTGTGCATGCACTGCGGAAAGCAGCAGTGAGCCTGTGGCTGGTGCCTTAGACTGGGTGGCAGGGGGGCGACAGCCTTCTTGCTGTGCCAGGCCACGCATCTGCAGGCAGGAACAGCCACTCAGGTCGGTGGCTCTGACCTGTCGGTCTCAAGCGCCGACGGTGTTGCAGTTGTGGTACAGGGTTTCAGCTGAAGATGCTTTATCCACAGACCGACCCAAGAAGGTGCCATGAGCACTGCCAGGAAGCTGCCACCACCTGCAGTGACTGTCACCAGAGCTGCCACCACGCCTCTACCTGCCACACAAGGACAGCTCAAAAGGAAACACTACCACGTACCAGTGTTGGCATTTCCAGAGAACTCCAGGCACCCCGGTTAATTGTACAGTTTTGTACGTTTATACCTAAGTAGTCAAAAACGGAGAACTGGTTCCACACAAGTGTTATCAAAACCCAAACCAAATCTTCTCTGCAGTCTTCAGAACCACTCATTAAAACAGACAAAGCCACACACACAAAAAACACCTTTAAAACCTGCATCTTCAAACTGGCATTTCTTATACTGTACGTCTACCTGCACCTGACAAAATCCAACTTCATAGTAACGCAGCTTCGCTGCAAGTTCCACTCATAAAACATGTCCACATGCCCTCACTCACCTTAAACTTGTGCACAGATATCGAAATTTAAAATTTTGCATATGCCAAGTGAATAAGCTTTTGAATGCAACATACATTTGACCTTATTTTTAGGCTAATGCTCACTTATGGAAATGGAAACACCACACTAAGTGGCTAAGTGTTATTATCTTACAAAAATAAATGGAAAGCTACGGTAAACAGATATCCCATTTTATGGAAGACGTTTTCATTGAAGTCTAACCTTACAGCTCCCCAAAGCTTAGGAAAGAAAAAAAAATTTAATTCACCAAATTACATTTTATGTTTAAAATCATATTAATCTGAAGATAGGCAGCTGGTCCCAACGCTCAAAACCTTCACTAATCATCACAGCTTAGTGATGAACACAGGGGAACAGTTTATCTTGCTGAATCCAAACTGGGATACCATTTTATCCACATTCCTGAAATCCTAGCTTTCAGGCAGAACCGATTCAGGAGGAACAATCCTCTTTCATTTCACAAGTAGATGCCTATATCGCACTGAGACAGTCTCTCTCACACTCAGGTTTAACTGAGTAAAACAGGTAGAAAAGAATTGTGTGATAAACATCAGCAGTATCTCAAAACTCACACTATGCAAACCCAAGTCATTGGAGTTCCCCCAAGCCACAGTGATGGCTACAGAACGCTTCTGCAATAAGCAATTCCCATTAATAAAGAGCAACGTTTCTAATTCACTGTGAAATAAACTGAAATGAAAGGCATTATTAACTCGTCTTTCCAGTGCTGCCTTGCATCAGAATTAAGACAGTGATACCATCACCCCCTAGCACTAAAAGCTGTTTCCAACAATTCAAATACACTCAGAGTAATTAAAGAACACAATATGCTGAAACCTTCAGTACTTCAATAATAGCACTTTTTACTAACAGGTTGAGGCAGAAACATCAGTTATTTTTGAATTTAAGTTCTGATACAGTACTTACAAAAACATTTAAAACAGCGGCCCACTCCTGGTTCAATAGAAAAAAAAAATCCTGTTGGGTTCAAAGGAGCAGAACTGACTGTAGAAAAGTGGCATAAAGCACATCCTTCAGTCCTACAACATTCATATGAACTAACCTTGCTAAAATGTTTCTGAAAGAGCAAGGAAAACAGCCTTTGAACACGTAAATGATAGGCTTAAAGAGGAAAGGCATCGTTTACCTGCTGTGAAGATGGAAGGAGGAGTGAAGGGCTGTATAGAAAGCAAGGGAGGTGTCAGTTAAACATCACAAACAATTAAGAGCCAGGTCTGTGAATTACAGGAAGAGATTGCCCAGGGAGGCAGTGGATCCCCAGCACCTGAATTGTTAAGAGTGTGCTGGGTAAAGCATCTGCCAGAAAGCACAGGCACCTTCCAGCAGAAGACAGGGTAGAAGAGGTCCCCTCCAATCTTCTCATCTACAGTAAACTTAAGAGAGCTGCCATACTGGAGAAAGACTGCAGCATGGCATGCAGAGACAGTTCCCCATCTCCATGAGCATTAGACTGAAATGAAGTCACTGAAAATGAAGAGAAGCAGCCTGGTCCAGCAGGTAGGGCACCAAATTGAGACCTGGGAATCTGGAGTTCAGGTGGAAGGTTGTACCTGAGCAGGCCAGAGCCCATCACCCCCTGCCCACACAGCGGCTCTCCCCCTCTCAGCCTTTACCTGCTCCAGCTTTCCTGTGCAGGGGCAGTTGGAGGGCATGGCTGGGTGAGGTGGAAGGCATGCAGAGAACCGGACATGTGTCAGCAAAATAAACATGCTGAAAATACATCAAGAAGTGTGGTTGCCCATGAACTTTTACAAAACTTTGGTGACTCGTTCAATAGTGTTTTTAGGACAGATCGAGTGGCTGGAAGAAGAGGGAGGGTGGCATACCGCATTCAGGGCGCAATCACTCAAATATAGCTTATTGATGGCTCACAGTCAAAGCATTTTGAAAGCATACAGGATTGATACGCCAACTAGCACAGCCCACGAGAGGGGACTCCTGTGAGAGGGGGCTTCTCGCACAGACCACCAAAACTGCAGCAGACAAAAAATGTTTTTCATAATGTCATAAAGAATTTCAGTATAGGAGACATATGGGAGTCTTGAGTAGCCAAACAGAAAAACATCACTGGAGTTTCTAAGAATTACAGCTGATCAGAGGGAGATTGAGGGTAGAAGCAATTAGTGTACCAAGAATCAAGTGCTGGGGTTTGGGCCCAGAGAGGAAGATGTGTTGGGCCACAGGACAGGAACTGGGGAACACCTGAAAGATTAGTTCCTATTTTGTACAGACAAAGGGCAGCCCCAATCAGAAAGTTATCTCTAGGGTTTTAAAAGGGTTAATTTCACTAACTGAAGAAAATTTTACCGAACTAATCGGAAGAGAAAATGTAGATAAAAAAACAGGACTGAAAATAGACAGTTCTTTAAAAAGAATTCATTAGAGGGCTGAGAATTCATGTTTCTGTGAAAGGGCTGTTTTAACTAAAGCCTTGCTAACCAGTAACTGTATAGGTCACACTAGATGTTCACAGTAAAATTTTTAAATTGTGATACAAGAAATGTTATTTTTAAGTTATTAAGGAAACAAGGAGAAACTGTGCATTTGTATTAGATGAAAGAAAAAGAAGATATTAAATACGATTTCTTGGGTTGAACACATAAGTCAGACCACTCAGCCCACTGGCACCCACAAGTCCTAAAAAGCTTTGACTTGCCAAGGCCCATCATGCAGTAACGTTTCAGAAAACTGGAAGAAGGCCAACGCGCTCCTCCTCCAAGGACACGTGCCACACACACAAGCAGGAAATATATCTGGGGCAAGGTGAGTAACTTTGGTAAGACTTTTGTTGACTTATCACTGGATAACCACTCCAAACAACAAATAAGGATTATATAGCTTCAACACTGTAAACAATATGTAGACTAAAAATTGGTGATAGATCTAAAAGAGGTTATTGGAGAATAAACATTGAGCGGTCTTAATACACGCCCTCAGAGACCAGTTTCAGCCCCAGTGCTCGTCAACATTTCAATCTAGAAACAAATACAAAATTGTCTGCTAAATCTTGCAGATGAACCAAGCAATAAATAACAAAGACAGTGCAGTCATGGAGCGTGATTTGGATTCCCTGGGCAGGTAGGGCCTATTCAAGTAAGATGTGCTGCAGTGCAACCAAATACAAAGTCACAGGGGTAGGAACAAGGAACGCAAACCCTGCTGTCAGGGATGCCAGACTGTAGCTGGGACTGCACCAAACTGACACTGCAAAGGATGCCGAGGTTAGAGCAGATAAGCAACTCAGCAAAAGACTACAGATGAGAGGGCTAATGCGATTATGGCATGTACAGAAAGAGAAAAAGAGCAGGAGTCTGGAGGAGATTTTACCTCGATATACTGAAAGTATGTGTATAATGTATTGTTTTAAAATTATATTTAAATTCTACAGCACACTTAGAAAAGAGACTGGAAAGACTGTTTTAGACTGGAGAAAAAATTCTCAGTGAGGGACTTGAAAAGCTTAATCTGTTTAGTTTATCAAAAGGCAGATTCAGAGGTGACGGTTCTCAGTGTGGTCAAGGCAAAAAAGTGGAGGTACTAATGAACCCTTTAACAGAGAAAGCTTTAGCTATAAACTGTTCAAAACTGAAGCTAGATAAATTCAAGGAAGTAATAAAGTATGACTTTTTTAACAGTAAAAGTAATTAACCTTTAGTTTAATAATGGTACAAGCAGTGCAAAGTAAACGTAGTGAATTTTCAGTGTTATAAATTGTTAAATTAAAACTGCATAATGCATAGATGATTTGCTTCAGGTAAATCCAAGTTTCTGGGTCTGTGTGAAACTGCACAGCTTATTCTAAGAGATTTCACAGGATCATCTTCTAGTTTTTAACTCAACAGATTTATATTAATACAGGAAAAGAACAACATAATCTATCGCTGCCAGTAACATCTGCATAACACCTCTTTCCTGAGGTAAGGGTGACAGATTATAAACCCTTCTTGTATCTGAAACGTTAAAAGCATTCAGTAATTAAGGCAAACCAAAGCTCCAGCCTTCCTCGGCCACCCACGACTTACTCAGAGATGTGTACGAAGATGTCGGGCCCCCCATCTGCAGGGGTAATGAAGCCATGGCCTTTGGAGCGACAGAAGCATTTACAGACGCCTTTGTAGACAGGACCCTCTGATGCTCTCACAGTTCTGCAAAAGAAAGCACAAAGAGCGGTTCATTGCTGAGCAAGGATGCGACAGCTTCCAGGTGTGTCAGCCAGAGCACACGAAGCAAATGGGCACAATGGTCCAAATGCTCACTCCCAGCAAGTATTTTCCTCTGTAGCAACTGCTTAATACTCAGCTCCATACACTGCACATGTTTTGTCTGTAGCCTTTTATAAGGGAGATAAAGATGATGAAGATGTTTGCTAGCATTGTAATCCATCAGTTGCCACCTTGAATCCTCTGCTGTATCACCCTGCCAAATTTTATTTTGGACACTATACTAAATGAAAGCATCTTATACCTTCCACAAGTTTGAGAGTACCAGTGTGCACCTCGGTCTTGTAAGCACTTACACAAATTTAACAGTAAGTGTGCTCATGCCGTATCAAGAGAATGCAGCGCATAAAGACAAGTATAAATGTGTCCACATGTATGTATATACATATAGACACACCCTTTCTGCATGCATGTCTATCATTATCCTGCCAGACTAGGATCCAGTGAAGTCAGTATTTCACCTTCGTATGACTCCCGCAGGCTATGAAGCCTAACCGGTATGCTTAACACCAAGACTCAAGAGTGATCTCCACTACCACCTGTATTTTAAAATGAGACAGATTTGAAGCAAACCTTTAGGATGACTTACTGCCATCAAGAAAAATTACTTGCATGAACTATGACCCATCCTGAAAAATGCGTGATAAAATCCTTTTCCCCATCAAATACGCTGAGTTGAATCTCCAGAGATCCAAACTCACTCAAATACTTTCATTAATGAAGCCAAATGTTTTAGACATCTTATGGGGTTTACACAGAGGAGTTACTAGATCAGGACTTTCTCATGCCATGACTATCCAGTAGGTTGCTTCCGTGTTACAAGAAGATTTTGCTGTGATTCTTCAAACTCAGTAAGTGATTGTGTTGCCGTTTGGTTACATGCATCATGGCAATTTTGACATCACTTTCCTAAATATTTAAGTTTACTGAAGCCTAAATAAAATCACTAAAAAACATGGTAACAGCTCTGCTCCTTAAGTCAAACTAACACTAAAGAAATACAGTTGAAAATGTTAAAGAAAGAAAAAATCTTCATTACATCACTTCATTTCCAGCTCTATAAAGCTGTCAACGCACCCGACCCCACAAGTGCTTGTTACACAGAAAAGCACTCACTGCCCTAAATAAGCCATTAAAGTTCACCTGCATCTTTCAAGGAGATAAAGCATTGTGGGGGATAAGGCCCCACATTTGCAATGAACCAAAATTAAATAATCCCACTGAGTAATAAGCCACTGCCTGTCAGATTCATCTTCTCCATACAACTGTGGGGCCAGAGCTCACCAGAGCTCCTCTTGTTTAAAGAGGACGCTAAAAAAAATAATAAAAATTTAGAGCTATTTTGATTTTCACGGCAAACAAATACAGTAAGATTCCTACACTAATTAATGATTAAAGAACCGTGGAAGCCAAATAACAAATTCTTTAGTTTTCTAAGAACCAGACTAGGATTAACATCTGAGAAGAATTACAAAGAGTTCATTATTAACACAGCACTGAGGCAAGCTAGCTTGGAATTGCTTTTCAAGGGCAATCCCAATTATCAAGTCAATTATGTTCCTTTTAGCAATCTAATTCCATTACAAAGTTCAGGGCATTTGAAAGCTTTTGGAACTGACAACATATACATTTTTCTTCTGCTGCTGCTGTTAAAGAACCTTTTTCACCTCGTTTTGAATACAGAAGTAGTAACACGAAGCATCATTGAGATTGATGCTATTTAAATCCGCATGGATAACTCTAGAAGAGAGCTGGGTAACACTGCAAGAAGCAAAAAGCATGCCGACTAGGTTAAGCAGCACAAAATAGGGTAGCTGTGGGTTCGAGACCTTACTTCCACAGCGTTTCACTTGGCATCGCCAGACCTCTCTTGCAGAATCACAGCATGGTAGGGGTTGGAAGGGACCTCTAGAGATCATCTAGTCTAACCCCCCTGCCAAAGCAAGTTCACCTAGAGCAGGTTGCACAGGATGGCATCCAGGCAGGTTTTGAATGTGTCCAGAGAAGGAGACTCCACCACCTCTCTGGGCAGCCTGTTCCAGTGCTCTGCCACCCTCACAGTAAAGAAGTTTTTCCTCACGTTGAGATGGAATTTCCTGTGTTCAAGCTTGTGCCTACAGAATTAATTGCAAGACTGTGGCAGAAGTGCAATGGATTGACCACAGCTTCATGTTACACCCTCAGACCCTGATTCAAAGGACACTGAGATCACTCTGCGCTGCGGAGGGCTTCCCATCAGGCGAGGGCTCCCAGGAGCCTGCATGGCACCATGGGGCTGGAAAGCCAGCTCTGCTGTAGGATCACTACCTCAAATAACTACAAATAGCAACAAACCTCATCTCACTTTACGGGAAACCTCATAGAATCTTAGAGAATCAAAGGGATCAGGGTTCACACCTTGAAAACCAACCTACTCTTTTACAGGTTCATTTGAGCAACCTTAAGATGGAGATATGAAAGCTGAATAGGAAAAGGAAACAAGCCTTCTGAAAAGTGACAGGGTCATGGACCATCCCTAGAATGTAATCTGGCTGAGGTAGCACAGGTATCAGAAGTGAAAGAACTAAAACCTCCAGGGAGGTCTGGTCCAGTGCTTCAGATGTGGTGAGAGGAGAGGCCGTGCCAAAGGAGGAGGTGGAGCTGATGAAGAAACACCACAGGAACTGATTGCGAAAGCCACAACCCAGTGTCTGGAGTAAAGCAAAGCTTCAGACAAGAAACTCTGTTTTGAAAAATCTCAGTGCATTTTCCCCTATGTGTAAAGCTCTAGTATTAAAGAGTGAAAAAGACTTTGAACATTCTTTACGCAAACAGAGCACGATCATCCTTTATGCAAGCAGAGCATTGAAAAACTACAGGCAATTTGGACTAGCTGCATCAAAATTTATTGAAGAAGAGATAACAGTAAAATACCAAAGCAACTTCCAGATACAACTGTACCCCCCCCCAACTCCCTTCACCTAGGCAGGGGGCCGATCATTCCATCCAAAGGCAATCATTTGGTTGTGTCTATGAAATGCAGGTTTCCCAGTACTCACGCTGAAAATGTCCTGGTCCGTCGGGTGGGCAGTGGACTGGGGATGAGGTACCCTCTCATGGGCGATGGGGAGCGATCTCTCACCCTGCGGTTTTCAGGCAGATGGAGAGAACTGGGTGAGGGTGGAGAGGTGGGGGACTGCTGCGAAGTGGATGAAGTGGGCTCAGAAGACATTCCTGATGCCTGAGAAAAACCTAGAGAGAGGAAGAGATCTGACTTAGCCCAAAATAGGAATTGTCATAAAAGTCACAAATTCTTCAGCTGATGATTTTGTAAGACTATGACTCACTTCCTGCAGACGTACATGCGGACACAGTTGCACGAAAGGCTCCTGCTCTGTGCCAGTGAGTTCATTTCTTTTATTTATTTTTAAATCTCACAGCTTTTGTAAGCTGTACTAGGAAGTTCCACTGAAAACTGATTACTCCACAACTAACACGTATTTGCTTACTCCTTCCTCACTCACAGGCGATGGCTCCTGAAGCAGAGCTCAGCCTCAACACTAGGTATTGGTGTGCCCCACGTGGCTCCCAGACAGATGGGGTTTGACCACTGACGGCACAGAGGAGCCTTCTGCATCTGCACACAAACACATGTTACAAGAAAGAAACACTAGGAGAAGAAAAGCTGAAAAAAAAAAGGCTGCACACCTCCACTGCTGGAGATTAGTTTCACTGGGCAATCACCAATGCTAACTTCGTTGCTGCTGCTGCTGCTCAGCTATTAGCACAGCTCTGTCAGAGCTTGTAACACTTTCAACTTCACTGCAAGAAGAAAACCACACGAGTCCTCCTTAATTCACTTCAGACAAAGTCAGCCAGTTAATTTTCTCTGCCAAGGAGGGGAACACAGAGCGAGCTGGGAGGCAGTAGCTGACCGCAAGGAGGTGATCCCTCCAGCCTGCAGAGATCTGGCAGACCCAGCAGTCCTCTTCAGTAGGTCTGAGTCTGCCACAGTCTTCCAGTAACTAGGAAGCCAATAGTCCACATTTGCATTCAAATCCCCCAGCAGCCCACGTCAGATTTGCTCTTATGCACGTGCTCCAGCAGAGGAGGGAGAAGGTCCCTTTCTCAGCACAGCAACAGCAATACGTGTCTCATCACACAAGTAAAACTCACACAATCCATGGAAAGAGAAGGACTGGTAAGAGACAGCAGCACTTCTAGGTACACGAATGCATGGCTTACAGGTGCAGCAGCAACAGAAAGAGGAGAAATCAATCAGCACTGCTCTGGTATTACTGTGCAAATCCCCATCCACACTGGAAGCTGTATAAAAATAAACAATAACCCACCACATTCTTACTTAAGAAAATCTAAAAATATCTGGATGAGTTAGCAGAAAGCATGGCAATTTGGGCCAAGAAAACATCAAGAAGGCAAGAAAAGCTGCCTTTAAGGCCAATAGTTTCATTGAACTGAAATCTCTCATATCCATTATGCACCCTCCTTTTGACACCCACACTCCCCAGCCTATGAATTATGGAGTGGATCCTTCACATGACATTTGAGAGATGTAGCCTTCTTGTCAATGACAAATTCCCATTATTTGTTCCTGAAACTAAGGACTAAAATTAAAAAGGCCTCTTAAGAATGAAGTCAGCAGGGAACAAAGGCTTTTGTGTTTAATTGCTCAGGGTGCTGAGAAGGTAGAAGTGGATAGTCATGTTCCCTCGTGTACCAGCTTGAGCTTTCCACACTGTTCTCAAGAGCAACAACTCAGCTGAAAACAAAACCATAGCTTTGCCGATAGCATTTCAAACACGGATGGCATTTGCCACCCACAAGCTAATGCCCTGCCCAGTGTCATGGCACAGCGTTCAGCTGAGACTGAGATGACAACACCAAAGGGACAAGATAATCCAAACTTCCTCTTCCTCCAAAGAGAACTGCTGTGCTGGCTGGTACTGAGGAAGTCTCCTCAGATTTCAAAAGACCTCTCCTTTGGGTGCCTTGCTTTCAAGGAATGCGTGTTTGACATAGCAGGACTATAATAAGTCACAGGAAAAATAAGAGCAAACAATTAAAACCTCATTCTGATAACTCAGCACACATGGTCTGGCCTTTGCACAAGTGAAAATGTAGCTTTCAGGATCACACGCTTTCTCTCCTAATCTAAATATAAACCAGCATGTCAGGTGACAAGCAAAATGCAGAGCTATTCATCCATCCATGGCAATACAGTAGAGCCAACCACAAAGTACTGCCCATCCCCTTCCTCAAACAAGGGTAGAGAGGCAGGAGAATTTTCCCTCCTTTCTTTAAAACACAGATGCACCACAAAAATATTTACAAAGAAGGCTAAATGGAGTTAGAAGTGTGCTAACGTACGTTATTGTTCTCATTTATGTTAGTTTTGTGCCCTCAGCTCTGTAAACATAAAATAAAACAGTGATGTAGAACATTCAGTGCCATTTCACTGTACAAATACCCTTTTTGTTCTCTGCCCATGGCCAAAGCAGATGAATGGCCTCAACTCTCATAATTTCTATTACAGAAGTCCTGAATTGTGATCAGAGCTTGGTGAGAGCTGATACACAAAAGCACGCAGCTGGAGGCTGCCAGGAGCAGCTACGCTCGACTTCACACCCACTGCAGCAAGCAAGTACAGCTCAGAAGCGGAGGGGATGCAAACAAGCAGCAATAGGAAGCCTGTGGCTACGCTATAGCTCAGCAACGTTCTGTATTAGTGTGTATGTTATACCACTGCATGTGCAAGTGCACTGGCACATCCGTTTGCCTCTCGGGCTTCTCCGACGATCATAAAAATCGGATGCAATGAGAAGGACTGGACATTAAATTACCAAGTTTTTACCACATGCATTGCACACAGTGGGATGACAGCAGCTCCTGCCTCCTGTGAACCTCTGCTCAGCTTGCTCAGTGCAGACAATCACTTCATCTGAGGACAAAGGTGGAGTGTGGCTATTTCAGTTTGTTCTGGTGTGGCCACTGTCTTGACATTGTTCATACAGGGATTAATTAATTTCCACTAGCAGCACTCTTGAAGGAGCAGAAACACTATCCCCGCTTGTACACACAGCTGGAGGTACTCCGAGGCCAGGCAGTGTTTATGCAGGAAGCCTACAGCAAACACTCAAACTGAAACCCCACACCCCCAGCCCTCCCAGCCTTCCTCTTTGCACAAGTTCCGCCTTCCAAATGCAGTTACTGGAAGTCTTCAAAGATGCTTTTCAGATGTTTTCCTAGGTTCTGAACCAACCCTCTGCAAATCAAGAATCACCCTACCAGCCCTTCCTCAGCAGCCACAAACACCTTCCCCTCTTTGTGACTAGCTGAACAAACATACAAACTTATCTCTCACGAGTCCACCACCTCCCACTCTGTTTCCACTGGTTTACCCCTGTCCCTCCAGTCTAGCCACCACTCTCCACTTTCCCATGGCAAGGAGGACATCACACGAACACGACAGCGCTAACGGAGCACTCTGCCCAAGCTCCCCACAAGCATCCCCCTTGCTGTGCCTTGTGAAGGCAGCCAGTACTTTACAGCAGCATCTCGTAGCTGCAAAAATCCTAGCAGCATGAGATTCCAGCTACGACAGAGATGAGGGACAATACAGACAGTATCTCTCTTCTGCTTGAGCCAGCAAAATATTTGCCTTTGGGTATTTACAGAATGAATGTAACATGATGCAAGGTGGTGATATTTTCAGGCTCTTTAGGAAACTCCAACCATGTGTCACCTTACCCTTAAATCTGCCCATATTTCAACATGCACCATTTATCTTTCACCAATACGATTTTTTAATTTATTTTTTTTTTTTAGACTGTAGGTATGCACCAAAATATAAATAAAATAGATCACAGAAGCATCATGGAAACAAGAGACTAATTTAACATTTCAAAGCAAAAATATTTTTTTACCATACTTTTTTTTAGAACAATTGGCCAATGCGTACACAAAGGCGCCACAAAATGTCAACTGTAACAGGTGACCTACAAAGCACAGAGTGCAATATATGCTGAAATTCTCTGCAAAATACTACAAAAAGAAAAAAAACCTATTGAAGTAATTAAGGTTGGGGGTATGGAAGTGACACCATCATTTGTCTATATATCTATACATTCTTTTTCTGTTCTTTAAGTCTATCCCATACCTCTAAAAATACCCTAAAAATAGCAGTTTTGGGGAAGTTATCCATTCTGGTCAGAATGGATACAACACTACCACGGAAATCTAGTCTCACTTTTAAAGGAAATGACTGGAAAAAAGTCAAAACGGATAGGGCAGGGAGACAGACTCCAGGAAATCTCTCTGTCTATGAACAGTTTCTTCTTCACACAACAGGCATTGCAACACCTCCAGCAGGCACAGAGCTCATCCCCAGGAAACGCTGCTCTGCGTGCTTCAGTGCTCCAGCACAGAGAAAAAAAAAGAAAACTTTCTAGCCTCCTTAGCCTGGAAATGACACTGTCTGGAGCAGCTGCTTTCAGAAGGTACCATGATGGTCTATGAACAGGACAGCACCGGCCACACACCTCAAAGATAGTGCCAGGTTTCTGTACCTGAAGAGCTGCCACTTTGAGCTGGTTTTTGCTGCAAGTTAGTTCTTTAATTTCACCCTCTAAGAGGAATGTGGACATCTGAAAACTTGTTTTCTGGACTTTCCTTGGATTTAGAAACAATGTCAAGAACTCTTTTAAAGTGACTCACTTTTAAATGTCCTGGTTTCCAAATGTATACTACACAGCTGCATTCCTTTCCTTCTCTAAGGAAGCCTTGCAGATAAATACCTGAGCTTTGCCTGCTGACAGCTACAAGCTCTTCTCAGCAAGAGAAAAACACGGCTCGATGGCACATGGTGAGCACTAGAGGCTGATTCTGTTTCAGAACGCCCTTTCCCAACAGTATATCCTCTCGTCTACTGACAGAGTGAAGGCAGCGGGACCCTCTGCTCCCCGCATTACCTTGCCCTAATGAAGAAGAGGAGTTGGGGGTGCTTGGCTCCCAAAGGTGCCCCTAGTTCTTCTAAAGCAGTTCCCAGCTCCCTGGCACCCCTCCGAGGCACCTGAGCACCAGGCCACAATGCTGCTCCCACCTGCAGTTTCTTTCCAAAGCACTTTCTGGCATTTGGATCCTGGTGCATGCAAGGATCCCAGTGCCACAGAGCATCACAGCACTCCTCCTGCGTCACAGAATTAAGCACTTACAAAACACACAGTTACAAAACAGCTGGTTCAAAAAAGCTTCCCCTTCCAGCTTAGCTTGCATGACTAACTTTCCATAATTAATACTGGTATTTCAGTTAACATTGAAACTCAGAGGAGTTGCAACATGCATGTGACGTGTCAACACAAAGGATTACGGTATAAACAGCACACTGCAGAGGAGTGGCCATGTACTGTAATGATTTGGCAGTTAATGGAGACCAGGACATTGTCCAACCATCCCTACATCCAATAGAAACCTAATTATAAGGTAAGCAAAAAACAACAAGGAAAATTCCTATTGCTTGTCTGTGCATACAAATTAATTTGGATTAAAACAGGGTTGAGTTTAAGCAGCAACAGCTGTTTCCAAGCAGTCTCAGCAGTGAACACCTTTTCCCCAAACACTGTGGCTGCCCTTCTGCTCCCCTAGTGAGCGGTTTGCTGAGTCTGATGCTGCCTGAGCAGCACAAACCAGCCCTGCACAGCACAGACCACAGTAAGGGGTGGGAGGGGAACTAAGTCATCAGCAGCCTATAAAGTATATTCATAAAGATATGAGGACTTTCTTACAGTCCTGTATTTTCCACTGTTCATGTAAGCTGCCAAATGCACTTAAAAAAAATCCATTTAGATTAAGGAACAGAGTGGATAGTTATATTAGGTACGTTTCAACTGGTTTATGGTTATACTGAAGGCTTTATGGTGATCCTCTGTGGCTCACTCTATCAAAAATACACAGAAAGCAAGATCCTCTCTTGCTGGAAATCAAGTAGTTGCCACGATTGATGCTGCATAAACTCCTTGCTCCCAATTGCCCAGAACAGAGTTACCCAGGATGCTTTGCTTATAAGCAAACACAGGAGGCCGTGCCCAGCTGTAGTGTCGGCTGCCACAGGTAATAGCACTCACTAGGATTTGCCTAAAGGAAGAACGTGCACAGTAATATGACGAGGACCAGTTTTCATCCTACATCTTGTCAAAAAGTATTTCAGCAGTAAGGTCACTGGGCAGCAGTCACCAAGCTGGGAACGGCACAGAGCTGTCCTGAGACCAGAACACGTTCCCTTACACTGTCTTACAGCACAAGACCAAGACTTCAGCCTGCTTACAAAATCTCACTTACCTCACTCTTTTTGTTTAAAGAGCAGATTAAAAGAGATGAAAACTCTCCCCACCTCGCGGCAAGCCTGGAGAAGCAACGACAGGTCTCAGCATCCTCCTCTGGAAGCTCTTCCCAAGCAAGGATGAAGATGATGGTTGAAGATCATGGTGATAATTAGTGCATGCTAATCAGGCACAAGTATTGCCCAGTGAATTAAGTTCCTGTGCATATATTATTGGCTAATGTTATCAAGTATTTAAATGACTGTGACCTGCAATGCTGTTCACTTTGCTCTGGTTATCTCTAGTACAAATCAAAAAGTCCACAAGGCAGGGACAGAAGGAAGAGGGGGCGATTCGCATGAGCACCTGCCATGCCCATGCTATCACGGCTGCAGGCACTATGAGAAGGGCATGGAAACAGCAAGGGAAAAGTGCTGTTGCAGCAGCTCTGGGAAACCCTCCCTTACCAGCAAGGGGAAAGGCTGCAGTGCTGCAAAGAGTTGGCCCATAGCATTGCCAAGGCTAAGGCTGGAACAGGCTGAGCTCTGCTCTGCACTGGAGCTGCTGTCTGCGTGGCGTTAGCCTGTCCTGGGCACTGAAACCCACTCTCGTGGGGTGAGCATGGGCATTTCCAGCACCAAGCCGCACTGTACAGTGGAGATGTGACCTTACCTGAAATGTAAGCCCACAGCAAGTCTAAATATTGTGCATACAGCTTCATTTCCTTGCTCATGCAAATCCACAGGTTAAAGGGCACCACACTTGAAAGTCTGGGAGACAGACCTGCACATCAGCCCTTGCATTGCCTGCACCTGAGCAGGACACAGCAGCCTCTCACCAACCAAATATGGTGGGACCAGGCAGGAGGGTCCCACGGTGGGGACAAGCTGTTACACCCATCCACATGTTGCTGGGGCAGCTAACGGACCAGACCTGAGCCAGCTCAAGGCACAGCTTCAGGCAGATCATGAATCATCACTCCCGGACTAGCAAGATCACGATGCTGAGCCAGCACCAGCCTGGGGTGTGACACCCGGCGTCTTGCCTTGCTTTCAGTCTGCCAACTGCTTTCTGCATGAACTGTCAGTCTACAAAGCCGGTTGTTTCTGTAGCAGCACAGTGGCACCGTGTCGCAGCAGTGCCCAGCTGCTTGCAGAATCACTGCCAGCAACACCCGCACTGCCAGAACCAGGAGCACATATGCCAGCTCCCAAAGCCCTGCTCCAAGCTCTTTTTCTCTGGAGCCAAGTACACAACCCATCACCTCCAGTAGCAAATGTTGGCCTCTCCACATATAAATTAATCTTCATGTGTCCCAGATGGGCTGTAATAAAGGGACAGGGAAGTGTGAAGGGAGACCACAAAAGGACTTTTGCAGTGAAATGGGGAAACATCAGGATGACTTGACTTGGTCTGATGCTGGTAGCCAGGTGTGGCTGCCTAGGTCAGATTTAAGTATAAGATGAGCACACAGTGGTGTTTACTCTCAATATCTTTCCAGCATCCTGGATGTACGGTTTAAATAAATGCCAAACTAAAGGGTGTATAGTGGTATTTAGTAACCTCCTATGAGTGTTTTCAGGCCCTTCCTGAGCTCAAGTATCTTCTGGCATCCACAGTATCCTGTGGCAAGGAGTCCCACTGCTTAACAGTCATGTGAAAAAAAAACACCTCCTTTTAGTGGACAGTGAGGAGTAGCCCTTTTTACAGAAAAAAGACAGTGAGATCAAAAGACAGAGCACAACAAATAAGGTAAGAAAAGGGAAGGGAAGGGCATAATACGCAAGGGACTGAACGGGAAAGAAGCATTAGCTCAGAGGAACACACAGGGAAGGGTGCAGGCTTATTTGTAAATCAAACCTTAAATTTTCCACCAGAAGTGACATAAATGGGATAGAGAACAAGAGGAGCTACAAGCTTCTTTGGTGGTTGTTTTTTTTTTTGGTTTGTTTTGGTCTTTTTATTTCTAAGTACAAAAGAAAAATCTTATGCCTTTTTAAAACACATTTTAGTCTTTCTAAACTACTCCCCTGATTTGTCACTTGAATGGCTGCCATTACTGTTTCTTAGACAATAAACCCTACTAGTATCAAATATTTCTAAAGATTTAGCTTGTCAACAAGTTAGCTGGTTTTGGCCAGAAACCAGATACTATCTATTCAATGTTTTATGTTCTTCAGCACAGAACCATTGTACTCATCACTCTGGTACTTCATCATGCCTCCTTTAGCCAAGGCTGGAAACTCTGTTCTTGGATAGCAGAAGCAACATTTAATACATCTCATGCTATTCTTGCTAAACAGAGTCAATCACAGTAAGCTTACTTATTTCCCCAGATGAAGTACGATATATGGCTGAACAGGGACCAAGTCGTCCCTTCCAGCATTTGCTCTCGAGCTCCACAACTCAGCTCTTCCTTCAGTGTTCTTGCAAGTCTGAAGCTCTCCCTCTGCCATTACTTCCATGCTGGCACACCCCATGTGAATTTATTCCAGGATTTATTTCATTTTGGCAGAAAATATTTATACCAAAACATGAGAAATATCTCATGTATCTTGTGACTAAGCATCTTAGGGCTCATCTACAAGGCAAATGGACTTACACAGTGTCATACCATTATAAAGAATAGTTATACATATGCAAATCCCTAGGCACTTTTCAAAAGTTCTCCCTTTTTCAGCCTCCTTTCACATCACAAAACTCCAGCCACGATTATGGGTAAGTTTGTTCATGTGCAATTTTGAGCCTTTTAAGGCTACTGAAATCCCCTGAAATATTTATGTGGCTCAAGCGTTACTCAGAACAATTAGTTCACTGTGTTTCCTCCCTAATCAACATTTTCAATAAGGGAAAACAGTTCACATTACAAAGATCTATAACCACGGAAATTTATGAGGCATACAAGTACTGGCAAAGGAAAAAATAATCCTCTGAGGATATTCCAACTGCCAGCATTACAGCAAGAGGCAGATGGCAGGGTGCAGAGTCAGAAACCACTCACAAATAACTTGATCCTCACACTAGTACCGCAAGGCACCCACAGACCCCAGATTCCTTTTTGCCAGGCCTGGCTCCATTTTCTGGTTGTCACAATGGGCCATTTCCCATTCTCACTGCCTGACACATCCTATACATATTTTTAAGCATCCTAGTCTAATAACCTGAGTATATTTCAATTAGATCTCTCAGAAGTCAATTAAACAAAAGGGCTGTGATTGAGATATCATTAGGAACCTGCATCAATATCAATTAATGATGGACAGATACACAATTTACTGAAATACTGAAAATTTTCTGTATCTGACACAAGAGTGATTTCTGTTGAGCAACACAGAAATGCTCTTGATTTCCATTAAAGCCTCCTCCTGTCCTATCCTGTCCTAGTTTCCTACCTGCATCCTACTTCCCAGGCTCCAGCAGCACAACTGCTCCCTATACAAGCGGCTGCACCCACAATAGGTTTTTCTACCACAGCAAAGTTTTGAAACTACATTCCACCTGCAAGAAAGGTTAGCGACTCGCTTCATCACTCCAGCAAAGAGGGCTTGATAAAATGCATATTCAGCCTGTGCTAATTGACAGAGCACTCAGAGGCACAGAAATGCACATTCCATTAAAATCAAACAAAAGGGAACATTTTTATATACACACACTTAAGACAGGAGATGGGATGACAGACCTAAATTTTAATGGAAAAAGTTCACATATATGCTTATAGATCATTAGCCCATTTAACAGTTGCATTTCTGTTTTTCTTCTTCCCTCCACCATATTTCTCAACCAAATTTACAGTATATCTCACCATGCTGTGCTCAAGCTTGTGTCTGTGACCCTGAGACCCCCCCATCAATGTCCTCATATTCCCAGCTCTAAAGCAGAGGTAACAACCTCCTTTGCACTAGGCATGGCGAGGACCAGCCACATCCATACCTTTGGATACAAAACCCCAGCTGAGCTGCAGAGGTTCATCAGGCTGACAGTAGCCAGCCTTGGTTTCCCGCTCAAATCGAGAGTGAGTCTCACTCTAGGCTGGATTGCACTGCTGGAGAGGAACGAGACCTGAAAACAGACTTGTTGTAAACCAGCTTAACAGAGGGAGGTAATGCTCCCCCCCCCTCGGCCAGTGGGCAACTGTGCTGTGCCTCCTCAGCCTGCATCTCCATCGCAGCAAGGCTCTGTTACTGCCGAGCCCTTCCCAGCACCTACCCCTCCTGCAGTGGACGTCTCTGCCCCGCAGCTGCAAGCGGAATGCATGACACCCACTGCCAAGGTGCCTGTCCCAAGACCAAAAAACCTCCCTACAAGAGGTTCCATTCTGCTTTCGGTGAAAAGGAGACCGAGGCAGTGGATCTTCACGCTCTGCACAACGCTCACAAGTAAAAGTCATACGTATGCTCCACTGGGAGGCAAGTGCTTCGTAAGTGCTATAAAACTAATGGTTAGTTCTTGACTCTCAAGCTGAAATTGTCTTAATTTGTTTAACTAAAGTCTATAGGACAAGCACTATGTAAATATACACACGGCACAAATATGTTTTTTCTTGCATAACCAAACTACTTGCAAAACAGAGGCTACGTAAGTAAACATACACAACAAAACTGCGTGTTGCCATTTTACTTTACATCTCGTTAGACCTCTCCTCAGCTCAGCCTTAGCAGCACAACTATCCCCACTGCAAGCTGCTGCTTTAGATAGGTCTGTGTGGTCTACTGCACTGACAAACAGGTAGTCCCTATACGGTGTAATCAAATCTGTGATTGCGTGAACAGTAATCCAGCCAAAGCACACACCCACAGCACACGGTCTCCAGAACTGCCTCAGGGACAGCAGCCACTTCAATAAACACCCTGAACCCTTTGGAAACTACGCGTTATACAAATCCTCCATCACACTCCCCTGGTCTGTTTTCCAGTTTGGAAAACTTCACTGATAATACACTTTAAAATTCTAGGAAAAAAATTCTTTATAATCTCAAAAATGGCTTACAATACCAACAGTCCAGCAAGTCTACTGTAGGCAACGCGTTGTTCTTAGCCGACTAACGAGAAAATGGACCTACAGGGAGTCCGATTGCTTTCCCCGACTACCGTGTGTGCACAAACTAGTCCTTCTTGCTCAGCACATCCACCCTCTGCATTCAAAGCCAGCTAAATAGCAAAAGGAGTCATATTGTGTTTTAGTGCCTGCAAAACTGCAGCGCCAGCACAGGCACGTGTGCGAGCCTAGATTTCGTGCCTACTTACACATCAATAAAACTATTTACCATGCTGTGATTTTGAGAGCCGTGGCTCCGGTGATGTGCTGGAAGTGCATAGAATAGGACAGAGCTGTCCAGAATCACAGATGCTCTCGTTATTATGTATGTCTACTGTGTTAATGCTCAAAAACCAATACAGACCAAAGCAAGGAACAGGCAACGTAAGCTTTTCAGGGAAGGTAAAAATCAACTGTTACAGTTCAAAAAAAAGCAGATGAATCTTGAGGCATATATGTTCTTCAGACATAAAACTAAAAATCAATATAGAAGCACATGTTTAATAGAAAATTGTACTAAGCACTGTATTACAGCAGTGACTACCCCAAAGAGCTGTATCTACTTCAGTTTCAAACACAGAGGGAATGGGACACGCAAGCAGAGCAAACACCACACACAGCAATAGCCGTGACTGCCTTGATGAAAGATTATTCTGGTTCAATTTACCTGTTTGGCCATGTGCTAATAGTTACACGACCTTAAGAAGTTAACATTTTCCAGAACTGCTCACTGGGAGTTGATAGCAGCCTCCCACATAAA
This sequence comes from Burhinus bistriatus, assembly GCA_013397275.1. NCBI lineage: Eukaryota > Metazoa > Chordata > Aves > Charadriiformes > Burhinidae > Burhinus > Burhinus bistriatus. The sequence goes on along the minus strand of VYXH01006133.1, from coordinate 150,720 downwards.
CGTAGCCACACACCAGCAGCACAACAGTGTAACCAGACCTACTAGCTAGCACCAGGGCTCCTGCACCAAGCCTGGTGGAAGCAGCCAAGAAAATGGCCAAACCTAGAACACCACATGTACTGAGGGTAGGGTGCAGGCGAGCAGAGGGGCACTGACAGGCAGCTTGCAGTCTTGACAGCAACAGATGAAACGCAAAGGCAAGCTGGGCTTCTGCCTGCCACACACCCCCAGAGCACAGGGCGAGCAGCCCAGCTGGGAACAAGCCCCACACACACACCACGGGACACAGCAAGGGTGGAGACGCATCTTCAAGGCACCCTCTCATACAGGGCTCTCTGGGGAAGCATTTTCATATATCCAAGATACCCAGTCCAACACCCTACCCTGTGAGCTGGGACCCACAGCCTCTCCTCCCAAAAGTAGACAGGAGTCACGCTTGCAGACAGGAGGAAAGGGCTGCTGGGGTGCTCTTTCCTACGGCAGCCCCATGCACACAGCACTGGGGTGCAGTCTTTCCCACATGGGTTTAACACAATGCACAAAGGGCCTGTATAGGAGTGACACAAAGCTGGAACAGACCCACAACCAAGAGAGATTTGCGATCAGCAAGAAAACGAAGGCATGGAAATGTATAACAGTGCCTTTGTTATTTTTATCTAGACTAATGTTTTGCATGAAACCTGGTGTTACACATCTAAGAAACCTTAGGTAAGCTTGCATGTCTGGCTGCCTCAGGAGCAAGCCGTAAGTCCAGAACAAGTCATGTCATGGCACTGGGAAACCAGGTGCATGCACGTCTAGTGGGTTCACTCTGGTTTGGGTGGCTAGGAGATCCCAGGCTGCACAGCTCCACATCGGTGGGGCACCAGAGAGAGAGAGAGTTCATCCTCAGGATCTGTGCCAGGGAAGAGGCAGCACTGCAGTCCAGCCACACTAAGATGTTTAGTAACAAATTCAATTAGTATCCCAGACGCCAATTATACCAGCTTAGGAAGTGTGCAGCAAAAACACTTTTCTCCCCATGGGGCTGTGATAAATGCCAAGATAGCTTTGCACTACCTTTGTTTCTTATTTTATTCCTCTGGGAGGATTTTCAGGAGACATCTGTCTACATGAAAAGCCTGAGGGACGGAAGGGTGCAAAAGGTCAGCGCGTGAAAAACTGACAGTGCAGGCAGCAGTATGATGACATTGTGACCCTGGGATGCTGCCGGCAGTACCTGTGCAGCAGCTCTGCCAGATTCAGCCTGGCCTGGCTCCAGCTGTGAGTTTCCTGACTCTGTGACTCTCCTGAAGTCCCTGCTGCTGTGGATAAGACACTGCAGTGTACCTTGTGTCCCCAGAGAGAGAGAACTTTCTTGCCTAAACCTGGTACTGGGGAAAAGTAAAAATAAAATTTTAAAAAATAATATATAAGAAGACAGTAGAGCTGCACAGATACATACAAAGATATAGTTTCTCCTCTAGAACCTGTGTGGAGAATAATTTTTAGGACTCTGCCAGAGTTCCTGGGATCAGGAAAAGCAGCCTTTCTGCAGGGAAACAAAGCACATGTTTATTCAGAAACTGAAACTTGTGTAAGATCACTTTTCAGACACACTTTCAGTAACACCATAAAGCAGAAAATGAATACAAATATTCACTCTATTTACTCTCTCCCCTACCAGTAAAATGAAAAACCCACCACGTGAAATACTTTGAAATACTTTAAGAACTCCTCCTACAGTCTCCATCACAAAAAGGCTATCACCACGTTTCATAATCCCCATTGCTAGATTTTCCCCAAATATTGGAGGAAATAGAGTCACAATCTACACATCCAAGTAAATTCTGCCTTCCTGGCTGCTATCAGCAGAGGTCCTGGTCTGGATATGTCACTGCAGACAGGCACTGTCTTGCTCAGCTGGGTGAAAAAATCCAAATCATTTATTTACACCTCAGTAACAGGTATAAATTTTGTAAACAGGAAATTCTTTTAGGTTGCTTTTTGGCAGTTTCATTTACACTTTTAAGTAACTGTCAAGAAGTTGCAATCATGGCCGCGGTTTACTTTAATCAAGCTGACGTAACTGAAAACAAGCAAATGCTTTTGACCAGCCTTCTGAAATCATATCATGAAGGGAAAGCCACCAAACAATAATCACTGAAAAGGCAGGAGCTCGTAAAACAATATAGTCCATATAGCTAGAGTGCCTTGGTCAACCTGACTGGCTGCACAATGTAAACAAACCAAACACTAAACAAGTACTAACATAAAAAGAAAATTCCTCCCCAACTGGACAGGCAAGATTAAATGTTTATTTCCTGGACACAGAGTACTCTCTGTCTGGACAGTCTCTTAAATAGCAAGTAGCAAAGAATTTTAAAGCTTGGGAAAAGCAGCTCTCCTGGAAAAGTTTTAAGATGCAGAGTTGTGGCTGAAGGAAAGCAGCGTGACTGCCCATGGCAGAGCTCCCATGACAGAATACGCCATCCCAAAACCAGCACTGGGAAGGCAAGGTATCAGATGCTGGGCTGGCTACAAACCTCCTTACTCCTTATTCCAAGTCAACTACGTAAACAGCCTTTTGGAAGCAGAGGTTCACACTCAAATTCTCAGAAATGTTTGTGGTTTTGTTTGTTTTTTTTTCACTGTTAGTCATCAAAAAGCTGCAATTGCAGCAGGCAGCTGTGTCTCCAGACCAACTGGCAGTCTGTCCCTCCACCACAGGACACATACACCACAGCTGATGTGACAAGCAGCACGTTACATGCAGCTGAGCGAGATAGAGACCCACTGCTACAGGCTCCTACAGCACAGCATGGGAGTGCTCATGCTGGCCACGCTCCACTGGTGTCTCATGGCTGCAGCACCATCAATGCTCCATCCAGCTTGGCTTCCCACACCAGTTTCACAGCAGTCCTCAGTGCATTAGCTCACAAGCTCTCACTTAAAGTAGCACCAACACATACTTGGCTTTCCTTCTCGGAATCAGCCTTAGCTCTTAATGCCCTGCCACTTCCGAAGTCATATGCTACTCATGCAGCATGGCAAAGGACCAGCATGGTTTAATATTCAAGAGAAACTATCAGGTCAAGGTTCTCTGTTTTCCTTTGTCCCGCACAAAGCAGTCTATGATCAGATCAGGCACACAGCCATCAGGGTAAGGAACATGGCCGTGCAACTCGGCACAGGCAGGCTCACTTGCTTTTTCCAGAAAACTGTAATAGAGTCCTTTTCCCTGCAGTGCTGCTCTCGGTGGAAAACCACCTAAGGATTTAACTGCAGGTTATTTTGTTTCCTCTCTGCCTTTATCCCTCCACTATCTGATCACCTTTCAAAGGTGCAGCTCAACCCGAAGTTTACCTTCCCAGACCCCGTTGCTAGGTGAAATGTGTGGTCACAGGGCACCAAACAGAATTATTGTCCAAACAGCCCTGCAAGAACCCAAAGGCCAAATTCATATTTGCTGTCCTTGAAACCCCCTAGTATTTAAACATCTGTCCAGACCTTCACCCTATCTCCAGCTCCTCCCTAGAGAAATGCAGAATTCAAGGCAAGTGCTAGATTAGCCTGCAGAGCCTAACACTCCCACCATGGATAACAGGTCAAAAATTTAATGTTTGTTTCCTTTAGATTACTATTCAGTTTCCAAATTGCATTAATAATGCAGCAGCCTCTTAATGCGAGTGTCATTACCCTCAAGGTACTATTATTTAAAAAGGATTTCTTAGGTTACTTCATTATTTATCTATATTATGACCCAATAAAAAAAGCAGCTGTGCAGCAGCCTCAAACCAATGGCACATAAAGAACCAGCAAACCTCTGAAATCAGTCAGTAAGATTGTAGCATCAGAGGAATCACACAAATGAAACCCGATTCAACTGAAGCGGGAGGGGGTTTTCCAGGCTGTTGAAGCCCTGTGCATTAGTGCCACGTCAGGCTCCCAGGGCAGAACCCATGCCCCATTTACCCGTAAGCCCTACGGCCAAGCCTGAGAAGATGTGACTTGACTCGCATAGTATTTTACAGTTTCCCCAGGGGAGAGCAAACAACAGAAGCATCACTTTAATGTACTCCACATGCCTCCAAAATGACAGGAACGAAAGCTAAGTAAGTGCCTTTCTGCACCACGCAGAGACAAAAAGCGTCAGTTCAGTTCCTCTCCCAGATGCACCTCACAGCTGCCACCGAGGCAGGGATGGTGCTCTGAAGTACCACCTCATGACACCATGGTTCCCATCTCTGCATCTTAATGTCTTTTTTTTTCTTAGTAACTAGCTGAGAGGTTAAAAAGCAAAGTCTTCCTCCAAAGTGATCGCGTTTGTGCCTGTTTACAAAAACCAAGAGGCAGCTCTTAATTCTCAGAAAGCGGAGACTGTGCAAGAAGCAATGCTGCAACATAGAGTTCAATGCCATATATGCAGCACTGCCTTTGTCAGCTGCACAGAAACCATTCACTGCCTCATTCAGTGCTCTCCCTGATAACGTGGGTTACATCAAACAAGCTACATCCAACATGGATGTCATGAAAAAGGGGAACAAGCATAAAGAAAAATCCTGAAACTGCTACCTAGCTAGCAGGGGTCGCCTCAAAGGAACAAAATAACAGAACTGAAAGAGCAGAGAGCAGCGCAAGGCTACGGCTCCTTCACCCGGGCACTGAGTTCCCCCCTGCAGCCCCCAGAGACCAACCCGATGGCAGCAATGAACGGAAATGAGCAGAGATCAGTGCAGGAGGTAGAGGAAATGAAGATCAATGATGTATCCAGGGGGCTGCCTTGGACATGAGGAAAGGACAATATTAGACTGAGACAGAAGGAAGCAAAACAACTGTCTTTACCCTGCCCTGAGAGAAAAGAGAAAGCAGTTAGTCAGATGAATGCCTTCTATTTTTCATTTTATCCGAACTACGCTGGGGACTGACACATCATGCAAATCCAAATCACCACTCTGCATCACTCGTTTCTCTACACAGCATTTCAGTGCTCCTTTTTGTTTGGTACTCCACATCAACCTGTTGCAAAAAGTAGGATTTGAGTTTTGTTTTTTTAAAACTGTTGTGCAGAAAAAAAACAAACATGCCATTTAATTCCTTGTTTTCCTCCTCAAAGATTCCCCCCTCTCTGCTGTGCAGAGTGCTGTTCCCAGCCCCGCTATCCCACCAGCCCCCAGGAGAAGGCAGCGCTCAGCCCCAGGGAAGGGATGTGATTCCTGCTCACACCGACTCACTCCCCTCCCCTGCTCCAAAGCAGAAGTTGATGGGTTTTGCACTTTTCAAACTCAATTCCTCTCCTTAGTCTCTGTCAGAAAGTTTCCACATGAGGGACAGATTAACCATCATCTATCGCCACCAACATCCAAAATATTTACCAACATAGACTTGAACAGTTACAATCTCATTAAATATTGCTAATGATGTTCCTCAACAGTCCTCCTCCAAGTTTCAAGCAGTTACTATCAATCCCTACTCTGTGGGCAGTGATCCAAAAATAGTTCCTCATAGAAACTTGAGACAAAAATAGACGAAAAAGTGACATCAGTAAGAGCATTCACCCTGACACCACCCTAGCCACAACCAGCAGGTCCCAACTGCTTCTGCACCCCAGAGCTCATTCACGGTGAAATGGAAGCAGGGGAAGGATGTCTACTTCTGCCACTGCCAGGCTTAGCACCAAGAACAATCTTGGTGATTGCCTGCTGGTCCTATCACCTAGAAATAATCCCCCCAACACATTTCATCCAAAGAAGCACACTTCATGTAGTGTAATATCAACACCGTCTGGCAGTTTGCTGTAAGGGAGCTTTACTAGCAGTAGATGCATTCATATTCATGGCGCATTTAGCTCTTCAAGTGTTTATAAAGACTGGATTCACCACAAGTACACCACTAACCAAAAAGCAACAGTTATAAGAGAAGCCAGAAGTCAGTATTACCTGGCCTTATCTGGCTGCTTTCAAATTACTTGTATGCAAATATTTCTGTGCTTTCATGCATGCAAGTAAAGGAGGGGACGATGCTGGTCAAAATGTTTACAAAAATGGAGAAACCACAGTGACAGAAGCTCAGGGCAGTGCCCAGTGTAGTTGTGGCCAGACGCAGGTGCACAGGACACAGGGGACAGAGTGGCAGCACAACCCTGCAGTTCGTCACGTCACACGTGTCACGACACACACAGGGCTGTGGGATGAGCTCCAGCCTCAGCTCTGCCCCTGCAAAGGGCCACTCACAAGAAACGTCTTCTCTTCTTTTACACCCCTACATAGCATGTGAAAACATACCCATTGCCAGAGAAGTCACATCTTTCCTACATTTTCTTTGGCGCACACAATTTTTTCTGTAAATACACAAAGTCTTCATATATGCATACTTTATTTTTTAAAAAATATCCTTACTACATGCTAGTTATGCCTCTTTAGATTCAGCTCCATTTGTGAAAGTGCAAGCCCTCTGCAGCTACGTTCACGGGACTTGCTATCTTCCATTCGTAATGATCAACAGAAGGAAAAAAAAAAAAAAAAATGTTTGCCAAACATATAATCATCAGAAGGTGAAGGTTAAGAACAGCAGTCAAAAAAACCCTTCTCAACCTCACAAAAAATAATGATCAGGAGGGTCATGTCAAAGTAGCCTTGAAATTTTCTCAGACTCTCCAAGAAATCAAATCTGTCACCACAGAAGATTTTACAAACATTTCTCAGAAGTAGCTCTGCAGTTCCAGCAAAAACAGTGTCAGAAAAGAAGTTCAACTCCCCTCCCTAAAAGCCAAATTCAGAGGCACAGATCCAAAATCAAGCTCAGAAGCTTCTCTACAAGGGCAAGAAGTGACACGCATACACATCCAACGTGCAAAGAGAACATGAAATAGGAGCTGTTTTCCCCAGTTTTAACGGACAGAGGTGCTGACTCTAAGTGCAAACTGTTCATGCCACACCAACAGACTCTCCAGTAAGACTCTGTAAGAAGTTATGAAGTATCCCTCTCAAAAACCAGTGCTGTTAGACCTTTTTCTCCCTAGTGGAAGAAAGCTCTTACTTAGCATACTTTGTCTTTCTCACGATTTATAAAATAAGCGATTCTGAGTGTAACAGTGACACACTCCCAGTTCCTAAGCGCCAAAAAAAAACCCAAACCCAACCCAAAAAGCACAAATAAGGGNTCATACACAGTAGCAACAAAAAAAAAAAAAAAAAGAGAAAAAAAAAAAAAAAAAAAAGGGAAAGCAAACCAGCCCTAGTATCTTAAGTGAAATAAATCTACGGAAACGGAGGAGGGGAGAGCCGCGCACAATGCGCCTCCCAGCAGGCGCACCCGACGCGGCTTCCCTCCCCTGCGAGGTGTTTCGGCCCCAAGAGCTGCCCCAGCCCGGCGAAAGGACCTTCCCGACACCCCCCGCCCCCGC
>VYXH01006133.1:127356-143305 GCA_013397275.1 Burhinus bistriatus | reverse complement strand
GGCCCCCACCGCCCCGCTCCGCCCCGGCCACCGCCTCCCCGGGCCGCCCCGGCCACCGACCGCCCGGGCCGCCCCGCCCGCCCCGGCCGGAGAGCGCTCCCCGCGGCCAGGGGAGCGGGGAATGCTCGGGGACGCCCGGCTCGGGAAGCAAAGCCGCAAGGTGGGGGCTTCAGATGCGTTTTAACCAACTTGAGAGCTTTGCTTCTTTCACGTTTAATTTTATTGCCCCTCCCCGTGCAGTTCCCACGGTGGAGGGCACACACGCAGCGCACCTCGGCACACGCGTGGGCTTTTCTGCTGGTAACAGCCACGGAGACCACCACGCTCGGCCCCGAGCTCGTGTGTCAAAAAACAGAACTACGATACTGACGTGAAAACGGCGTTAAAGGGATTATACACCAAAAGAGCTCAGTAAAACCAGTTGAAGTCACAGAAGTATAACCCTGGTAAATTTTCCCGGATTTTGCAAAGAGGAAGGGTGAGGAACTGAGCTGTGGTGCAAGCTGATGCGAAAGGCCATGCACGTGCTCCCTAATTGCATCATTTGCATGTTTGGCATCTCCTGCATGAACCAGAGCTGCCACAACAGGGCCTGAGGTGGAAGCTGCAGCAGAACAACTGATGAGACAGTACAGGACAGTGAAGAGGACAAATGCAGTTAATCGTCACAGACTTTACTAGGAACACAAGAATCACTAAAACATGTTAGGGCAGAGAGAGCTGTCTTCATCCAGTATCCAGCCACCAGAGTTTTAGCAATGCTTTCATTTGGGCACAGTTTTCCTAGGTCATAATAAACCACAGTATTTTAGAACATAGTTTTAAAAAGATCGCTTAGGCACTGAATTCTTTCTGGTTCTTTTCCACTTACAGGTACCAGACAAAGAACATCCTCATATCATTACAAAGGTAAGATTTGTAGACGTATACACTCTTATAGCCAACCATAATCACATAAGAAACAGCAGCATGCAACTTCTAGTAAAACTGCTACAAACATTTTAGCAGGACTTTTTTTCATGAGGAAAAATTAACAGAAGTCCTGTAACATACAGTGTTTGATCTGAGACAGGGCATCTAGAAGAGGTCGCACAATATGAAGGAACCTGCTTCCTATGTCAACCACATGGTCATCTTCCAAAGTATCTTACCTCTCTGTCCACTTCTGTTCCACACAAGATCTCACCCCTTTGTAAGATACACAGTAATGGGACTGATGACTCCTCTTGCTTAAAACATTAATTTAATTCCTGGAAATCTTTTCTCTTTTGCTTTGTGTGGCAAAACTGACTGATTTTTTCGAGGTGGAAGAGGATGAAGGGAAAGCACTACATAAGTAAACACTGTTCAGAGCAATCTCCCCAGTCACACGGACTGGGATTACAGCTGGGCTTTCCTCAAAAGTTCAGCACTCAGCACCTCTCATCATCTCTCTTCCCTTCCCCTCTCTCTCTCCTCTTCCCAAACAGAAATGCATGGCCTATGGGACATACATACAACATACGTCCACAGTCGTGAGGTTCATTTTCAATCCTAGATCGTGGGCTTGGGGGACCCTCCATGTGAATGCGCATGTCCCCAGCTATCACAGTTAGACAATGTGATTTTGCCTGCTGATTTTTTCACCAGCTGCTGGAGACAAGAGAAGTTCCAGCTTCCCTCTAAAGTCCAAGTTGTCTCCCTCCCCATCTCCCTTCCCTCAGTACAATTACTAACAACCAGTTAATCATCTTCAGCACATATGCCTACCTTGCTCTCTCTGTCCCTAGCGTGGGGTGGCCAGCAGCAGGGTGGCGTTGGCTCCTTCCTAGGATGCAGACAAGGCTGGGAACCCTCCCTGAGGCCACTTTGGTTGGGCCGGGCCGGCAAGGGGCACCTCACTGTTAGGAGGAGGGCAGGAGGTGGTCCAGAGCAGCAGGGCTCTCCTGGCTCTCTCCTTTCCTGCTGGCTGGTCTCCTGCTTACTCAGACACAGCTCTGGGCTGTTGCAGGGACTGAGCACTCCCCTCAGCAGTCCTGAGAGGGTAAAAAACAGAAGGATTTCTTGATAGCATAGCACCATTATAGCACTTTTCATTCATTTAAAGTATTCAAAGTGCAATTACTTACACAATTTGAGTCAAGGAAATGAGTGTGTAGGGGGGAAATGTATCAGCTAATGTGATTCATTAAGTAAAGGTGGGTGATACACATCCCTGCACAGCAGCAAGGATGAGGTGGCTTGAACAGCTCTTAAATAATTAGATGGGTGCTGGTACTTGACATAGGGCGAATACTGTCCACCTCCGTTAGAAAGGCATAAATTAGTCTAGGACAGCTCCACACATTGCAAAGCCAATCCTGCTTTCCAATTCTGGCTTCTGGACCAGTTTTTGGAACTATTTAAACTAAAAGACATGGTTGGCACAAGCACAAGGAGTGTAGGCTGGACATGAATGAACTGTGCCTGGAAATTAGAAGCAGGCTCTTAATGATTAGAGCAATCAGATTGCAGCAGACAATAATAAGAGGAAAAATACCCTTAGCTCCTTGAATATGTGGCATATTAAGTATGCTTCAGGCCAGAGTGCTCCACTGCACTTACATTCTCATGTCCAGTCGCAATGCCAACTGGAAATTGCTCAATGCAACACCAAGGTGCCAAACTGAAAGCATGTGATCTGCCTTTCACTTAAAGCTGTTTACTATGCAACACGATACAGTCATTCTATTTTATAAGATCAATTTTTTCATACCAGGTATCTGACAAGTTATTGTGTGCTCTCACTATCTTAATCATCCGTAATTCTGAATCATGCTTCAGATGAGTTCTGTTCAGTTTGCAAAGCATAGGAATGGAGGACATCTTTGCTGTTCTCAGATAAATCATAGCAGCAAGACCAGGGGAAAAAAATGGCCGTAAAGAAATTAATCTCCCTCTGTGGTTAGGGTTTATAATTCAGTTAATGCTAATTACAGATAAAAATAACCTTGCAAATACTTTACAGAGATTTGAAATAACGAAAACAAAGTCCCAAATCGCTGTATAGTCATCAATAACACAATGTAGTAAAAGTAGCACAAAGACAACCTTCTCAACAAGAACTTAGTCAAACATCTTTCCACCTTTCCCTCAGGGGGGAGGATTTAGCCCCCAAACTTCGTTATCAAATCCAGAGCATTCTTAATAGCAGGGTGAGAAACGAGTTCCAGAACCTCACAGCCAAACTTGGGACGCTATGTCACAGACAAGGAGTAAGTCAGCTCCAGGTTGTAATCACCTCCCATTTTGTACTCCTGGAGGGTGTACCAAAACCCTACTGAACAGGTATTGCTTAACTCTTAATTTGGCCAGTTGGCTATTCCACTTGGCTAGTGAAATAGTGAAAGCTGGCATGAGCTGGCCTTCAGCAGGCTTATCTTCTTATGTTCATTCTTCCTTTTCTTATACTAAAACAGTTCCAGGCTCTTCCTCCCATGATTTGCATGTAGGTGAAATTTAGTTGTCTTTATTAGGAAGCAAGGGACTTCATACCAGTGCAGGAGGCATCAGTGAACAGCTTGGCAGGAGGCATAATCCATCTTGTCGCTGCAGATCATTTTTTCTCTTGGCTAGCATGTCTTCAGGTTCCACTCCTTCTAAAGAAAGATTATGTTTATCATGAGCAGAGGAATCTTTTAATGCATGAAATCAGACAGAAGCTACACAGCTACCAAATATTTTAGGGTCAGTCAGGTTGTCCATTGGTCCTGAGGCAGTCAACCTAATATTCAGCTCTCAAACCTGTTCTTTCAGATCACTTGTCTTCACAGTCAAAAGGATGCAGTTTTTTACTTCAGGAAAAACAACATATATGGACTGTGTTGAAGTAGAAACACAGAAAAGCTGAGCTTTTCAGCAAGGTAAGCTCCAGGGAAACTATGGCGTTTTAAGACCGATATGTCTTGTCGTCTTCTATGCTTTTACTTCACATGCAATAGGCACCCTTAAAATAACCCAAACTCCATTCTAGTAGGAAAACAAGGCCTTAAAGAAGAACTGTTTACTCTGCCATTTGCTTTTTATTTTGTAAATACTGACTACCTGTCAGAAATAAAGTATTCTCCCTGCTCCCTCTTCAGTTAGCATCTTCTGTCCCTTATTCCTGTTTATATTTACTCTCTATCATTGTGACAAGTTGCTTCACTGGCCACTCTGCTTGCCCAGCTGCTCCGTGGAGACTCACATCCTTAAGCTGCCCCAGCCTCTACCCTCCCTGAAAGCTTCACCTATATTTTCAGCTGATGCCCTAGCAGACTCAGCATTGCATTCACGATCAGGCCTGTTTGCTATGAACTTGCCATAAGAATTCAAGACACCAGCTTGATTTCCGTTCTTTATAGGAATCCACACGTAAGCTTGTAACAAGTTTTGCATTATGCATTCTGGAGGGTCAGGCCAGGAACTGATAGGCAAAGTGCATTAACATTTGAAGACACGATGCAGCATCCCAGCTGAAGTTTCCTTTCTAAGGTACAGCATATTAAGGAGAGGTCAATCTACAAGAGCGATGCAGGGCACAAAGCGATCATTAAGCACTGAACAGTGGTTATCCTTCTGAGTACACAAACTACAGCATGTCACTAGAGACACTAACATACTACGCATCACTAGTATATAGCATTGAATTAGGAAACTACTTTTTGGAATACAAAATATAAAAGCAGCTGCTCAACAAACATATTACTATTTCCAATTTTAAAATGGAACAGAGATCAAACTGACTCATGTTTTACTAGTTCTGACAGATGTCATGATCAAAAGATGGCTACTAGTTAACCAGACTACTAAGCTGGTCTGTGACAAATGTAGCATGTATATCATGTTGTGTTACCTGCAGTTATTTAAATACATTTGTTTTACCACACACTGGATGATAATATTCATAATTCACAATGATGAATAATGATGGTAATGATCACACAATTCATAATGATAACATGCTGATAGTTAATTATAGCAAAAAAAAGAAAATGGAAGCTATGCTCTGTCCAAATGAACATATAGCAAATCTTTATCGTTAAAAAGAACCTACAAAACAATCCTATCACACAAGTGGGTTGGATTGTTTTTATGACCTGCCTCAATAGATGGCAACTGCCTGGAGGAAAACCACAAACACTGAGAGCGTAGGCAGCAGCATCACTTGAACATACCACAGCTGCAGCTGTTGGGAGCTGAAATACAAAAGCTGGGAATTTTCATGGACAGCCTATGGTAAGACGTTTCTTATTCCCTCACTATCTGGCCATCTTCAGAATATGCACCATTCTCCTCTTTTCCCAGTTTGTCTATTCTGTTTAGATCCCAAACTGCATGCAGAGGTCACATCTGTGCTTAAACTTTACATCCTGCAAACGGCTCTGTTCATTGTATCAGTTGATTCTTTGTGATAGCTGTGATTAAACTGGTATAAATATCTTTACATCCCTAGGGCTGATTACTATCTCTTTCGGAAAAAGACTGGCTTTTACTAGCAGTACAAATTGACTGGGCAGCTAGATTGTTCCAAAACGCTTGTAAACGCAATATCCTGCATAGCAAGAAAAAAGTGTCAACAAGTGGAATTTTTTTCTTGAAAAAAAGATTAGATAAAAATTCCCATGGTGCTAGAACTACTAAGCGAAAGAAAACAGAGACGGAAAAGAATACAATGGAGAGCAATCAGTACAAGACTCCAATGTCTGAGCATCTAGAGGATTCTCTGTACTTCTGTACCCAGAAGTTTGTAGCAGAAACTGCATTCACAGTTCATGTAACAAGATACTATTTCCTGTGTTTGTGATCGATGTGATATATGGGTTAGATTATTTGTGTTTGTTTCATTTTGGGCATTGATCCCATTAGCATTTTCACTCCCACACCAGGGAGAGAAAAATGTTTTCTTCCAGCTACATTCTTAATGTATGATTACTTGTTCCAATCTACAAGACGTGATTAAAGGCACACTCCTTGTCTACATCTCTGTCCTCATTTTCTCTTAAAAACCACTGGATACAAAATCTCACATACACATTACCTCAAGTCTTCTGAAAACAAACAATGGCAAGTTAGAGCTGGCGAAACAAGGGTGTTTTCACAGGCTAGCAAGCCTGCCACCCTTGAAAGCCTGCCAGGTTTAAATATTTAATGATCAGACACGGCATTCATCCTCCTAATCAATTCTTTTTTTAGATACAAGTCTGAAGAGTCTCAGAAAGTGCAATCAGGCAGTGCTGGAGACCTGCAGAAGCTTCTCACACCAAACAGTAAATAGCTACACTTGCTAGGAAATGAACAGCGGAGGCAGAATTCTCTGCCCTGTTCCATTACACGCACATTGAAGCCATAAAAAGGGGCAGATTGCCTTGAAATAAACTGGCTTTTATAAAGCCTTTTCTTTATATCCTTCATGATGGGGGCATTTTTTTCACTTAGATTTAAATGAAATGGAAATCTTTACAAAGTTGAAATAGGCAAAATTATTTCTTGGAAGGCAGGGGACAAGTCTAAGTTCCACACATGCAGAAGAACGTCTAAGAGATGTCTGCTTACAGACCTGGCACATACAAACCATGGAGTGGGTGCATGTAAAAGTTGGCATGGGTTTTGGGTTTGGCCAGGCAGGAAGTTACACCATTTGTTTTAGAATCACATGGAGTATGCATGGGCTGATGTAATGCAAGAAATATAAGTGACAGACAGTCAGAAAAGCGTGCCTGAAGTCACCTTTTGAGAAGAACTTAGGTACTTTCAGACAAATGCTCCTACTTCTCTGATTGGGATTCCTAACCCTTCCTCCCTTCAGGAGCCAAATATTCATGCCATTCCTTTCTGCAAAACAATAGCCGGAGGAGGGGTGGTGCTTTTCCCCTTTAGTAGCTGAAGGGACAGAATACTCAAGCTGAACATGGGAACCTCCATCTAAGGCAATTCCCAGGGGAGACAAGACTGTTCTTCAGTGTCTGTCTCTCAACTGGTCTCCATTGGTGCAAACAGACTGTACAAGTCATCTGAAGAGGGTCTTGATTACTGGACTCTCCTCATCCAGAAGATTCCTCTCATCAACAGACAATACTGTAATTCCTTCACAACTGGATTAATAAAAATTGGATTATTCTTAGCAAAAGGAACTGCATCAACCAAGAACTTCAGGACTGAAGACCACATAGATCCACAAGAGATACACATGCCAGATGTAGGATCAAATCAATTCACACAGAAGAATGGACTGAACCCCACTTCTCCCATATCTTTGGTGAAGTGTTGAGTTTTATGACATCTTTTATTGCAGTGAATAGTTCCTAGGAAATTATTTTGCTCTAACTGAAGCCAATAATAAAATTTTTATTGTCTCCCAATGAGATCTAAGCAAGGCTCATAATGCATTCAGCAGCTAGTGAAAAAAATTGTGAGGATGGCAATGTTAACAGCTAATAGTGCTCTCTACCCTTGCATTTCTCTTACAGATCCCATGGATATAAGTTTACCTGTGATAGTTCATTACGACAGCTTTCCTTTGGGCCCAGAGTTTTATACTCTGCATTTAACACTTAGATCATGATGCAAATACCCATGTCTAAACAACAGAAGGGATTTATTCTGTAATGACTCAAAAGGCATCAAAAATTGGTTTGAAAGAGATTTGGTGAGAATTCTGGTTTACAGGAAGAGGGGAATGACGCATACAAGGATAAAAAACTCTCCTTACAGAGCAACAGGATTGATCTGGCTTATTATACTTGCCCAATAAACAGTGGTGCTGGTTTGGTTTTTTTTAACTGCAGCTCGTCCTTATGAAATAAGCTTGTTTATGATTTCCACAGTGTTCACACGTTCGTTTTATGGCACTTCAAATTTCTCTACTGCACAACAGAATAGAGACTAGGACAAAAATGTAGCTGTGCTTTATTTCGAAGTGCTGTACAATAAAGACTATTGTTCAGTCCTTTGGGTTAAGTCCAGGAGAGTGACAACTGAAGTCATCCTCCTGCAAGGAGATGAATAGCATGAGCTGATAAAGGTGAACATGCTTAAATATGATTGTACAGTTCTCGGAGAATGCTTTTATAGATCAGATGACTGATAAGAAAGCAGATATAAGTTTATTGGGATGGAAAACGCACGGGGACATTAGCAATCATGTTCTTGTATAACTGCCTACTTTCCCACTTAAACTGCTGCTGCTTCCACCTTGGAGGAAATCCTTCCAAGCATTGTATAAAGAGGGTCCCAATACAACAAACCATTTAAGCTTGTAAGACAATATTTAGTTGAATGGGAGTACTGCACTGCATAGGTACTGCACTGAGTGGGTACAGATGTGCTTGCTTTCTGTATCGTATATCAGCAGAAACATCCACATAAGGTAAAGGAAAATGTAAACAATCCTTGATACAAAGAATTCAATGTACTTTCTGTAAGTCTGTGTACAAGATAAGACCAAACGCTGACAAAGAACTTGACAATTAAGAGAACTGAATAAAAAGCGTTCATGTAATTTTGAATCTTTATCAGACCAAATATTTGAAAAACTGCCCAAAAATGTTGGCGATGGAGGTGTCAAGGACAAGTCAAAATCACCTGTACAAATTTGAAGGAGAAAGGGAGTAAATGCTGCATTAAGTAAACAAGCAAATAAGATGTAAAATTTTCAGTCAGTCCCATCTCCATTAGATGAAGGTGTATTGAGACACCCCATAGTCATTACTGGGGGAAGGATCTAGAAGGACTGTGAGGGTGCTATAGCTCGTCCAGGAAACTGATCAGTTACTTGAATGGGTGCCTGCTAAGGTCAGTACTCACTAAGCTTCACTGTGTTAGTGTGACCTTGTTTCTGCAGAAGCTGTTACAGCACCAATGAGCTACTAGAATATTTTGCAGCAGACTGGGCTGGTTACTGTTACTCTCAGCTCTGATTAGCCAGAAAGGCCCTCCTGATGATGTTAAACATACCACATTTCCCAACAATGACCGTGATCTCATCATCAAGAGGAAATACTTTCCAGTCCTTTTGTTTCGAACAGATAATGCAAACAGGAAATACTCAGCTACCTTGCTCCCAGTCTTTTGCCATCCATTTCACTACTTTCTGCCTGTATCTATTTTGGGAGAGAACTGTTTGAGAAAATTGCTTCTTCAAAAAGTTCAGTTTTCACTTATGCAGGTAGCCTGAGCCTTTGGTATCTCACCAGCTTCTCCCTCCTCCTACCCTCATGGTGGTGGAAAGGGCAGGAGCAAAAGGAGGATTAAAACAGGAATGTTCACAACATCTGTTGCTTCTCGTTATCGCCTTTCCTTCCTTTTAACTAAGGGCTATTTTTCATAGCACAGAGAAATCGTTCATGAATATTTTCTCTGTAGTGACAGTCTGGGATCCTTTGACAGTGGGAACTGGGCATGCAGGAGCAGGCATCACAGTGTTTTTTTTACTCTTTAAACTGACAATTCCAGGTGTCTTATTCCATTAGTTATTTGAGGAGAGTTAACCCCTGGCTCTGTATTTTGAAAAAAACAAAGAATTTCACGCAGTCCAACAATTTTTTGTAATTTTCAGAAAATTTGGAGGCATTAATGCAACATTAAAAAAAAAAAAAGAGGAATTTCTGTTTACATGATAAGTGTAGGGACAGAAGGATTTTGTGTTTGTATCACACTAGTGTATGAAACAGGAAAAGAAAAGAATGGGAGCATAAGAAAGATCTTTGCACAGAGACGGTAGCCTCAAAATGCTTGTTGTTTCTGTTTATGATGAGTTTCAGGGAGCTGGAAACTGTGGTGCAGAAGTGTCACATCTTTGTTGTTTTCTTAAGGAATATTGCATTTTTTTATGACAATATCATGGCAGCTGACAAGGAAAAGGTCAAGATAAGGGCGCTCTGATCAGGGAATTTTCTATACTTACTCTCCTTCCACCAGTCATATTTCCTTGGGACAGGAAGGGAGGGGGGAAGTCAGTGGGAAAGCATAAGGAATTCCCAGATATATTGTTTGAATTAAATTATATTTTTAAAAGGAAATCAATTGAACACTTCCTACTAGTTCATCAGGTCAATTTCCACCTCATCCATCTCTCTCATTTTACAGCCACATAGCTGTCTTCAGGTGTTTAATTCCTTTCCTTTGCTCTCTAAATATCTTTTCACTCTGGAAAATATTTCACAGTAAGTCTATAGATAGCCACTCACGTAGGATAACGTTCAAAAACAATAACCCTACAGGCATAAATACTCAGTTTTATATGTATTAATGATGAAGACAGCTTTGAGAGGTGTTTTACATCCTTAAGCCTCTTGAAAACGGAAAAAATATACATGAAGCAGAAACACTTACCAGCTCTGATTTTTTCAGAATGACAGTGTGTTCAGTTCAATTACAGATTAAGATGATCTCCAGTTTCAGCTGAAGTAAATAGAAGTGTTCTCGCCAGAGGAATCAACGTCACACATAATAAGCACCGAAGTAAGAACAGGGCTCCTCTTCTTCTCTAGGGTTTCTGTATGTATCAGAGGTGTATCCATTTGACTACAGTAATGCTGTACTCCTCTGTCTCTTTGTAAAATTTTCCCCCATTAAGGACAATAGCCTTATGTTTTCCCATTAATCCTCCACCTGCAGCCTCAAATCCCAGAATGACAGACTAGAATTTGCCGTATGAAGGATGCTTTTATTAATCATAAAAACCTTTGCATATGGTGCAATACTTAGCCCAGACACATAAATGTTTCAGTGGGCATGAGAGAAATAAAATCTTAAGGCCGACACAGAAAGAAATGCTCATGAAGTCATTACAGTGAGCAATGAGGTGATTCCCCACTCTGATGTTAAATCTGCTGCACGTCCACCAATGCTATCATTCAACAGCCTCTCTCAATACCACCTCAGTAATAGGTTTAGACACCTTAGTTTAATTATTATTATTAGTTTGTGAATGTCTTAAATTCTGCATCATGGCATAGATGCTTTATGCCAAATACAACGTTTCATTTGCTGCAATCTGTATTTTTCATTTCAGTTCATGTTTTGTTTTAAGCTGATTCAAAGTGAAATTGTTTTCAATTTTTCACTTTGGCCATGCAATTGAAAAAACAGTCCTTCAGTCTTACCACACTGTTGCCAGGTACCACATTGTTCAGTGATGACTTAGACTCAGTTATTCTTTTGAAGAAATTGGCCAGTCTCAGATCTCATTCTTGTTTGAAGTTATTCACAATCTATACATGTCAAAAAGAAAAAAAACGCTCAGATATTAATTACATTTTCAGGTTCACAATGATTTACTCAGCTGCTTTTGTAACAAAGGAAAATGTGCTGACAAAACTGACTTGTACATAAAGATATTTAAACTTGCCAGTGTTCAGATAGCCCAGCAACACCTGTTCTTTAAAATTAGGAATCAACAGAAACATTGCATGGTTGTGGGTTGCAGCATTCACTCTCTTAATTTTCCTTAATTTTGTAAAGATACTCAGTCTGTATCCCAGCTTTTCAGACCCTCATGTGGGAGAACTCAGAAGGCAGATCTTCCAGCTTAAATAGCAGAAGGGTTTGAACCATCTAGCTCAGAGCTCATTATCTGGGAACAGCCACGCTGAACGTACAAGACTCCCTTTCCTCGCATCCCAGGCCACAGACCGATGCCTGAAAAATGCCCTTGCACTGCAGCAACCTTGGTATTATTTTTGGACTTCCAATGTTGCTATGTAAGTCTAGTCTATACCAGTGTTCTTCAGTCTGTGGTCTGCAGAGACACTACGGGCTATTTCTTAATTTGGGATATTGGAGTATGGAATATTTGGGATACTATAGAGTATTTCATAAGGCAATACAGAAAATTAAGATCTTGTCAGTTAGTGCAAATTCACTGTCCCAGGGCCAAGAGCTCAGTGATGTCCCAGTCGCAAGAACTGGGACGCAACCAGGCCAGGATGTCTCCATTTCTGCTGATGCTGTGCCCTATTGTCAGGCTTTTTGTAGTCAGCATCGCCGTAATAGGTAAACACTTACTCTGCAACTACCACACACCACGTTCCCAACTTCTAAAAGATTTAAAAGCTCACCAGCAGACAGTGAATTTTGTTTAAACAACACACCTGTCTTGCAGCTCCATTCTTCACTGAGAAACTGCTTATATTGGTTTTCCCTCAAGGGTTCCACTTACAGTAAACACAATTAAGACTAAACACATTATCTACTGTATATCATCATTAGAAATTGCCTTTTGCTTTTAGCTTTGTCTTTGGGTGTAGTCTGTTCTAGACACAAGCCATCCCTCGGTGATTAGGATGATGCGCCTCTGCACCATAAAACCTTTTTTAAGTTTAAGGGGTGGACAGAGTTAGATGCTGCAAACTCTAAATCACAGTACAATGACATTACTCAAAAAAGTACTCCAAAAGATTTTAAATCCTCTTCCAAATTTAAGCCGGAAAGTCTGTATTGCTACTAGCTGGCACACCAAGCTGGCTCAGAAGGGGGACATGAGGGTGGTACAGGGTTCCCAGCAATGTAGGAGCCCATCTTTGCATTTTCCTTCTGCATCAGCCTTGTTTTTATGGTCATGTTGAGTGACTTTGTCAGGAGTATGTGTAAAAAGCCTAAATCAACATTTCCTGGCTTTGTTCTGAAAGTGACCTTTGCTCTCCGAGGATGCCAGCAGGACAGGGTACTGATAAACTATCCTTCCAGATTAACTGGGCAGGATATAATTTTTCACACTTGTGTGTGTGCTTGAGTATGTGGCTGGTTTAGTTTCACTCTAATTCCTCTGCAAAAGGTGTGTTGCAGAGATGGACATACGCTACGAACACACCTCCTTCCAATAGATCTTACTACAGTCTCTCCTTATGACAGAATAAGAGGTAGGATCCAAATCTGAACTCTCCAACTCTGGACCACGCAGGTGTCTCCTCCCTCACAGAACTACTGAAACACCCAGAAGTACCTTCCTAAACCATAAAAGGAGAGATCTGATAGTAGGTTGTTTGGATCTGTAAAGCTACTTTTCATTTTCTCGGTCTCTCTCTCTCCCTGCCCTCCACACTCAGCTTTCCCCTAGCTAAGCCCCACGCTATGCCCCAGTTTGTACACTGGTTAAGAGCAGAGCAGTGAGCTGATGAGATCAGGCAGAACGTGGCTGATCAGGCCATGCAAAAGCATTGATGAGGTAACATCTGGGTCTTTCTCTGCTGTCAGTCATGTAATGTGGGTTTTGTCGATTCTGCTGATTAATGCTGTTGCAACAATCCAGAGACAGGTTGCAAGGGCAGATGGGAAAGTGTCACTCAGCTGACAGATGGGGGGGGACAAAAGAAAGAGGGGGGGGAAAAAAAAAAAAGAGTAATATTTCTGAGCTTCTCAACACACTGGCCTATCTGACTGCTACAGGAAACTATTAGCCATTTTACTACAAGCCATTGAGAGCAGCACTAAAACAGCAGCAGACCAACCAAAATACTTTTATTTGCTCTGCAGAAAAAAACTTATGTATTTCACAACAATGCCACTGGCTGATCTATTAATTATTCGTTTGACCCTTTCCTCAGAAATAAAATTAATTGGACGCCAGAGACAAATGGGTCAGGCAAGAAGACTAGGTTCAGCAAGGAAACGTTTTATTATCTTGAAATTTCTTGCATCATGTCTTTGTTACGTTCTTAATTGATAGAGGCACCAGGAAAGAGATGTATTAGAGTATACTGCTTTGACCAGTATTTTTGCAAGAGTTAATGAGACACAGAGCAGTGCAAAGCATTTCCAGAGGTACACAATCTAACTCGTTTCACAGAATCACAAAATCACAGGGGTTGGAAGGGACCTCTGGAGATCATCTAGTCCAACCCCCCTGCCAAAGCAAGTTCACCTAGAGCAGGTGGCACAGGGTGGCACCCAGGTGGGTTTGGAATGTCTCCAGAGTCAGAGACTCCACCACCTCTCTGGGCAGCCTGTTCCAGTGCTCTGCCACCCTCAAAGTAAAGAAGTTCCTCCTCATGTTCACATGGAACTTCCTATGTTCCAAGTTGGTGCCCGTTACCTCTTGTCCTATCACTGGGCACCACTGCAAAAAGACTGGTGCCATCCTCCCGACACCCTCCCTTTAAGTATTTGTAAGCATTGATGAGATTCTCCCCTCAGTCTTCTCCTCTCCAGACTAAAAAGACCCAGGTCCCTCAGCCTTTCTTCGTAAGAAAGATATTCCAGCCCCCTAATCATCTTTGTAGCCCTCTGCTGTACCCTCTCCAGCATTTCTCCATCCTTCTTGAACTGGGGAGCCCAGAATTGGACACAGTACTCCAGGTGCAGCCTCGCCAGGGCAGAGTAGAGAGGGAGGATAACCTCCCGCAACCTGCTTGCCACACACCTCTTGATGCACTCCAGGATGCCACTGGCCTTCTTGGCCACAAGGGCACATTGCTGGCTCATGGTCATCCTTGTTGTCCACCAGGACTCCCAGGTCCCTTTCCACAGAGCTGCTATTTAATTATTATTTTTTGAGCAGAAACACTCCAAACAGGGCTGCTTGAGAGAAGCATGCTGTGTTCAAATTAACCTGCTCTCTGGTCTGTCACTTGCTTGAATTCCTTATGCTCCAAAACTGAGACCATTTGGTTAGGAACACCAGTGTGTCTTTTGATCCTTCAGTACATAATCACTAGGCATCTTGTGTGTCAGAAATATTTGAGAAGCAAATAGAGGACCTCATGTACGGCAGTGAAATCCTCCTAAAAACAGTGCCTACTAAAGGACAGGAAAGATCTGGGAATGAATGAGGCTGACTGTGCTGTAGCAATAATGATGTACGTGGTGCCACCGTGTCACAGTAATAGCACTGTGACTGAGTGCTTGTGATTTCAGTCCTTGAAGGAAGGACTCACGTTAGTAGCATGTTGTCTTTGATGAAACGCAAACAAATGACAAACTTATTTTACCAGGGACAGATTTCACCACTTCTCTTTGCTCCCAATCCTTATTTGCCCACAGATGCAAGGCAGATAGCAGAGACATTCTTGACTAATTTTCTGCATAGAACATACTGCTCTCTGGAATGATCTTTAAGTAAAAATGTATTGAAGTGATGATTTAGTACCTACTTCCCAGGTAAAGTAGGAGGCAAGTGTGTGTATACTGGGGCCATCACATAAACATTCTGTTTTGCCTGAAGATGGATCAGAGGAGGACTGAAGACAGGTGTTGGGAGTGGGACTGGGCTGCTCAGTGGTGACTCAAAGCTAAGGAGCCCTTCTCAGGACTCTGCTTCAACTCAAGTCACTCCGAACTGAGTAATAGCTTCAACCTCCGGCATAGCACCATTTGCTGCAGCTGACTCAAGAGTTTCACGCTGAAGCAGTTCCCTGTATCTTCTTTTTTCAGCCTAACACAACTCAAAAACACTTAAAAAATAAAAATGGTGTCATAGAGTCTCAGAGACTTCAAAACTAAGCTAAACTGCGTAACTGAAATACTCAGCTTGTGTTCGAGCTACCCTACACTGGCACAAAGGCATCTCCATCTCTCTGATACTGCCTCCTAAAAACACTCACGCAAACCAGTTAGTTTTGGTTGTGCTATGCTGGTGTTATCTCCATCTCCTGGGGCCAACATTTGAAGGACCTTCCAGAAAAAAAACAAGGAGTTTAGAGCACAATGACTCTTTCTTTGGCTTACATTTTGTCTTCTCTTTTTCTTTCTATACAAATGCACACACTCACACAGCCAGATCCTGCGCTTACTGGACTAACTAGCCTGGCCAATTTTTAAGGGTGTATAATTTCTGTTCTTTGGGTGGTAGTTTTCAATTGTTTTACTATCACCAAACAAAGAGATGTTTAATGGCTCTCTCAGTAAGCCAGAACAGTTTACTGTCCAAGTGAATGACATGGCTGCCCAGCCAGCTAGGTATCAATCATGATACACTATGCATGGACAGAATACTTGTTTCTCCAAGCCAAAAAAA
>VYXH01006133.1:86446-127303 GCA_013397275.1 Burhinus bistriatus | reverse complement strand
CCAAAAAAAAAAAAAAAAAAAAGTGGATTAGTCTGATATTCACTTGACCGCAGTGATCACAACTAACAACCTCTCCAGGGTATGTGACTGCTTTTTCATGTCACAGTGCCTGCAGAATAAGGAGTGCATTCAAAAGGGTAGAATTTCAGCAGTTAAGTAGGATTGAAACCCGAAATAGCAGAAAATTGCTTTAAACTACTCCACCGAGCACAAATGACTTGTAAATTCAGAAGGGACATACACCACCATAAGGATGTGTTTTCACAGCCTGACAGGAGAGCATTAAGCAAGTTCTACAGTACAGTAAGTACTTTAACAACCATCCTACTTACAGCTGATTTCAGGATAATTCCCTCTCTGATCTCCTGTACTACTTTTGCACACCTTTAAGCCCCTGCAAGTCACTCTTGGCATAGTTCCAGATACAGACCGATAAACATTCGAACGTTGCCGGACAACAGTTTCAGGGAATTGTTTCAGGCAGAGGACTAACTTCCTCCACAGTGACCTACTGTGTCTTTTGTTTCTGTCAGGAAAAGCACTCCATATAAAGTAGATGGGATCACTTTAATTAGCAAGGACTTGATACCTCAGCCACTGCTCAAGGCTCAACAACAGGGTCATTCAGATGTGAAAGGGTTCTGGAAGCAAGTCCAAAAATAACTTTAAAGGCACCTAAATTATAAGAAACAGGATTATGGAGGACTGTCGGTTCTGGCCCCAACTTCAGCTCCAGACAAAAAAATCCCTCATCCTGTTCCTACACAGACCTTTGAATGGCCTATTTTGAGCACAGCGATGGAAAGGAGTCCTAGTTTTTAAACGGTATCTTCATTTAACACATAGGAAGAAGAGATACTGGATTAAAGACTATTTGTGAGTGACTATTAATGAGCAATACTGTTTCTCCTTATAATTTTGGTAGAATGGATGGTAAAAGATCTAAGTAGATAGCTTTGGGGGTTTTTTTTGGGGGGGTTGCTTGTTTGTTTTTGTAATTCTGGTTAATTATTCTGTCAAATCACTTAGAAGCAGATATTTCAGCATAGCAAAGATGAATACATTTAAACCTGAGGCTTCTAAAAGTGAGAAAGAGACTTGCCAGGTTTGTGTTTGTTTTGTCACTCACTGAATCAGAGCGCTCTGGACCAATACAGACTGCAGGTGGCAGCATCCAGTAACCCAGCTGCAGGGTGAGCAGAGCCCAGATGAAAGTTACTACGGGGTTTTGCTCGTTTTGAATCCATGTCCTATACCGCAAGGGCTTTGGTATCTGTACAATTTCAGTCTCACTTTTCCATTTGAATACAATATTGATTCTAATAATTAATGTACCATTAATCTGTATTTTAGTTTTTGACCTTTATGACCTTGCTTTCTACACATTATTGTCACATTCTCATATAACTGTAGTTGCATATTTCGCAGGTAACTTGTGTAAGTTACTCTTTGACCAATACCATCAACACCGCAGCCACACAGAAAAGCTGTTATGTCCTTCTGGCCAAGTACAGAGGTACAGGGAATGCTGTTCTCCCTAAGTGGAACCTCTTTTTTGGCAGATTTTTGTTAAGTACTCTGGAAGCTCAATCAAGGCAAAGACATGTGATCATCTACTGTAAAAAGGGAATATATGTTCTCTTATCCAAGGTCATTCTCTGCTTATCAAGCAGTTGAAGTAATCTTCCAAGAGTCCCAGCATAGGAAGTTCAAGAACGCTGAGCATTTCCAGGAGTTAACTGATAGGGATTTGTATCTTTGATTATGTTAGTAGTTCAGCCATAAACCAATCACAACTAACAGCAGCTGTGCTGAGCTGTCTCCATCTTTTCTCTTTGAGATACAATGCTCTAATATATGCTTCTTTCAAGTGAAAAAACTGAAGGAAGATCCAGGAGTTCAAGATTTAAAGTTATATTCATCTCTTGGAAAGAAAACAAAACAAAGTTTCAGATTATTTTGTTCGCTTCTAGAAGCTGAAACCATTACTATCATAGAATCATAGCATATCTCAAGTTGGAAGGGACCCATAAGGATCATTGAGTCCAACTTCCTGCTCCTCGCAGGACCACCTAAAACTAAACTTAGGAAAAACAGGTCTAAAAAATAAAACAAAATAAAATCCATGACATATGCTTATAAACTATGTATGCTCAAAATTAACAAAAAGGTGCATTTGTCAGTGCAGCGCCCCACACTGGAACTAAGGTTAATTACTGTCCCTTTTAATCAGGGGACTCAAGAGCCTCTGCCAGCCTGTCCCAGGCAGGCACTGGACTCTGCAGCACCTCCCTTACCCTCGGACTCCTCCTGGCTGCAGGGACCTGAAGCTCCTCTTCATGAGACCTAGCAGGGAATGGGATTCTGCATATTTGTGCCTTTCATGTCCTTTTCCCTTGTGGTACCAGACAGGTGTGCATTGACCTTTTTGGGTAGGGCAGGGTCCCCTGGGGGGGAAGGAACCTCTAAAATATTTTGATTGCACTTGCAACTAGTCTTTGCAAAGCCTATGCAAAGCCAACATAGTCTTTGCAAAGGAACAGGTATTTTTAGCCTGTTTAAACTATATTCAATCTCCCTTCCACATTGCCCACTTTTATAATTGAAACAAAACAGAGTTCTAGGGACAACTGAAATACTGAGATACTTATTCTTCTGACTGCACCGAAGTTTGTAATTAGACAATAATTCAGTCATCTGACCGCATACTGTTTCTTACATCAGAAACATCTCTGGCTTGCAAGCCAGCTCTAGCAGTCAGCTCTTCCCAGCATCTCAGTCCTTACCATTGAAGTTAATTACACAGCTGCGGATAACGAACTGACCCCAAGGGCTAATGGTCCAGTCCTCTTCCTTCTGAGATCAGTATGACAATCTATAAGGTGGTTTTGTCATACGCATTACATAGATAGAAGTCCTGTTGATTCCTATTGTCTAGAAAAGTCAGAAAGCCCATTAATTCAAGCAGAAAATTTTACAACTCCTGGACATGGCAAACACAGCCCAATTGTAAAATCGCTGGTGTCAGCACCACAGTCATGCCAGCAGAATGAGTTTTGTCCTCTTTGCATGAAATTTCTCAGTTCTGTATTTTTTCCAGTCTGTGAGTGTACTCCTTCGTGCTTCTGGCTCTATCAGTTGTTAAGGTGTGATAATAACCAATAGGTGCAGTTTCATTCTTACAGCAGAATTTCTCTGTTTTAGTGTTTCATGCTGTGGTCCATTACTCCAAGACATGAAGAGCTCCCAGCTGACTTCCTGTAGCCTTGCCTGCCTTGTCCAAGCCAAACCGTGTGGTGCCAGGTTGGAAGCAAAAATATTACTGTTGGTAGCAGGGATGTAGTAGCATGAAAAGTAGAATTTGTTGTGAATGTGAGGACTTCTCAGCTAACAGGGCACAGTCTCCCCTTGAAAACCATTAACAGCCAAGTTGGTCAAAAAGAGCAAAAATTAACAACATACTTTAAATAACTTTCCCATCAATTTTGAAACATTCTCACTGACTTTTTCCATGTACCGTTTCAAAAATATGATTTTCAAATACCAAGTTAGGATTGTGGATATTTTTCAACATCCAAGATAAGAAAAAAAGAAAACATTTTTCATAAAAGTATTTCTTGCAAACCAAGAAAAATGTTCACTAATTTTCCTATGATTCAATGATTAACTTTGAATTAAAATGTGAAGCTTTTTCTGCTTCACATCGTCAATGAGGAAGACTGTATCAATGCTACAACCATCTTTCTGACACCAGGCTCAGAGCTTTTAGAACTCTTTTAATAAAAGGGAAAAAAAAAAAAAAAACCAACAGAAAGGAAAATCATTACTTTTGTGCTACTAATGAAACTAAGTAATGGTTTCCACTGTGGCTAGGAACACCATCCAGCTATAGCAGGCAGGGGTTTCAAATCAGATTAGCTGCAGAGCATACAGTGATTTTTCAGATTCCTGCATGGCATGTGGCTGGTTCTCTTTTCTACATCATATTTCAATAGGCAAATTACTAGAAAAAAACTGTAATTTTTCATGCTGGAGATCATTTTGCATTTAGAAACCATTGCATATAAGTGGTTTCTGCTTTGTTTGGAGTTATGTGCCGTATGTTACTCAAATATTTACTTTGCATATTAAAGCAACACATCTCTAGATCTTATCTGAAAAGAATGATGTTTCATATTTGAGTCACTCTTATCCTTCTTGTGTAATCAGTGTTCTAAGAAATACGTTGCATTCAGATACCAAACAGGACAGGCAAGTTCCCAGTCGATAGGATGCATGCTCAGCTATAGTAAATTGATATTTTAATTGGGAAAGGAATTTTTTTCTACCTGCACTATATTTATGGTAGACAATAGCAGGGATATTCACAAACATTAAAGGCTTCTTGAATTGCAAAGCTCCAGATATCATTGACTGCAAACAAATACCTGCTGGTGTAACCAGGAGGGGAACTGTGCGCACAAGGTCTCTGCTTTTTATAACTGCAAGGACAGTTCAGATTTTTCTCCAAGCTTTACTAGGAAAGGACCTTTATTCATCATTAGTTTTCCAGTAGTAGAGAAGCTGTATCAAAATATGGGTTATCTGTATGTAATAAGATCTAAATTCAACTTTATTTTTGTCATACTTTAACAAAGGTTTCAGTCAACTGGGCTAGACCCTGAACACAAAACAGCAAGAAAGTGACAACTGTGCTTCAAAGAACATACAAACTATTTAAAAGGGAGCAAAGGGAGGAACACAATTTCATCCACCTACAAGTTAGGAGCACAACATGAGCCAGTTGGCTGAGGCCCCACTAAAGTCAGTGGAGAGATACAGAAAACTCCGCTGTGCTCCATTCCACCCTCATATGTGGCGTGAGCAAGGCCTGGCCAAGAAGGAGAGCTGCCCTACCCTAGCAGGGACTCGCTGCGCTGCTGTATGCACTGTCCTGTGTACATCCTCGGGATGCTCTTATTCCTGGGCCGGGCTCCAAACCTCCCCGAGCTTTCACTGGGGCAGCTTTCCCATGTACTGCCTTACATATGGGCCTGTGTAAGGCTCAATATCCAGAAGTGCTCTGTCTCCACCAGCAGCTATGCAGGAATCCCCGGCTGAGGTTTTACAGCCTGTATCATACACAATGATCCTTCTGATCTTCACTCCATGGTTACAACATCCACAGTCAGAACTAGGGCAATCAACTACACACAGAAAAAAAAGTTATCTTGAATCCAGTTATGCCATCATATGAGATGATAAGAGAGAAGCCCCCAAATAATTGTCAGTGTAGCTCCTACATGCAACAAGAGGCTATCTTTTGTGACGTTAGGAAAAGCAATCAGCTCTGATGGACTCATTTATAATGATTATTACACCCTTGTTTGCCTCTGATAGCATACATGATATTCAGGGGATTTATATAATTATTCAAGGGGACTGATATAATCTTTCTCTTTGTAAGTATCACACTGCTCCTCTTAGAGCAAACAGCGTAATTAAGATTGCAAAAGAAAGCCAGTGATATGCATGTAAACAGAAGTTTAAAATCACTCACTTCCCCCACAGGCTGAAGAATCATGGTGACGTTGGTGGGTGACCACAGCAGGGAGGGAAGAGTGTATGGCATGAGACAAGAGGATCTTTGCGTCCTCTCATCTCGCCTATAATAAAGGCTGAAGTTTTGAGAACATGTGCATGCCCAGTGCCACTTGGAACAGGGAAAATAGATCTGGTTCTGAAGTGAGTGCCTGCCTCCTGTATGCCCGTAAACAGCCCTAAGAGCTTAAACAGCTTCAGGTTCTTTCATGAGCGTCAACTTGGCAGTAGTTAAGCATATTAAAGCTGTTCTAAATATTTAAGTACTTAAACTTAAACCACCCCACACCACAGTAAGAATTTCTTGTGAATGAGCACTTTTGGATGCACTTATGGCTTCATCAATTTTTTTCCTTTACTATTCAGGTTAAAAAAAGACGCTCCTCCCCAAAGAAATGGGCCCTTTCTCCCACAGATTAATTTCCTGTGTAATGGTAGTGTCTCTGATTGCAATGTTACAGTCACTGAAAAGCAGGGAGTGAAACATTTCAAGGCCTAGTGATTACCATCTTCACAACATAAACAAGAAGAATATACATAATTACTAAATTAACAATTTTATATGTCAACATGGAAGAGGGGAACTGTGGCTGAGTAAACTCTGTGCCCCCCAGAAAACCCAGGATATGTTCAGAGAAGAAATATTTCATTAAAAATATATAGCCTTAAAATATCCTACCACAAAGAAATACTAATTTGAGATGCAACCATGGCCATCCTAAAAATCTATCTTTAGCCTACCTTATCAAATGTTTCCATGAACAAAAGAAAATCCACTCTTTGCCAAGAATCCACCTAGTTCCCCACGGGGCTGGGCAGGAGCAAGAAGTGGAGGGAGGCAATCCTGCGCAGGCAGTCCCTGCAGCACACAACTTGGTAGGAATTCCTCTTCCCCAGTCTCACACACTGTAGACACTTAACTTGAAAACAGAGAGAAACATAGGCACTTTTTGGTATATATGTCTTTTTTCCCCATACACACATACATGCTCACAAACCTATTGCTGAGGTTCAGATCGCAGGGGACCATCTCACAAGTATCATTTCACAGATATTTAACTAGAGCATATATATATATATATATAAAAATAAATAATAGAAATATAAAGAGACTATCCTTGACTCCATTTTGTTCTACAGGTATTACTGTTTTGACACTCCTCTCTTTTCTTTCTTTAATACAGTGTTTTCACTAGACCCTAAAACACCTCATCAAGGAATGGTATGTTGCAGTATGAACATGCAATGACTAAGAGTTTCCAAGTTATAATGACAAAACGGGAATGAAAACTCAACTGTTCACTCTCTTCTTCCTTTACCCATTGGCAGTTTCTCAGCTATACCTTACTATTTTGCTAATTATTTTGCAACCCTGAGCTTTCAACGTCAGGGGCTTCCCACATTGCTGCAGCCCTTTCTTGAATAAGACTTTGTTCGCCCAGGAGCCAGGTGAACAGCAACCCGATGCATCATGCTCTCTCATTGTCAGGAGCACTGTGGATGGGCTCCTGTTGTGGAGAACAGTCTTTGCACAAAACAGTTTTGCAGTGGGTTTGGATGAAATGAGAACGATCCTTACTAAGTTCATGTGGCCACCATTATACTTGGAGATGCCAAATCAGTGGCATCTGGGGGAGGTGTTTCAGTTTTTGTCTTTGTTTCTTGCCATCCAAATATGTTTTAATTCGCAATAAATTAAATCAATTTTCCCTAAGTCGAGTCTGTTTTGCCCGTGATGGTAATGGTGATCTCCCTGTCTTTACCTTGATCGAAGAACGTCTCCATCATATTTTCATCCCCTGTACTGTTGAGGAGGGCAGTGATAGTGTCTGGATGGACGTCTGGCAGCTGGCCAAGGTCAACCCACCACAGAGGCAAAGCATCTAATTAACAAAAAGTCCAGTTCAGCTACAAGCCTAGTTACCAAGGGTATCCTAGCTATAATGTCAATGGTTACCACCCTGCACAGATATCTTGCTGATCTAAGCACAAATGCTTAATCTGTCAGGAAGTTAAAGTGATCGTTGACTTTGATAACAAAATATCAGAGCCCATATACAACTGTACCTATGGCTTTTCATCATTCTCTGCGATGGTTTCTATAGAAGCGTAATGGGTTAGGATATACACTTTCATCTCTGTTATCCTTATGTTATTGCCATCCTTCTAATTGTCTTCATCTAGCTTTCAGGTTAGCACGAAGTAAAATTTCTGGGATATTAGAAAACTATTTGTGAAAAAACTCTGGTGCAAGCCTGCCACACAACATTCCTTTTGCTGCAGAGCAGGTGTGAGCAGTAGGCTGGGACTGCTGGCAAACTAGGGTAATTACACACTGTCTACCAACCTGACTCGCTCGCGTCTTCAACTGGATACGCTACTGAGGCATGACGGCAGGTCATGTCACTGGTCACGTGTGCTGCTTTCTTTCCTAGACACAGCCGCATTGCAAAGACATGGATGAAGTGATCAGCTTTTGAAGTGGTTTTGCTCCCCAGATTTGCCAGAGCTACCTAAAGGTAAGAGCTTTCCAATCACTTGGGATCAATACTATGTTTACTCCTTAGGAAATAAGGAAAAGAAGGTGGCAAGGACTAAACCAGACAGTGAGCTCGAGGAGTACGACAGCTGTGGCTCTTGGTTGTAAATGTTAATTCCTTATGATTAAATTATCAAGCTTTCAAAATCTGCAAGCTCTCTCTCATGTTCCTAAAATCTGGAGGCAAAGATTTTTCTGAAGATATTTTAACTTTCTCCTAGAACAGATCAGAGATGGAAAACAGGAAAACTAGCTTTCTGATAAGGTGAAAATGAGAACAGTAATAAGAATGCAAAGTCAAACTAATGCACCATATGAAAGGGCTTAGCAGGGACACACCTGCTTTCTTTAAATGAATGTTTGTTCATAATAACTTTTTAAGAGTTGCTAAACCAGGTCCAGGTGCTACATGACACGTTACTTAAGCTGTTCTATCAGTTTTTAATTGAAGGACAAGTTATAGACATTATTTTTACATGGGTATAAATGAAATGCTGTCTGCCCATGATTCAATCCTGTTGGTAAGGGAATGTTAATCCATAAAAGAATTAAATTAAAAGATGGCAAACATCAAATTTTAAGGTAATGATGAAGTGCTGGAAACAATTGTGTAAGGCTGCCCTCAATTCCAACAGCTAGAAGGCTGCATCTAAACTCTGCATTTCCTATCTTCTGTTGTTTGCTCAGTTTTTAAGGCAAGGTATAATGAAGTCTGGACTATGTTACTGCAGAATGGTCACAGTGTCTTCCTGATACAGTCCTTCTGTATACAACAGAGCTGAGCAAAACCAAGACTAATTAATTTGCTCATCGTCACTGTTGCAGAACAGGAATTGAACTCACCTTCCCCCCCCCCCCGCCCCCAGTCCAGGTTAACGCACAAACCACTGGACAATACTTCCTTTTAGCGGTTAGTACTCTATTTTTGGAATGGTAATTAGGGAGGGACAAGTTCTAATGCAATCCCAGAGTCCCTTCAGAATAAGGGCCCTTTAAATGTGAGTGAAGTTGGTCATCTGAAGGACACAAGGGATTATACCTCAAACAGTAAATTAAGGAACAAGATTTAAGAGATATATCTGGTTTGCATCAAAGGTTAACGCAGAAATCAGTGATGGAGCTTATTCAGTATTTTAATTCATAACCTTGACAGAAATATAGGAGTGGCTAATAAAATGTATGAATGAAGAAACAAATTATGGAAGCAGAAAATCTATTACACAGAATGATAAAACCTAGAAAACTGCTGTGACAGAATTCATATGTATTATAATGCAACAAACCAGTGCATTTAGAAAATTATATCCAGAATTTCAGCTACAAGCTGGGAGTTCATTAGTACAAAATGACATTGGAGGAGAGAAACCTACTGCTGCTTAATAACAGCATAAATACGAACCATCAGCACAATGTGGCTGTGGAAAAGGAAAAAGTGCTACTGGATTACTCTAAAGACAGCATTTCTGTTAAATATAAGATGACATTCACACCATGGCTGAGGACAGACTTCATTGGCCACTTATGGCCAAGAAGGATGAATTCACTGTACAGAACTGGCACAATAACAAACAGGAATAAACTACCACGAATAATTTTAGGCTAGAAGGTTTGTGAAAGTTTACAGTATTTTCAACTGCTTTAGAGGTGAGAGCAACAGGAGCAGTAAACGTACTAAATTATAGACCGGAGCTCCCTTCATGAAGGAGTAACCTAACATAGGACAAGAGGAAATGGGTTCAAGTTAAGCCAGGCGAGGTTTAGGTTGGATACGAAGAAAAATTTTTTCACTGAAAGGGTTATCCAACATTGGAATAGGCTGCCCAGGGAGGTGGTGGATCCATCATCCCTGGAGGTGTTTAAAAAAAGAGTAGACGTGGTACTTGGGGATATGGTTTAGAAGTGGTTTTGTCAGGTTAGGTTAATGGTTGGACTTGATGATCTTAAAGGTCCCTTCCAACCTTAACAATTCTACAATTCTATAAATGTCTGACCTGCGACAGGACTGGAAAATCCAGGCAGTCCTTGCCTATCCAGCAGCCTTGTGAGTCCATGTAGGCAGGGCCAGGCTGCTGATACGCATGCAAAATGCTGCAGCTGCCTGCACAAGCCCAATAACCAGGCAACCAGCCCTCTGGGCACACATCACAGCAAACAAACATTGGGTTGCACTTTTTTTATAAAAAAACCCCAAAAAACAAAAAACCCCCAAAACAACAAAACAAACCCAAATCTCAAATCCTTCCAAATCTCTTTCTCCAAAATGGAAAAAGCAAAGAGCTCTTTCTTTCTCAGTAAAGCTCAGTTCACCAACATTTCACTCTTCAGTATATGCTTCCTCCTGATTTTGTGAACAATGGTTATGCTCATTTTACTCTAAACTTCCATGTAAGTCATGGCGACTTGGATTACACATAAATATCTCCATTTCCACACGAGAGGAGGAGCAGTATCTACACAGTGACTTTCTGGGTTCTGCCCAACTCCCTGGCTCAATGACAAAAACATCCTGATGACTTCAACACATGAACAACCAGCTTCTTCCACTAACCACTTCAAGCAGTGACCTTACATATTGGCTAGTGAGTCAATGCAGTCAACTGACAAGCCAATGAAACCAGACAAAGCGTTTGCAGCAAGAAATACTGTTCATATTCAGTTGAATCCCCCCATCCTCTCCATTTGAGAAAGGAAGCTGGTAGCCTGATACAGGCTTAAAAGCCAGAATAACTGTAAGATTAAAAATGAAATTTGGGAGTAAGAACAGGGAATTGGCAGAGCATCCTTCAGCTCATTGAAAAGGTTGTCTACTTCAGACATCTTGAATACTTTTTCATGTCCAACTTTTAAGTTGCTGCCAGCAGTCATCTCCTCCTATTTTAAGAATAAACAAATATCCGAATGCTGCTCCCCAACTCTTTGTTTATCTGTATTAGAGTTGGAACTATTCCTTCCTGAACATCTGAAAAGCCTCAGCACATTGTGAATTTGACCATAAACAACCAACTCCGGGCTAAAGGGAAAAGATCTCTCCACTGAGGAATTCAGTGTTTCATTGCTAGCTGAAAACTAGAATTAACTGCTTCAATAAAGTAAAACAGAGGCACTTGATACTGTTCAAACCACAGATGCAACTGCATGCCAGCAATAGCATTTTATGGTCACTCTTTAAAATAGCAGAAATTGAAATTGTCTTATAAATGCAGCTGGAAGGGCTAAATGCCCAAGAAAAAATTAAACTAGTGATGACAGGAGAACAAGAACACATTACAGCAAACTGAAAGCCTTTGAACTAGTATCCTATAAGCCAACAGATCATTGGTGAAAATTGCAATACCTCCATATGTCCATGAAATCTGAAGATCACTTATTATAATGTTTTAAGGTTAATCTTCCAAAATACAAAACTTTTGAATGTATTACCATATCTTCTTCAAATACCTGAATCACTTAATGTTTCCTCCCAAATTCCATGTTCCCTTTTTCCATCTCTGAACCCGTTCTTACTAAAGTCAATGGCAAATCCCACACTGACATCAGCTGGAGCTGGAATGGAGATCAAACACTTTTCTTATAGTCACTGCTTCGTGTCCTGCCTAGGATTCTGGATGTCATCGTGGTACATGATGTGATAGCCAAATATGATAACCTCCTGCCACATGACATCATACCGATCCAGCCCTTATTGCCAGCTGTAGTACAGACAGGGCACAGAAAAAGCCTGTTGCAACTTTAGTCCCTCTTATATCCAAGTTGTCGCCACATTTTCTCCTCTGCTTCCAGAAGGTATTTTGTGCTGTTACATCCATGTCTGGGTCTTGGGAGCAGCTCCACTGCTTCAGCTGGAGTAGAGTTAGGCCACTGCCAAGCACTTTTGAAAACTTTTTAGAAACTTTGTTTGGAGTCTGCAGTACGAGACCAACAATTTGCTTTCTTGCTAAAAAAAGCCTCCGTTAAATAATAATTTAAAAAATAGATTAGTAAATCTTGGTCAGCTTTCACAAAAGTACCACATCATTTTTTTAACTAATTCAATTGACTTCTGAGGAAGAACTGCAACAGAACATAATATGAAGGTAAGGGAAGTGTTACCTGGACTCCAATACACATGCACCTGCCAAATCCTATCTGCCTCCTCTCCTTTCCCAACTATAATTTCTGAATCTGAACGGAGAAGAGTAAGTACTGCAGCGAACCTCACTTTTCAAATGAAATCGTAAATATTTCATTGGCACAGGCTCATAAGATTAAAACAAAGATGCACCAGCACTCAAGCAATGAGATTTCTGAAATGACTGTTGAGTAGCTCCCAGTTTGTGTTCTGCTGAGCTGAGCTATACCTAGGTCAAAACAGCACAAATCCCATGGGACTCTCCAAGCTCATGAATGCATCCATTTTAAATACCACAATGTCACCTTTGAAGAAGCTTGTGGGAAAAGCATATTTCCAATGAACTTGAAATCAAGCTGGAAAAAGTATTTCTGAAAGGCGAAAAATGATTTGCATAGACAGGACTGTTTCTCTCCCACCACTGCAAATGTGCAGCACCTGAAAAACCTTTCTGAAAAATACCACAAAGAGGGGAGGAGAGTCATCATACTCTTTTCAATTACTTGAACCGTACAGAGGAGGCCAAACAATAACTCTGTGAAGACTCCTGAAAAGATTGTCCTCCGTATGTCTCAGTTTCCCCTTTACAAAGCACAAATGACAGGGCCTGTGCCTCTTTGCAGGCACTCATCGAACTACTCTCATCTGTGGGATGATTTAGCCAGCAGGGATGTTTGGGAGGGAATGTGCAGAGATGCGGGTGAGAGCTGGAGAGTGGGGCCCTGTCGTGGAATTTTGCAGTTCAGTAGCTTTACTTGGCTGCATAAGGACTGCTCTTCACACCAGAACACAAGTGCCTGGAGCAAATCCAGAGGAAGATGATGGAAACTGCCGTTGCCCATTCTCCCCTAGGATATGTCCTTCCTGGAACATAAAGGCTTTGTCATTTCCACCTTCCTTTCCCTGAATTGGCTCTTTGTGTATATGCCTCAGGGTGCAATTTGCCCTTTTTTTTTTTTTTTTTTTTTTATTTTTTTTCTTACGNTAATTTTCCCTTTTTTTTTTTTTTTTTTGTAATACTAATTTCCACAGGACTGAAAGTGAGCTTTATTTTCCAGCGCAAATCGATTATACCCATATGTAGAAGAGACTGAGACTTCAGAGGAGAGAAGGCACAGACTTGTTTCAGTGTCCTTGGGACTATACATTTCTGCCTGCAAATCAAGCAGCTTGCAGCTGCTTGAGTCAATCTTGAGTGCTTCACATAAACCAAGCCCCCACTTCAGGAGTGCACAAGGGTCTGCTCTGCCCTCACAGAGAGCTCCATTTACCCAGTGTGACTGCAGAAAACTCAACTTACACCACCTCCCTAGCTATTAACCATGGGCCTTCTAGATGTTACTGGTTTCTGGAGGGGAGTTTATATGACATTTTCCTACTCTTCAGGAACTGCTGCCCAATATTTCTCCTTATGACTTTTTCCAACAGGAATACCAACGCTGTTTGTTCTCTCCCATACCTCCTCTCCAGCAGATGATCACATCTGAGAGAGGAGAGGAAAGTCTCTAGCTCTAATCTATGGCAGTAACACAGGTTTAGGGGTCACAGCCCCAAAGAGCTCTCAGACATCACAGGCATGGTTGCAACCAAGAACTGAGAGTAACCACTTACATGCCAAATAAAAGGGTCTATTGAGTTGCATAAAACACCCTATAGAATGCCTTTCCTGGACCTCTGGACTTGCAGCATGCAGGCCTAGAGGGTATCTAACCCCCTGGTACTTTCTCCCAGATAGGCTGAAGAAGCTTCTGCAGGAGCTGAGGCCCAGCTGCCCATCCAGGTCTCCCAAGTCATCTGCTCTGGGGTAGGTCCTACATCACAACACATAGAGCCACTGGCAGCACTATTAGAAGCACGTAACAAGACACTGAAAGCAAGCAAATTCAGGGCACCAACTTCATCAACAGCCTAAGGCCCACAGCTTCTGTGCTTGATGGCTCTAGTAGATCTAACATAAACCTGGCATCCAGTGGGACTCCCACACTATTCCTGGCTCTGCTGCTGATTCACTTCTGCATCTCTCGTCCTATACATTTAACTGGCAGTATTATACTAATACCTCACTGGGTGGAGCAGGGATTAGTCAGTGTTTGCTTGCATTCAGCTGTTAACTTGCAATGCTCTCACTATGTTAACCATTATTATTCCCTCCTACTCTGTGCCTCATGACAAGCCTTTTGCCTGGGCCTACAGTCACTGGACAAAATTCAAAAGCCCTTTCCTCTTCTCCTGTTTCACAGTGAGATGGATTCAGCAGAAATGTCACACAAACTGACACCACCCAGTATTTAGCGTACAGTGTTTAAGTACCAAGACAGCAATAAGCCAAAAACTTGAAGAGACTCCCTATAATTTTGCCGACTGATCCTTGTCCCAAGGAAACAGCCCTTGGCCAACACTGGCTAATGCAATACTGTCTATCATCACACTCCTGAACTCACAGTTACTATTGACACACTGTCTTCTCTGTAGATCATTACTCTCCCTTGGCTCTCATGGCTTCATCTTACCCAAGTTCTCTTGATTCTCAGCTTCTTTTTTATTCTCAGTGGAATCCTCATGAAACTTCAACAATGGCCTATTAATACCTCTGACATTCCAAATCACCTGTTTTAGCTTCTCAATTACAAGTATACTGAGATGCACCTTTCCCCATCCCTCCTCTCCAATCCATACATTAGTAATTTTCTCCAGCACCTGTGGTCTTAACATGGCCAATGCTGTATTTCTGATTTTTTCTCCACACCATCCTACCTATTCCCTTTATTATTCATTCTACTATCATTTTCCATATCACTTCCTATTCATCCAGATTTGTGAAAATTACATCACTTCTTCCCTAGTGATATTTTCAAATGCCTCCTTTTCTTCCTCCCTAAAAGGACTGATGCTTTATCTCAGCACTACTAATCCCCCCTCTTTTGCCCTCCCCCATACATATTGCCCTCTAATACACCTTGAAAACAGATCTGTTGAGACCATCTTGCCTTGTTCAGCAATTTCTATCCTACTTCAGTTTGACCTCACATACTCAGGCAGCTTGTGCCGACTTGCCAAATATTACATTTCTCAGTCTCTATTTGCTTATCCAAGTGTCTCTTAACAATATAACCCCTCGCTTTTGCATCACCAATGAGCAGGTGAGACAGGCACAGTCCTGATCCAAACCAGGGAGGGCGTCTGCACAGCAACACAGGACATGTAGCTGGACTGCAAGGAGCTATGTGGAGTTACCTGAGCAGCCAGTAAACCTGCACCAGACTCGTTCAGCAGCTCTTCACAAATATCTTTTCTCCTTTTTCCCCCAAAACTGCCCTTCCTTGCTGACCTGTGCAAAAGGCTGTAACTTTCTTCTGCAAAGGACTCCTATGGTTAATGTTAGTATGAAATCAACCAGTTAATACTGGTTCAAGGGACAGCTAGGAAAAATTAACACCATTCCATTTACAGTAATACAAACACACATTTCCAGCTGTGTCCTCTTTCTCCCACTCTCCTTTACTGAGAGGAACTGTTCTGCTAACACCTGCAAAACACATATTTTGTGGCCTGATCTTGTTCAGAGCCTCAGGCAGCGCAGTCATATTTAAAATGATCTTGCCCAACAAAAGCCTGTCACACTAGTGATGGGACAATAGTTTCACAGTACAAAACTGGTCACAGTAATGATGATGACAAGGTTGCACAATAACCCGACGAAAGACAGATCCAAATTGCCACTGGTTGCACTGTTGCAGGCTCTGACTTAATGACACATGAAGGTTTTTCACAGGTTCTCCAAAGTGTGCTCTTACCCTCGATTATTTTGACAATCCACAGAAAATATTAGGTTAACTTTTCTGCAAAGGTAACACTTTCAGTCACGAGTTTACGCACTTTGAATAGTGCGTTTTCTGGGAGAACATTTTTAGCTTTCCAGCACAAAGAAATACGTAAAGATGGTATTTTTCTGCTCTTCCTTCCCATCTTCCTCATCATGAAGTATAACAGGAACTGACTACGCTTCAGTCTATAAAAAAGCCAGAATACGAGAACTGCTAATTTTCCTCTAAGTAAAATCTGAGTGTGACAACTAGGAATTACAGAAGCAGGCATTGAAAAATACAGGGCACTGAAAGTCACTTACAGCAGATTTTATTTTGCACTACTTTTGGCAGGTGAACTGCAGAGATGGCTAGTGAGAAGGGACATGTGGAAATTCCTATGATTATGTATGAACCGCACCGTGAACCCTACATGCAAGAACCCTCTGCACCAGAGTACTGCAGCCAAGAGGGTAAGTAGGCTTTGCCAGGAGGGTTTTGGAAAGAGCACCTTCTTGGTGGTTGTGTGGAAAACATTGATAGTTGGTTTCCGGAGCGTAACTAAGCCAGCTCATAAGGGGCCCAGCTTTGCCAGGACATGATGGGTTTAGAAAGCGCCTGTGCCAGCATAGAAAACCCAGGGTTGGGGTAGGCAAGCTGGGAGTATCTCCTAACAGGAACATCACTTAAAATATCAAAAAAAAATTTTGTTGGTTCATAATTTTTCTAACAACACATGCTTTATTCAAAAAGGAATTGCAGTTGTATCTCTACAATAATTTCAGATTCCTAACGAGCAAATGTTCATCCAGCAAGCTTTATACATAGACAGGTTGTGTCTTGCTTAAATTGTAATCTAGTTCTCCAAAGGACTGGCCTTTTCCCAAACGATCCTGCTGCCCAGAGCTGCCCTCCCTAGATGAGTCAGTTCTGCAGCCAGGTTCTATACCAAGAACAACCCCTCACCATTGCTGTCTCATGGGACACATCGTGACTGAGTGCTGGTGATTCAGCTCAACAACTGCAAGCGAGCATCGCCAGCTGCTGCTCTGATGGGTTGGCTTTTCCCTCTGAAACCGGGCATTGCTCTCACACCTACACAAGTATCTCATAACACTCCTCTGTCTTCTGCCTGTTCAAGCCTACACTCATTGAAAGACACACTGAGATACCAGTGATTTTACCTTTGTTACCTTCCTGCTATTGAGGAAATTGCTGTTCACCAGGCAGGACTGGAGCAGAAACCAGAATGGGAGGTCAGAGGGATCTAGCAAGGCTAGATCTGCCAGTACTGTGCCTCTAAACTTGACTCATTTTCAGAGCATTTTACTCTGATCAGCACTCCCTGTAAAAATTTTTGTCTTCAAAGACCTCTCTGGCCCCTTTCTAAACTCAGAAGAGCTTGCAAGACGTTGGGGAGAAAAAGTCTCACTTGTGAGCTACTCAACCAAAGGACAGGCACTCAACACATTTAACACTGAGTTGCGGTGTCTTATCCTTGCACAGGAAGCAAGTCCTTCACAAAAACACATCAAGTGATAACTCACTTATATTAAGCACATTCCTCTTCTAGATCAGAAGGAAATTCTTTACTTTTAAATTTTTTACCAATTTGGTTTTCCACAAATATGCCCCCCTCCAAAAAAAAAAATCCACAGCCCAAAACTAAACACCTCACCACCACCATTAAACCCAAATGCCATTGCAAATCTCCACCACTTCTGGCAAGACATTCAAGGAAATGTTGCTAACATTTTTTCAACTTTACCATTGTATTTTGTCTCACTCTAGAAAATTTCAGTTTTGTATCCCTGTGGGCTTACTCCCTGGTTGGACTCATCTTGTTTCGGAAAGGCTCAATAGTGCAGGCTGGACTCCCATGTCAGGGCTGGTCTGCTTGGGGGTGAGGGCTCCTCCGACGCTGTGAAGGCTTGACCAAACAAAACTTCTCGTAGGGACTGCCCTCCGGCTGCAGACCAGTCTCGTAGTTTGATACCACATCCACACTAGCTGGCTGTAAAGTTTTATTTTGAATGTATTCACGAATGTATGTTTTTATACATTCATTTAGTTCATGCTCAGGTAGCCTGATTGCATTCTTAATTTGTAAGATTAATAAAAGAACTAAAAAAGCATGTCTTAGTCACCAGCTTCCCTTCTCCCTCATCCACAACAAAAGGAAAAAGATCTTTAACTTTTTTCTAGAACAAAGGGTATGATGAAATTACTTGGCTGCAAGCTGAGGGCAGATAAAATTCAAACTAGAAAAAAGGCTCTAAATACTCATAGTTAGGGTAGTAAGCACTGAAACTAGTTAGAGGTACTGTAGATCCTTTATCAATGCAGTCCTTAAATTAAGACCAAGTATCATTCCAATGTTATGCTGGAATAGATGCAGTTAGTGCCTTTGTGTTGAAAAAACAATTTGGTTTCTTGGCTTATGTTACACAGAAAGTGAGGCTAGCTAGTCACTGCAGGTTTTTTTGGCTTAAAAAAAAAAAAATAATCCATTAATCAATTCAGTAGCATTTTTTCCCTGTCTTGTACTTCACTGACCCATGTCAGGTCTCCCCTACAAGGCACCTCCCCCCATGCAGCATCTCATTAGGCTCCAAATGGGGCTTTCGGGAGGCATAAGCTGTATGCATTTTTACATTTTGCCCTGTTTTTCTTTGCATAGGGGGTTATGAGTATCCTTCTCCCCCACCTTACTCCTACCGAGAAACAGCCACCCTTGAGCAACCAGGTAAGTGCCAGGGGACTGTGTTTCTGACAATGGTCGTGGTTCTACATGCTAGCAAAAGTGAAATGTTTTTAGTTTTAAAATCAACAGAGAAGATGGAGTTTTTTGTTCCAATCACAATCTAAGAGGCTGGAAAGTTTCCCTAGAAATGCTGGAAGGTAAACTAAGACGAGAGACTCAAGACTTGTTTTTCCAGCATTAGTCAATCTATATAAACACTCATTTTTAAAAAAAAAAAAAAAAACAACAAACCAGCTAGGACTTTCAGAACAAATCACTTTAAGTCCAGCGTGTTTCATTGTTCCTGTTCTAGTCACCTTTATGGAAGTGGAGAAGCTCAAAGGAGAAACCGAGGAAAGCCTTCAAAGAACAGTCAAGTAACATCTCTTACAGGAGGGAAGGGGAGACATACATTTTTAAAAATTCCTAAGACCAGAAGGCAATTAAACTCAGATATGCTATATCCTATCTAACAGACAATACCCTCCCACTCCTGAAGTTTTGCTTCAGGCTACAGTGTGAATGTACCCTAAACTTGTTTTAGGATGCTTAAAATGGTATTTTTGACAGAAAACATTTCTGAAAAAATACCCTTCATGTACCTACAAGGGGCATGTCCCTCAAGGAGTATCACAGAGTCAGGTCCAGGCTGAAAAAACATGAGAGAAGCTACAGACTTTACTAACTGGAGAGAGCACGAGCATCTGACTGATGACATTTGTATGTTAGAATAACTACTTCGATAAATTTCTTAACTACTGACAAGTTGATCCAGAAAGCTCCTCTATATCCTTCAAATCTCTTCCTCAGGGAGAATATGCATTTTCATATTATTTTAAATATCAGAAGGTAAATTCTCAGTGTCAGAGCACATCTGCCAGTGGGTGGTGGAGACTACCTGACCATGGGGATTATCCCATAGGCAATTCTCTGTATATGTCCTTACCCAAGTAAATACTGGCTGCTGATAGAAGCAGCATATTGGGATACACAGAACAAGCAGTACAGTGGTTCTTACGAATATACTTGAAATCAATAATAGTAACATAGGCGCCTCTAGAATAGCCATGTTAAGAACCTACATTATCTAATTAAGACTTTATAACTTGTAAAAGATTTCCTGTGCTTCTAATTTTGCTGCTTCTCGTTTCCTCTCAAACTCAGTTTACTTGGTGTCTCAGCCTCCAATCATTGTAGCAGGAATCTTCTCAAGCAAACCAACATCCACAATATGCCCTTCCTGCCGCCAGCACATCACCACACAGGTCACCTACAGACTGGGCAGACTGTCTTACCTTCTGTGCACCAGCTTGTGTATGGTTGGGTAAGCTTTCATGTATACTTTGAAGATTCTTCATAGCAGAAGGTCAAAAAAGAGTCATTAAAAAATAAAAATTCTAGCTAGGGCTTATATAGACAGTTTGCCCTTCT
Organism: Burhinus bistriatus; assembly: GCA_013397275.1. Lineage (NCBI taxonomy): Eukaryota > Metazoa > Chordata > Aves > Charadriiformes > Burhinidae > Burhinus > Burhinus bistriatus. The sequence goes on along the minus strand of VYXH01006133.1, from coordinate 107,099 downwards.
TCTCTACTTGATAAGAAGTCATTCTGTCCATTCTAGATATGGTCATCATGGCTACCAGGGATGCAAACTTGCTAAATTTAACCAAGTATGTTATTACTTTTCATAACAGGCAAAAATTAGTACAACATTGTCTACTTCCTTATTGTAACTTAGAATCAACCTCAGAACCAGATTAATGCATAAGATGTTAGCAGTGAAGACGATTAATTTTTTTGAAGATACTTTCAACATTAAGAGACTTGGGATAGAAGTGAATTCATGCAGTGAAAAGGCAGAGCCAGAGAAAAAGCACAGATGTAGCTAGCAGAAAGTCAGTAAGTCATTCCATGCATGTCCATCTCTTTGGCTGTAGGTGCTGTTTTGGATGCTGCTTCGTACCTTTCTTCGTAAGGATCTTCAAGGACGCAGATCATTACTGCCCATGCTGCCACTTTCATATTTATAGATACAAAAGACTGTAGAAACAAAGTATGCAGCCAGATGATGTCAACTCTGTTTCCTAATGGTGTGAGATTCTACACCTAAAACTACTGCTACGAAACATACAGGAGTAGGCTTAGGTTCTGCAGCTCCCTTCCTGGTGAATCCATCCGGAGTTTACCATCACATGGCTGGACTGACTTTAAAACAAAAAGCCTTGAAGACTAATTAACAGCATCGCTTGAATTTATGCTCTATTTGACCATAAATTGCCTGAGATGTGAAGTAACCAGCTAGTGAGTACTGCAGCGCTACTACTATTCCTCTCAAATCTCTAACCCGGCTGGGACATAGACTCTTCCAGACTTTTCAACCCACCAGTAACCGAGAGGTTTGGACATGCACATTTTAGAGAAGCACTTACCTTCTATGCACTGGAACTGACTGGTCGGGATTTCATTTCTCTCTGCTCTTCTTAGTATGAGACCTACCCCTGCAGGCATGTGGGTGGTACAGTGTAGCTGATTATTTATTAATGAAACACTAAGTTATGAGACTGACTTTGCTGTGTTATATATTGAGGTAAGAAAATAAACCTGTTATTGTTAGCAATACTGGCAAAACTTCTCCTGTCTGCATCGTTTCCATGACCCGTTGCATCCAGAGCAGAGACACAGGTCAGACTGGGGCACCCCATTTACATTAACAAACCAAGAAGCAAAAGCCAAAATATAAAGAAGAAAAATCAGCAAGCACAGCTTGAAAAAAAGTCATCTAAACCACAACACAAGGCCTCTCTGCCTTCCCACTGCTGCACATCATCTCACAAAGACTTGCTAGGCTTTACACTTTACAGAGGACTTTTACAGTTCTTATCCAAAGTCGCTTATGTTGTAACATCAAATCTCTGTAATTACTTGCCCAGAAAGTGCCTAGACCCTGCTCAACACCGACAGCAGCGGCTGTTTATTGCTGGCTGGAAAGACAAACATAGGAATAGGAGAAAACCCTGTATTTCAATGTTTTAACATCATAAATATTTCCATGTTAGTCCCACAGTTATTGTGGGCAAGTGGCATCCAGGCTGCTTCCCCACCACGGCACATCGTTACGAGGGAGGTACCGTACCGTACCCTGCTCGTGCTCTGAAGCACCTGTAGATAACACATTGTTAAAACAACTTTAAAACCTCCCACTTAGCCTGACGTTAAGCTTGATCAAACTCTTTGTTTTAGCTATTTGGTCAATTTAAGCCACAAAAAGACAACTGCATCCCTAAACAGCTACGGGTAATACTTACTCCAGAATCCCGAAGATCCTCTGAAGGCCAGGACCCGCCGTAGGAGAGGTTTGCCGGTCCTGCGCACCCCGCAGCTGCTGCCACGCACAGGGAGCTTCCCTCGCCTCAGTGAGCGCCACACGAAGACCCCCAGGCAACCGGAGAGGCTGTCCCAGAGGCTGTCCCAGCTGCACCGCCAGAGCCGCCGCCGCGGGCCGCAGCCGGCTGGGGACCGTCGCGCTGCCGGCCCCCGGCCCGGGCTCCTCTCGGAAGGGACCCGCAGAGAAAACGTCCCGCTGCAGCGAGTAGCCCAGCGCCGTTACCAGTTATTCTTCTGAAGTAACATACCGTTCACCTGTACCCTTTCCTACAGTTTTTACACAAAACCGTGACAAAGTTTCAGTGGCGGGACAGACCAAACCCCTGCCGGGCGCGGCGCGGCNCCGCGGGAGGGAAGGGGAGGGAAGGGAAGGGAAGGGGGACTAACCGCCATGGGTCTGAAAGCGGCAGTAGAAATGAGCTCAGGAATGGCGTTCCCCACTGACCCGTCATCTGAAACCTGGAGCTCGTCTGGATCACAAATAGCGCCGATTTAGCTGGGAGTACGTTTTGAAATGGCTTAGCTAAACCAGGCCGGACCTGCACATGGTCTTTTACTTCAAGAAGAAATGCAGTCTTTGGACTATAGAAACTCCAGTCTTTCTAGGCTGTAAGACATGCAAAAAAGGTACACTTGCATCAATGTAAGTAAAAACTGCTAAGCAACGATTCTGCAGGCAAACCAAACCAATGCAGAGAGCTGGATCACACCTGCGGTAGAGCAGCCGGCTGACCCTTCAGCCCGCTAGGCTTTACAACCTGAACGGACACATTGCCCGGCTGAAGACAAGAGCAGCAAACCCAAGAGACGCTGTTGAAGAAAGCTGCTGTGAGTAGCAAAGCAGAAACTGTTTTTAGAGCAAGCAGGGTGCAATCCAGCCCTTCGTGGATCTTCAGCTCCAAGGCCCCTGATTGGCATCGCTGAGCCTGAACTGGGATTTAGTGCCGGAAGGACCCCACGTAACAAACCCTTCCACTGGCCTTCCTCAGCACCTAAGTGCAGCCGGTGGTCAAAGCAACGCACTTGGAAACAAACCGTCCCATTATCTGTGTTTGGATTATTTTTATATTTTAAATATTCAGACACGACCTCTAAGAGGACTACAGGCTTGGTAGCGTGATTTCTTGAGAGGTATTTCTATGAAGGAGCTTTTATGATGACTCCACAGCGCTGCGTGAAGCCCAGGGCCAACACGTCCCAGCCTTCTCAACCCAGCCGAACAACGAAGGCCATTCCCACAGCAGCTGCCCTGGCTTCCACTCAGTAGCAAGGTCAGTAACTCTCCATCCCCTGGTGACCCAACCTACTTTGACCTCATGGCAAATAACATCACAACAATTCAATCCTCAAGCCCAACAGGTTTTGTACCCTTTCACACGTGCTTAGAAATGTTATGATTTTTCTTCATTTCAAAATCTGACTGTGAAGAAGCAAGCTTTGCTCTGAAGTCGTGATGAATAACGCATCAAGCTGCGTAACATTTAGGAGGAAAGGTGCACAAGCAAAAAACCAAATGAATATACACCTAACAAATTATATATAAAGATTTAAGATGTGAAGACATTTAACAGAAGTAGTTAGAACATTTTTACACCAATATTTGGAGGCACAATAGTTTATACAAGTATTTAATAAAAAATAAAGGCTTCCAGCTACAGCCTGGTGGTTCTCAAACTTAGATTCCTGCCCTGCTGGGTACACAGCTAACTTCAACATCACCTGGGACAGAAATTAAGTTGAGCACAGATCTGAAGCCAGATTCAGGCATTTCACATGTGAACATTTTCCCCTTTTTCTGAACCTAAAGACCAGGCTGGTTTCAACACCAACAATAAACGACACCACACCGCTCACACACCAAACAGTGACGCTCCCCGCCTCAAAATCCAAATGCTTGTTTAGTTCTAACATGAGTTAAAAGCCTGGAAATTGCCACAGAAGTCAGGATTTACCTTCTAGCCAGCTCTTCCCTACATTATAAATGTCATTCTTGACGCACAGTTTGGCTGAATTTTGCAAAATCTATCTCTTTGACCTAAGGAAAATCACCCTGACTTCAGAGCAACCCATTAGCTTTCACTCCTGATCTTTTCTAAAATGAACAGACAAGACACCAATCCAGCCTTTATCCTGGTCTATTTTATTTACACTATATACAGTTCCTACAGAAAACGATTTCTCACAAAGGATATCAAATAGCAAAAACACGGCGTAGCTTAGATCTGGGCAGTGACGCCTGCAGCCAGCACAGAGCCCGCAGGACAGGCTGGTCCAAGCTCCAGTGGGATGCCGGGGCGGGATGCTGGCATGCCAGCTCCGGAGGGGCAGCAGCTGAGGTAGATCCAGTACGTGGGAGGCACTGCACGCTCTGCACGTCCTGCGGTACGACATCGGCCCGATCCCTCCGACGCGTCTTGCGGCAGCACAGATTCGTCCTGGTGTTGCTAAGCAAGCCTTCTTGTATAAAGGGTGTTTTTGTTGGCTGTCGCTCTCTAATCAGCAACTATGTCATTGGTGTGATTTGCTTAGATTTCACAAAATGCTTTGGACTCCTTTAGGATAAAAGGCACTATGTAAATCTACAGGAACAACGCTTGCTATTTTCATAGGGAGAATTCAGATGGGCCATTAACATCATGTTGCTCTGATGCTGAGTACCATGAAATTACATCCTTATTGCTTAACACTTACATTATCATTAACTTAATTTAATGCATTCACTATTATCCAGATAATTCCAAAATCCGAGTAAGAAATGGAAAGAACAGTAATTTTGAAGACTGTATTCTGGTAAATTTTTTAGAATGAACTGAACAAACATACTGCACCTGAGAAAACTTCCTGTCTTCCTCTTCTCTTCATAGTTCTGTGTGTTTCCACATTTGAATAACAAGTTACTCATGCTCCAACAAAAAAATTTTCCTAAAAACCTTCAGTTATTGAAAACTGCATATGGTATGCCTTAAAATATTGTCTTTTCAGATCTAGTGTAGCAATAGCACAAATACTGAAGCACGTAAAAACTAGTCATCTAAAAATCAAAAGGCACCCAAAATTTACTTTGTTGATGATATTTTCTTCTGAAATAGGAAGTATTGTGATTTCTTAAGATATTCCCTAAAAGCTGCCAACATCCCATAAATTAAAAACTTAGTGACATTCAGATACAAGCTCAATTTTATATCCGTGTACCATTAAATTCACAAAATACAGTTAGGGCTTACTACTGCTGACCAGAGCCTTTGATTTTACAGAAATATTTTGAATACAAATCCTGACATTTACTGAAAGCCTATGGAGACAGTCCAAGTACTAGTAAAAACACCACTTGGAGGGTGTTGTAATTCTCACCAGTTTGATGCAAATACAAATCAAAGGAAAACTTTATCCACTTAAGGCATGTCATTTAAGCACTTCTACCTGTAACCTATGCACTCAGATGACCAAAAAAAAAAAGTAAACAACTAGTTTGACTGGAGATAAGAGACAGTTAAAAGCACTGCAAGATATAAATTAAAATGAAATCCAAACATACCTAAAACTTGAGCGATTAATTAATTTTAAAGCTACAAGAATGAAATAGATTTTAAAATGTAATTTAAAAATACTTGCTGGTGTTTTCAGTAATCACCAGAATCCATCTCAGAGAGAAGCATAAAAGCCATCACATGTACACAACCCCTACTAAATGTTTATTGATAGGTCTGAGAAAGGGAAGCTTCTAAGCACTTTCTGTTTTGGTTATGAATACAGGGAACACAGTACAGTGGGAATCTATTAGTCTATTAAGAGAGCTTACCTTTAGAGACTCCAGATTTCACTTTACACCATTTATAATATTAGACTTGAGAATTTGGACCACAAAATTTTGTACAGGCAGGAAGAGTCAAGTCTACCACAAAGACTCTACTACAAGCTTTACAAACAAACTAGTAAAATAATTTTTCCATTTGTCTTAATTGTACATGGCTCCTTCCTGGAAAACCTTTTATTTGTTAAGCTCAAATGTGACTAGTTAGGAGGTAAAAAAAAAAAAAAAAAAACACAAAAGCAAAAAACCTCCAAACCCCAAAACAATTTAACAGAAAACCCCAGACATTTTCCCCAAAACAACCAATACGAGGGTTACACAATTGTAAACACTTAAGAAAAACCCTACACCTTTAGCAAAACCTCACAAATGAAAACATTTCCCAAAACTCTATTTCCAAGGAGAGAAGTCTTCTTCAACGTCCATGTCATCACTCACCGAAGAAAAATTTTATAGAAAATTTTATTCAACATACAACATTTTCCAGCAAAAAAAGGCAATATACAGGAAGAGTTGTTGTACACTGCGGCTACAGAAACAAAATAAAATACTGGAAAAGAATGTAAAATTAAGTGTGAATTGCTGATCTATCTTTACTGCACTCAAAACTAGACACGCGGCTGGCATTAGCTCCAAAATAAAAGGAAGCAGTCTGGGGACTGAAATAAAACTACACACAATGAATATCAACATCAGTGAAATTCACTTGCAGACTCACCCAACAAAATTAACCTCCAAGTGTTAAATTGTACATGTTCATTCATTAAATATACAATTTAATTTTTTCTGTTTTTCTTTTTTTTTTCCTCCTTTTTTATACAAAGTCAACAGCTTACTAAACACTAGTGAGCATGCCCTCTGTGCTAAAAGGCTATTTCTTGTGTTTTCCCCATCTCTTCCCACGTTAACGAAATTAATGATATTTATAATCCTCTCACTTGCTTTTGCCAACTTTTGAGTGTCATTCTATTTGCCAGAAGATGGCATAATAAATCGCAATGGTATTTATCAATGGTTGAAAATTTAATAAAAATACCCAAATTTCTCTTTTTAGGACTCAGGGCATCCACTTGGCAAAACGGGATGCAAAGTAGGGACTAAATTAAATGAAAACTAGTTTATTAAAAAAGATTCTATGCAGCTGGAGAAGACAAAAATCCCGAATAAGTGCCAACAATGTACACAATGAAGTAGAGATTGCTATTTATTGATGATGTGAGTTTTTTGCATTTACAAATGCACAAAAATGTCATTTAAAGTATAACTGAAGGAAATAAATCTGATGTGAGTCTAAACATAAGACTTACTAGCTGCAGTGATGGTGAACACCATACCGGGAAGAGCAGCCAGCCAGCTTATGCCATCTATAAACGTACTACAGACAAATATTTTGCCAATGTCAACTGTTCTACTAAACTCTTCCCTCATTATGCTGACAATTGCCTTGCATTACGTTTACCATAAAATAACTCTCATTGGCATCCAAGCTTTATAAAAACACCTTCATTTTGCTCAAAAAGGGCAGTCAATAGATACAGAGAAGCCAAACTGAACAGCCTCAACAAAATAAAATTAACATCAGCAGCAAATCCTCTTGCTGAAGACTTCAGATATAGTGCACGTGTACCAAAGTTCTACAGTTGTTAAAAAGGTGCACACACACACTTATTTTTGTCCCTTGCCTTGACAATCTGGTTAAGTAAGTCAGTTATGGATTTTAATAGCTTTTTCAAGGTAAGTGTAGCGACTTCTCTTTGGGGCTTTATTGAAATGGTCAAGCCCTAGCCATGGCCTTGGATGAGACATGTTGCCTAGAAAAGAAAAGAGAAAAAAAATAATGACGTTTTAGGACTAAATTGGAAAGTTTCCTTTACACAAACTACCCCTGTGTGCCCTGTTCACAGTTTGCTAGGAATCACAGGGTATGGAAGAGGACTGCAGAACACTCCTACAGTCCACAGCTAACATGTCTGCTCTCCTGACCGCTGCTGTCCTTCCAGTAATACATTTTACAGCTGTTTCTGGATTAGGTAGCTGGTTTTTCTCCTCTTCAGTCACTTATAGGAGTTTACACTAGTGAAGTGTATGCTAAAGCAAGAAAGCTACTGTTACAATTTACGGCCACAGGCACATCAAAGTGCTAAGCCTGTTTGAAACAGGAAGGCATCCATCATCTAAATATGACAACCTATAGTATTTGCCATATTATAAGTTCTCTCTGCTGTATTAAGTTATTCTTATCACCTGGTTTAAGTGGGAATATTTGTTAAATTCATGTAAAATGCAAATAATCAGTTAATTAAGAAATCACGTAACTGACCTCTTTATTTTCTGAGAAAATTTAGTCATATTTAGATTGTAGAGAAAACAGATTTTTTCACTTGTTCAACCCAATATGGTTTTATCTACTGCTTGTTTTCATGAAAAAAACCCACAGTCCACATGCTTCTTGAAAATGGAAGAAATTCTCTTTTAAGATGTCCTCAATGCAGAGCATCAAATGTTCTTTGAAGTGAAATGATAAAGGCAGAAGCTAAATAGCCCCCCAGCAAGAAAAGCATACTCCTACATTCAAAGCCATCAACTGCAACCACTAAAGCATAAAACACTTGACCTTTTTGGTTGCCTGCATCTGCATTTCTGGATATATTTTCTTCAATCAAAATTATTTGTCTTTTTATTTAACATAATGGTCAATGTCAAATATAAAAGAGAACTGCCAATATTGCTGAGATCACTTGAATGTCTTTTAAAGAAAGAAATGAAGTCCTACATCACTAGCACCAGCATAATCATTGCTAAATGCATGTTTTTGTAAAAGCAGAGGGACACTATTGACATCAGCTATGTCTCAATCAAATTAGAGAATGCCAAACCTTTGGTTCAATCAGTCCAGCATGTGTTAAAATCTGGTATTTGTGGAAATGCATGAGCCCCACACCTTGAAATGCTACTTAGGTGAGAAGGCATTAGAGCATCATATTATCATCCCATAGGAGAATTTCAGGAGGGGAATGAATTCTATCAAAGTGTATTATATCAAAGCGGCAACTTCCCGTGAACTCTCAAATTAAAACCCTTTAATCTCACATTCCCTACAACTCCTACAAACAGTTCAAATTCTTGCTTTTCCAATTTTGGCCATGTTCTGTACTTTTGACCTAGTTACCTGGTTAGTCTTTATCACTGCTTTTGCAATACTGGCTCTGTTTTGCTCAGAAAGTCCGACAGTTCATTTCCAACTATTGCCTTCCCCTTCCCGCCCCCAGAAAGATGACTCAGAATAAAATCAGGACTCTGCCTGCTCTGAGCACACAAGAGAGTTTATCTGTCCATGGAGAAATGTCCACCCCCGAGTTCATTATCCAGAGACCCCTCAAAACTGGTGCAGAAAAAGAGGTCCCTCCAGTGACACACTCCTCTGCTCACAGATGACTCGTGCAGATTCAGGCATTTAAAGTTTTGGCAAGTCCCCTCAAATTCACAGCCATGAGCCGTAAACCTGGCTGTGTAACATACCACAATGAGAGGACTTTTTGCTAGGTTCCTGCAAAGTACTCAAAAACAGTATAGGTCTAACTCTCTGTGGGTTTTGAAATAAATGGGCAGTTACAGGATTTCTTTACAACTGTTAGATAAATCCAGAACATAGCTTGAAAAAAAATCAGAGAAAGTTTGGCCCTAGCACAACCTGCCAACAAAAAACAGAGCTCATCATTGTCAGAAAAACAGAACTGCAGGGAGCAAGTTGTCCTCAATCTTTTTCTACCAGACAGAGCAGCTCACAAAAAGGAACACTTCGCTAAACTAGGGGAAAAAACTCCCAATGAATTCAAGGCTTGCAACAGAAGTCTGCAGATTCAGAGGTGCCATTCCCAACTGAAATCCTCAAAAGATGACTGTGTGGAACTCCTGAAGGATTAACCTGGTTTCTCCTATATATAATTCCTCAGAGAATAGAGCTTTAAATATCAGTCAAGTAAACAAGATGGTAGACCATCCACAGACAAATTCAGAACAGAGCTGCATTTCTAGCTTGATGAATCACCTCTTCAGAAAAGAAAATCTAAACAGCATCCTATTCACATACGTAATACTCTTGTTAGATTCTTCAGATTCATTGAAAATACCAAGAACGAGCAAGAAGCACCTTCAATGAATATGAGAATTCAAATACCTCTGCACCACACTTAAAATAAGAATCTTATGTGAATGCACCTTAATATTTTTTAGGAATAACATGAGCGCACACTCCAATAACAACGTGAGAATCAAACGTACAGGGAGCAGATGGTCAATACAGATAAGGTGCAAGTGATGTGACTCTCCTTTAAAGTATGTTATACTGGTATTTGACCCATTTGGTCACTCAAATGCAAACGTTTAACTCACACAGAAACAGATTATTTAGTTATATGCCTATAAAATACATATTCTCAGACTAACATATACACTTAACATTGTTAAGCATGCACACAAGTGTATATAAATACATGCTTAGTTACTACATTTAATATATTTCATGTACAAAGAACTATCTCTTTCTGCATCGTGAGTTAAGGGTAGCCACATTAGAACAACTGGCAGAGCAACTTCAGCAGGTCAAAACAATAGTCAGGTTGTCTACCAACTCACCAGGTTGGGGCTCAAAATCTTTCAAGTTGACTTCATACTCATCTTCATTGAGATATTGGTGTCGGCCCATCATTACAATTGCAAATTTAAACTATGAAAAGGAAAAAAAAAACAAAACCAACCAAAACCTGGTAAGATACTGCATTAAAATAAAGCCTTCAAGTCTTACTTCATTGTCTAACTCACAGCTGGTTATGAGTGGTATTCTTCAGGGGTTGCATAAAGGCAAATTCTATTTATAATATTCATCAACAACCTTGACAATGGGATAAAATGAATCCTCAGGAAATCACAAGACTACATCTCAAATACTGTGTGCAGGTTCGGCTCCTCCAGGGAAAAAGAGATGGCAAAAAACTGCAGCAAGTCCAGCAATAGTCCAGTAAGACAGTTAGGGGGCTGGAGCCCATGGCATACCAGAAGCTAGGGGAAATGGGTTTGTTTAGCCCAGAGAAGAAAAGGCTAACAGGAGCATCTAGTCTTCCACTGGCTGAAGATGTTACATAGAAGCAGACTTCTCAAGAGCTGCACAGCAAATGGACAAGAGGCAACCACCACCAGTTGCAAAATGAAGAATTCTGATTACATGTAAGGAAAACAAGTGTCTTCGCAATGATAGTGGTGGTGCTGTAAAATACAGTGTCCAGAACGTGGCAGAATTCCCATCCTTGGGAGTTTTCAAATTGCAACGAGGTAAAACCCTGAGCAACTCGACTTAACTTCAAGGTAGTTCTGCTCTGAGCAGGAATCTGAAGTTGGTGGCCTCTAGAGGTCCTGCACCATCTAAACTTTTCTAGGTTACTTTAATGTTTTGTTGAGTATTTCTTTTGATATAGGACAGAAATACTACTCCTACACATCCTACCTAACCATTCTCAGAAAGAGCATTAATTCAAGCAACCATTCTATTGATCAAAATCTACACTTATGCCAAATCTGTGGTGTTCCAACTTCTTAAAATAAACTCATTTAGGGTCTACAATCAGCAATAAAAACTCTCCCAAATTGCCATTACCTTTTCAAATTCCTTTTCTTGTATGTCCAGCATTGTCTGAATCCGCTTCATAACCTCTCTGAAGTGTTCGCCCTAATAATTACAACAAGATTTTTAGTGTGGAAAAAAAAAATCTAAGAAGAAAAAAAAAAAAAAGGATGGTGTTAATATTTCCTGCTTCGAGCTTCACTGAAATAACGTTGCCTTAATCTCTCCATTATTTACAAAATTACACAAGTGTCAACATCATCCACTACAATATGGAATAACATGAAGTTGCTGAATTTACAGCAAGTTGTAAGTCTTATTGATTCATCATTATGCAAAGCATCCCATAAATTGACCAAGCACTGCCAGTGACATGTGCAAGTCAGGTTAAAGCTAAGAAACAGTTAGAAAATTAGCAGCAAAATAGGAATTGGAGGGCGGCGGGGGAAGAATTTACATATCCTTTTTAAGCAAATTACCTTTTAAAACCTCTACACCTATGATGCTCGCCCTCGATTAGTAACTTTTTATAATGTTTCTGCATGCTGTGGATGTAAACTGCCCAAAAAAGTTATGAGATACCATCAACAATATTTATCAACTGTCATAGACAGGGAAATGCAGTGCAAATGGCTTCCACCAGAAATCACCACACAGATTTTACTCTACATTAATCAAAAATAAAGAAATACAGTAAACTTATATGGGCTGCAGAGATGTGGATGTATTTCTCATTCCAAAACTTTGAGAAAAGTAGGTAATTTTCATACAAACTAACAAACATGAACCAGAAAAAGTTTAGAAGCAAATTGCTAACTGCCCTCAGAAATACACTTTGATATTAAGAGAATTAATGTGACATTCAGCTGGAGCAGTACCACATAAAAATTTAAGTGTTTAGATTAAGCTTTCACTCTTGTATTAACTTCCAGCCCTAGAAGATAAAGCACATCAAATTACAGAAGTTTTGAAATGCAAAGCGATCTTAGAAATGTTGAAGAAAGCAAACTCATTTTTCATAATGACGTCTCAGTAAGAAGCCAAGAAACCATGGTATTAGAAATAGGATTCTAGGTCTGTTGGGGAGGGGGGGTTCTGCGCGTGGTTAGGGGGGTGGTATTGCTTTTGGTAGTATTTCAAGTCCCTGGCTGATGCTGAATGCCTACTTTCTAGATATTGCACATGCTCACTGAAACACTAAACAATCCGTATATGCAAAAGAGAACTGAGACGGTAAATGATTTAACCATAAAAAGGCATATATGGGGCAGAATCTTTTATACAGGAGCAGTATTTTCCTATACACTTTTTATACTAATCAATCTCTTTGACAGTACTTTAAGAAGACATCATCAATATAATCCCTTGGGGAGAAAAAGGGAGGCATACTGTACCTGGTGTATCCTCAGCAAGAATGGAATTCCAAATGTCCCAAAAACCTCTTTGTGGAAATGTGCCACTGTGATTAGCATCTCATTTTCTTTATCTATATCTACCTGGTCCAGAGGAATTTCCTAGATCCAGACATAGAATTGACTGCAATTAGCTAAAACTTCCCCCCAAAAAGTAACTTATTAAGTAACTAAAAGCATAATTGATGCACTGTTACTGATGTAAAACAAGTCTATTTAAAAACAATTAAAAGAACCATGCTGTTTGACAGAGTCTTTTTTTACAAGAGTCATTCATCACTGGCATGACAGCATTTCAGCTTCCCCTACTCCGTAAATACTCTCCTGGCTTCCACAAATGGCTTTTTTTGACATGAAATCTTCTATCAGCTGTAGTAGTAGCAGCTGATAGCAATATCACAGACCTCTTGTCATCTCCTCATTACAGTTTACTTTGGAAACTTTCGGTTTTTTTTAAATTTCTGATCTTTGAGTCAAGTTAACAGATTTGAATGATGAAATGTACAGAAAAATCACATGGTAAGTATCAAAATTTGGCTCAAGAAGCTCAAACTTAACAGAAAAGGAAACAAAGTCTTCTAGAATACTTAAGTTTAGAGTATGAAAGTGGGTTCTAAACATCAACAAATCTTGGAATTATTCCTAAGGCAGCAAATGTCCTATGGACAAACCCCTGCCAAGTCTTCATGCATTCTTATAATAAATATACATTAAAAAAATTAAAGAATGAAATCATTATAGGGAAGCAGATGGAACAAAGGAAAAATTTTAGAAGGATTATCTTTAAATATACATATATATTATCACGTAATCTAGCTTGCTGCAAGTATCACAGTATTTGAAAATCCAAATCCAGAAAAACAGAATTACCACTTGAAAGAGTTTCTTCTCTCAAAATAAAGTTTTAAAGTTTCTTTAAGAAAGTAATATTTACCTCTATTCGAAATGTTCGACTTGTTGCAGGTGACAAACACTCTAACAGTTCATCTTCCTGATGGACACCAATTATTTTGTAACTTACAATTTCTAGCAGCCTTAAAAATAAACAAACAGGGAAAGCATTAAAAAAAAAAAAATGAACGCAACATTTCTTTCTCAAACCTTGAGAAGGATTAGCGTAGTCAGGATATAAACATGCTACTACTGTATTTGTAAAAACTTTAAATTCAGTTTTTATTAAAATTAAGCTGTAAAGTTACAAGAGGTTAAATTACTTCTGGCTGATGGCAAAAAAATGCCAGTACATGCAATTACAACACAAAGGTTTTTAATTTAAATTATTTTTTACACTCTCTTTAAATGACCTCACTTTTAACTCCTAAGATGTGAACAGCATGAGATGCTTGAACTGGAAACAATTATTAAATTGTGACTTAAACGCAATTGATGGAACTTACGCATCTCAAGGATGTAACTTTTGAAATAATTATATAAAATTTATATTTGTAGTTAATAAGAGCTCTCTTAACAATGTGAATCTGGAAGCTTCTTATTTTTAACATAGTATCAGACTTCATTTGATAATAACGGTTTCCACAGTATTTTAAATTCTATGGATACTTTTCTGCATAAAATCCACATGATCACATAAAAGAAATCAAAATCTTTGAGCTTTACCTTAATTTCCCTGAACCTTTTTCAGAGAGTTCTACAACTTTTTTACATTCTTCTAACAGGTCCCGCACACACCCATGCTTATCTGGATATACTGTTATTTCCTATAGAATTTGAAACAGAAAATTTGTTAGAAAATCTGAAAATGTAAACAACCACATGAAAGCACAGAATACACTGGATTCCTCTTTCATCAAAAATTCATTTTTAGAAGATAACAATTACTAAAGTGAACACCTATGTTGTCTTCAAAATTTTTGTTAAGAACTGACACAATTTTTTTTTAATTTATTTTTTATGGGTTTTTTGGGTGGTTTGGGTTTTTTGTTGTTGTTTGTTTTACATAAGGTACAACTTTGTTCTGATTTTGTGTTATTCAGGGACAGAGTGCATGAACCATAATCACAGCCATACTAGCTTTGACCCATAAATGATAACAAGTGCGTAACAGCCAGCCTCACTCACCTCTTCCCTAAACTGGCTATTTAGCCATATGCATTTAAAACTTCTTCTGTTTTCAAAATCAGTTATTTTCATTTTGAGCTTAAGGAAGAAAAGAAAAACACTTTAGGCATACTTTGTATAGGACAGAATTATTTTTTTTTTAATTTGCACCAATATAAACAGAAGACACTTGCCTGTTGATAGTAAAGTTTTTTAGGTTGCCTAGGCTTGAAGAACTGCAAAAGATCTCGTAAAGTACCTTCATAATTATGTCTAAGAGGATTACCAGGGCCATCCCTGTAACTACAGAAGGAAAAAGAAAAACATAACTATCTCTTTACAATCCATCACTGCTCAGTAAATCAAAATACCAAGTACCTTTTTATTCATGGCTTCCAGTTTCACGTAATTGCTAGCACAGCCTAAGCAACATTATATTCAGTACTTTAGTGATTTTTAAAAATAGGTGAGCATATGGGAACAGCAATACCATTCACTGTGCATGTTAACTCTCTTGGATGTTTACAAGCTCACCTTTAATGCTGCAGGGTGGCAGACCTACATTCCTCTGAAACTACTAGTAGAGCACATGCTTTAGATTGTGAAAGGTTAATTTGTGGAGCATATGACACAGCAAATTCCAGAGTGACCACAGCACTGGAAACTATAAAGAGCTACTCAAATTACAACCGTCTCATTGATGATGAATGAGGATACCTACAGGTTAATAAAGAGCATTTACATGAATACAAAAAGATGATGTAATTTTTGTGTGTGCATTATTCCTGCAGCATATACATATAACTACTAATATGCTGTTTTCTGCTACAGTTTTATACAGATTCAAATCCAGTTTTACACAACTGTGCCTGAGGATACCACTTTAACCAGTAATGTCCCTTTTAGAAGCTGTGAACTTGTTAGATCATTNGGAGGGCAAGCAGGAAAATGAGTGAAGTAACTGCTGCATTTAAACCTGTAAATCAGCAAAAATCCTGCTTTTATGTGCACTTGTTTCTGCTCTCCTCCATTCTAGAAATCTACATTCACTGAAACAGCACTTGCATTAGCTTAATAATTTGTCCCATAAAGTAAAGCTTTGAAGTAATTAATGATTTTAGAAATTTAAACAGTGATCCTTTAAAAATGCATCTTTTTTCAATGACACTTACTAGAAGTCTTCTAAAATGTGCAATTCTGTGAGGCTCTAGAGTCAGCCATTGCAATATCTAAAACTGACTATGCAATTTGCTGTGCATGCCAGAATGCTAACATTTTACTGGTAAAGAATTAGTTTACAGCCCGGAAAAAAGCTACGAAGTAACTGCTACCTATCTATATTTGGGCTAAGTATTTTAAAGAATAGTTTAGACACAGAAGACTAAGGAAATTCATCTTACCCTTGGGACTTGAAAAACTGTAATAGCATTGGATCCGTATTAAGTCTTTGCGCAACTGTCTTTGCAACCTGCAAATACATTTTTTTGTAAGTTCTGAATTATTTCAGTTATGACATTGCTCTACAATCACAGTCATTCATTACGTGTCGAGAACGTTATGCTACTGAAATTCTGAGAGACCTCCGCTATGCCTACTTCCCCAAGACAAAATTAACTATCTTTAGCTTCTGAAAGTTGACACAGAATAAGATAGGCTAGAAAAGAAACCATGAGGAAACTGTTTTATTACAATAAATCACTGTCACCAAAAGGCCACAAAATCCACAACAATAGCTCTACTCCTCTTTTGGTTTTGTTTGTTTTTGTTGTGGGGTGGTTGTTTTTTTTTTAATTATAGTATTATTGGGGAAATAAGTAAGACTTGCTCTTTGAAAATTCCAAGTGTTCTTTAATTCACTCCAAGGAAGTTAGCTTGCTGGGTAATATCACCACGTTATTCCCGTCAGTATATTTCATGTAACTGTCTCACAAAAAACATGGGGATTCTCTTATTTTTCCCTTACCTAAATAAACTACAAAGAACTTATACTTCAAGTAAAAATGCACTAAGAGAAAGTGAGTTGCCAAAAAGCAGACGATGAGAACAGGACAGCAAAAGTCATCTCTGACTTCCCTTGTGTGCAGGCGCTCAAAGTTCCTGCCTTTGGTGACCGAAAATAAACGGTCTGGTCTTAAGTGATCTTTTTGCCACTGACAAAAGCAACTGCAGGAGAACTGTAGTGAGCCAAATCTACTCAGGCTTTTAATAGATCAGACCAACTTTATTTTACGATTTTTTTAAAGTTTCATTGTCCAGTTTTCCTCTTCTGAACACTACCAGTCACCCTTCATGATGAATGCAACAGGTTTGACCTGTTAGTGCCAGTGAGCATTAAACAGCATTGTGGGAAGAAAGCAATACAGTTTGGTCTACAAAATGAATATTGTTGGCGATATTAAAAGCAGAAAATAGGTATCACTAGATTCCCAAGGTTTTTTTCTTTTAATAGCTAAATAAGTTGAGTGAGTTTTACATGTCATGTAGAAAGCAAATGCATAATTTCATTAGAATATCATTTCCCTGACAGAGTAGTATGGCATATCAAGAAAGAATCCTTTTGTCAAATAATTCATTATTTATAAAACTGGGGCTTTTTAGAGTATTTTCTTCTCACAAGCATTAGTACCTTCCTTAAATTTTTCATTACCACAATGCAAAAAGTGTACAAGAACAAGTCTACTCTTTTCTAAAAATACGTATGATGCGCTTCAGAATTAATGCCAAAGTTATTTCAGAACAAGAAACAAAAGCAGACAAACAAATAGGACACATGCCTGAAAGTAATTCATCCTATTGGATAGAGTAACAACAAAGCCTGGGTCATTTGGGATGGTTTTGTCACAGAAAATGACATCCACACGATGATAGAGGTCTCGGAAGTATTCTTTAGCTGTTGGTAGCTCACTGCTATCATTTTCTGGGTCATCCCTACAAGAGCAAACAAATGATAATACCATTACATATCACATTGTTACACATACAAACAGTTAGGGCTTTTAAAAACATGTTCTACAATAAGTCAGCGACAGTTGAGAGAGACAGAAATAAGTTTAGAAACCTTTTTAAAGAGCCACCACTCGTACACAGTAGAACTAATACAGTCAGTAGTGACCCATACCCCTGAGTATTTCTGTGCGGTGCAAGGGCAAACGCACTCGCGTGCTGTGCTCGCTCACTTGACAATCTAGCAATACTGATTCCAGTTGTTTCACAGCGGCATTCTAGCAGTAGTTGTCCCTCCCTCCCACCCTGGCACATTACTGCATATCTGTATTAACGCTGCCACAGTTTTCCATGACTCCTGTATTAATTGCTTTGCACAGAGGCCGGATGTACAATAGCACTCAGCCGGTACAGATGCTGGTTTGGGTCACTACTGACTGGTACCCCTATTCTTCTCAGCGGAAAAATAGCACCAGGGTACAAGCTGTGCACTTACCCAGGAGTCAGCAGCCAGCCAAAGGTGCATAACACCAACTGGGTCAACAGGGAATGCGAGTTCCAAGGCATGACATGAGAAATACATTCATCTCACATAATCTGGGGTAAGAGTGCTGAAGATAGACTAGCTGGCTTCCACCCACTGTCAGCCCATGGAGAGAAACAGAGCAACACAGTTGGGTGTGACCATCAGGAGTGAGAGCATAGAAATGCTGATTTATAGCCCTGACAAGCTTATGAAAGATCCCTTTAACGGTACAAGATGCAGGAGTTCTCCTTTTGCCTTGGAGAAAACTCCAGCTGAAGCACCAGTACACCCATGAGTCGCATATGCTCAGGCAAATCGGGAGCATCTCATCACCGTAGACTGATACGGAACTTAGTGTGAGCACGAATAAAAGGGAAAAAAAGGGAAAGCAGTTCAGTTTAGTTCTAGGCTGAAAGGAGCTCCAAGCCAAGAGCCTTGTACAGTGGTAATGGTACAGAGCTTGAGATCTGAAAAGTTGGTAGGCTCTTCAGTGTCTGAGTTACAGTGACTCCAAGTAAAAAGCTGCAGAACTCGGATGCATTGCTGAACCACACTCTTTGGTAACATTAACACCTGTTTTAGGTTATTAGTTTTCTAAACTAGCATGAAACCTCCTTTTCCTTAAATAACATGGCATGTGATACTTAAAATACTACCAATATTTTTTCATTTCCTCTTTGAATAAATAAATAAGAACTCCTGAAAATATGTCTGCTGTTGGAAAATTATACTTTGTTCTTATTAAAAACACTAAGTTAAAGGAAGCTCTGCTTTCAAAGTGAAGCAGGTGATTTAATCACAATGATAAGCTGCCCCCTTAAAATACATACTTCTGAAACACTATGATGTCACCATCCATGAGTTCATCAAGAGCTTTATCAAGAGACACATCATAGTCTTGAATCCTTTCTGTTAAGTTGGGTTTAACTTCCTGCAATAAAGAACAAAAACTGTTGATCACATAGCACAAACAAAAGAAAAATGAAGGTCACAATAGTAAAGAAGTCATCAGATAAGGTAACGTATCATTTTTCAACTGAAACAAATGGATAGATATATATGTGTAAATTAAATGTAATCTTAGCTAAGGTCCAGATACATCTAATTGTTATTGATAGAGCTGGCTGCTCATTTTTACCTTTGGAGTCTCACTCAAGTTATCTTAATTTTCAAAAGTATTTTATCATTTGGCATGATCTTGTTAGCACTGAAAATTTTCCAAAATTCAGAGATTAATTTTCTACAGATGCAGCTTCCAGGAAGCTTGGAGAACACTGTTTATGCTCACTTATTTTAATAGTGCAGAACTTTTGTACAGCAATTCACTTGTCTTTAAGAAAAAACAAAACAAAACAAAGCCATATTAAAAATGTGTATATTATAAAATAGCTATATGTATATCACATATTTATACTTGTAGGTTGACCTCTTGGGATAAAAGCACCTGTCTAAACAAACTGGAATCAAACTGCAACCCTGACCTGTACAGAGTACAAGTACCTGACAATTTTGCTTTTTAGGATGGAAGTGTGCGCGCTCCCCTGGAACCACCAGAGAGAGCAGCACGACTGCTAACAAAAATCGCAGTAAGAAACCCAATTCCTTGTTCTTGCTATAGCAAGGACTTTGCCTTGGCAAGATCTGCATCTTCAGCAGTCAATAAATACAGCAGTTATAGAGATTTACTACTTCTGTATTTGGGCAGAAACATGTTAGACTAAGTATTTTGCTTGCTGACTTCTAATTTAGGGAAGGAAGGAGAAGATGCAACATTTTCTCAACTCCTCTGTTTAAGGGGGGCATTGAAAATAAAATGGCCATAATGTTAGCTCCTCTAACACTGCAACTCAGAGGATACGCACAGATTTAGCACAGGCAAAGCCAATCATGTAGGACTTCATGTAGAGACTTTGTTTTTAAAGTCTCACACTTCTAGTTGTTTAATTTTAAATCTGTTCTGAAGTTAAGTATCTGCCGATATTCTCTTGTAGCCCAACAGACTTTAAAGCTACGGGTTACAGAGTGCTTATGATTTATAAAATACCATTGTTACAAGCAACCTTTTTTTTAACCAAGCATGTATAGCATGTAAAAGACAAAAATGTTACTAAAAGCCTATCAATCCAAACCTCATAGAGGATAAGGTTAGTTTCTTGTGGAAATCCTGCTCTCTCGCACATAACTGGAAGCAAGTCACCTATTGGAAAAGAAAAGGAATGTGAAACGTGTTGCACTGCTAGTGAGACCTCCTGCAAGAAGAAGAGAACCTATTTTTCTATCCTGGATAAATAGTTTTTATATGCCTAAGAAAGAGAGCCCTTCAGGTTAAAGCTTCCCTTACTGATATTCAACAAAGAGATAGACTTTAAGGTTTCCTTCCACTTCATCTGAACAACAACATAAGTATGTGCAAGGCCACTCAAGATCAAAGAGATGAAATAACACTGTTCCTTCCCCAGAGTAAAATTTTAATCTCTCTACAAAAAA